>CACVBS010000075.1:1001-184336 GCA_902728275.1 Cyclocybe aegerita
GACATGCTGGTGGAAATTCCACAGGAGAGGGCCCCATCGCCGCAGAAAGTACCACAGCGAGTAGGGCCCATGCAGTATTCTTTTCAGGCACCATCTGGGCCTCATTATGACCCCTCTCATGAGCAGCCCGGAGCCTACGAGGTGGACCCCAAGACAGGCCATTTCATGGGCAGCTATGATACACGCCCGAATAAGTCAGGAAAGGTACAGTGGCTGAGGAAAATGATAGCAGGGTCAGTGCTCACATGTGGGCATAGGTTCAAAATGCATATATGCGGGAGTGGGTGGACAACAAGTGGCAACTGTATCAAGACCGGGTCCTTGCTGGCAAGAGGGGCCCCGCTGGACGGTGCAGCGAGTGTGGGGTAGGCAAAGCTGTTTGGAAGTGTCAGGACTGCAGTGGCAGCGTCATCCTCTGCGTGTTCTGTATGCGAAATGGGCACAAACTGCTACCATGTCACCGCATTCAAAAATGGAGTGGTCGCTTCTTTCAACAGGGGGCTCTGTGGCAGACTGGGCTCAAGCTCCATGTGGGTCATGGCGGATTGCCTTGTCCAAGCCTAGATGCAGCGGTTACCCCACTGCCTCAAAGAGTGCACCCGAATATGACAACTGGTGGCAAAGATACTTTGACCCATCTCGCAGATGCCTTGCAGATGCCCGTGATACAGATTATTGACAATCTTTCCAGGGAGCTGGCGGCCAGTGACAATGCAAGGCCTTTCTTGCTCCAAGTGGCCACAGTGCTGGCGCAAGATCCAACAACCCTGGCCTTAAGCCTGGAGGCTGCCATTGCCATGGCTGAGCAACAAGCAGTGAACAAAGAAGAGGTGGTGGTGGAGAGTATGGCAGTGGCAGAGCATGGAGTTGCGCCACCGGAGGATGAAGATGCAGCCACCAGGGACCTACCACCAGCATGGGACATTGATGAGGAGGAATGGGAAGACGAGGCAGCAGAAGGCACCCCCAAAGGCCCTCTTCCACGATTATTTCCCCGTCACCCGAGTCAGGACGCTGCTAGAAACCCATTCATCACCCTTGTCCACACTAATGGCTTTCACCACCTCCCCATCGTCTGGTGTCGCTGTCAGGGAGAGCAGCCCACTCGAGACTTGCAACTCTTGGATCAGCGACTGTATCCAGCGACATCCGTAAGGACAGAGACAATATTTACATTTGAAGTGCTTGATGACTTCAGGCTAGAGCATTTGGAGTGCAAGACGACGGCGTATCAGTATCATCATAAGCTGTGCCGCTTGACCTATCCAGCTTGCCCTCAGTACAGTCCAAACCGGTATGCAGACTTGCGCCGGATCTCTCGCCAATGGCGCAACTTGAAGCTACACAAATGGTTTTCGATTTCACCCTCAAATCCCACTCGGCGAGGCAACATGGCGCTCTTCTGTGCTGCCTGTCCACAGCCTGGAATAAATTTGCCTGTTGGGTGGGAACAGCTGCAGGAGAAAAACCCGTGAGCGTGATGGATTTATGATGCACCATCCTCATGGGCTAATGGAGGAGTAGAAATATCTTCATACAATCTTTTGCGGCAGATGGGAATTTCACCGCCGATCATGTCCGCCAGATGAACGATGAGCAAGATGTGTGGCTCACAGATGGTGAAGGGTTCATGACCAATGAGAAGCGTTACAAGGACCATTTGGATATTGCGGTGGACTCTCCTCAGGTATGTGTTGCGCCCGTTATATTCTCATGCTATGTGTGATATTTTCTAGACTGCTACATGCTCGCGATATAGGGCACAGGATGGCGCAGATGCGGAGCACAATGGGACCAACCAGACAGGAAATGCGGGTCACTGTTGCGCTCACCACGGTGCCATGGTGCCTGGGAGCTCTGTCGACTTTCAAAAAGGTGAGCGCCAGATGAACATGGACTTTTCTCTGTGCGAAGCCTTGGCCACCACGAACACGGATGGCCTAAAAAAAGTGATTCATATCTATGACATTGCCTGCCAGTACTATGTGCACCTGAAGGAACGCATCCAAGCCAGTCCCTATTTGCAGAAATCAGACCAGATTGAGCTGATTCACGCCATTGGTCTCTTCCATGTGCATGGGCACCAGGACAAATGTCTATACTGCTTCGCCACCAGCTATGTCCCAGGCGCCGTGCAGGTGGATGGCAAAGTGATGGAAACTATTTGGGCAGTGCTGAACTCAATATCGAGAATGGTTCAGACAGCCACTCTGGCTAATCGGACGGAGACCATTGACGACTTTCTGGGAGATTCAAACTTTAAGAAGATGCTTCATATAGGTGACGTAACACCACTGTGCTGCACAACGCTCTGCCCACTCATCAATGGGTAGTTGACACAATTATTGCAAAGTACCGGCGGGCGAGGGCTGCCAAGGTGGAGAGTGAATTGTACCTTGCAGCCCTCACACGGGTGGCGACGGCGGCGGTGACTGACGAGTGGCGGCACATGATTGAGACGGCGGAAACCATGCGCCAGGCAGATGTTACATCTATGGATTACATGCTGGCAAAAGTTAAGCGTGGGCAGACACTGCAACAAATCCGCACGATGCTGATCGACCACCAATTGGGGGCACATAAGGCGCCAGATCCAGATGGAACAGCAGCTGACTGGCTTGTGTCCAGCCTAGCTATTGAGCAGGCACAGTAGGTGACTTTAATTCTGGTGCAACGGCATTCTGATACATTGACAGGATTGACCTCAAGCAATTTGTCCGCCGCCTTGGGAGAAACACCACCAGCACCCAGAGGCTTGACCTTGGACGGAAAAGACAGCAATTGTTGAATTGCATACGTGTGTTCCACCGGCGATCGTGCAAGGAGTTCGGCGATCAGGCAGTGAGGACTCTGGCTCGCCGGGCGGATGTCTGACAGGACATCGACGGTAATATCAGTGATGCTCACCTACCTGATGCACCGCAGCCCCTCCTGACAGATGTTGAAAATAGTCTCCTTGTCTTTCCATCTAGCATCTCCTCTGGTGCTCTTCCCCATCAAGAGTTGCAAAAGCTGGAAAAGGAGCTTCGAATTGGAAAAGCGAATGATGCCTTGCAGGGTGTCCGTGAGATGTTGGGCGATCTGTCCTTTCAGTTCATTGACAAAGTCCGTCGATCGCAAACGAAGGCCCAGAATACTCGCGCCTGGACTGGTGTGCATCTCCTGAATCAGACTCTCAGCTATCATTGCAGGACATACAATCTCAACAGTGGCATTTTGGCGTGACTCGCTCCAACATTACGTGAATGGTACCCTCATCTGTCCAAAGCAGACTGCACTGTTAGCACTGCAATCTCTGACATCAATGCTGCTGGGCAGAGCCAAGCACGCCTGGCCTGGTTCTGGGGGGCTTTAGATGGGTTTACACCAGAGGCGGCGGTGGACCTTAGCAGTGACAGCAGCAGGATGGCAGAATGTAGGTCCCTCTTAGCCCTTCCTGAAAATACCTGATACATCCCCCAGTTGCAAGGATTCACTGGCTCTGGGCTCGGGCCCAGAAGGAAAGATGGAGTGAGGAATATGTATTAACGGGGCATGAGATGGAGTGGACAACCCGCTACTTCATGCATCGCGCAGAATGGTGGAAAGCAACAATGCTGGGTGGTGGAACAGAGGCTGCGCCGGCTGTCCTGGAGTATGCTGAGCAGCAACTTCACCTTTGGAACGAGTTGGGAAGAATTGCGGATGGTTGGTTTGGCAGGGAGCAGGGTAGCTACATTTCAGTATGGAAGTCAGCATGAATATTCATGTGGGTCGCCTGCTGCACCTAGTGGCAGCAAAGTTGGTTCTCAGCATCCACCACATCTTCCCCTCTGAGTTGCACGCATTAAATAGCTATTGTTCATTATAGCTATATACAGACAGGGAAGGATAAACGACATCAAAAAAAATTGTCCGATGATAAAGTCCGTAAGATGTCCAATGCCCTGCATCCATCAATGTGCCGACTTCCGATTTTCAGGCGCCGGTGTTTTGCTCCTTGCGCCGCGGGGGGGGTTGCTTCGAGATGGAGGCCAGGATGCACTTCGTCCTCGGGCAGGCACGTTGGGAGGGGAGGTGACGCGAGTTGGCACAAGAGGGAGGGAGGACCCATGGGTGACAATGAGAGAGGCAGGAGGAGGGATAGAGGCCGTCTCTGGTGTGGGGGGTTTGATTTCGACTGGTGCAGGCAGAGGTTCTGCGTCATCTCTGACAGGTTGTGAAGTGTTGGGCTCTGTTGTCTCCTCAATCGTTGTCAGAGTGGGCTGACAAGGGGGCTGCTGGGGGGGAGGCGTCGCCTCATCCATATCACTATCCTTGATGGGTGCAGCATAGTGGCTGGCCTCTGGCGGACCTTGCCGCCCAGCTGCCACCGTATCAACGCAGGATAAAAAATAGAAATGAGGACCACTTGGAACTTACCCTGTATGTTGATGCCATAATCGCCTCCATTCGTGTACTCGTCGAGGTAGTCGGACTGCCCAGACGGCGAAACAAAAATTTCACTGGATGCTGTTCCTGGAGGGGGGGTGGAGGTGGCATGGGAGGGGCCGGCAATGCGAGCGGCAGGCTGCTGCTCCTTAGGACACCCTTGCCCTTCCAGCAGACGCATGAGTTGCAAAGACATGACGGGATCGCCGGTAATCACTGCTGGTTGTACTGCCCTATCTTCAGCTGCCGTCCACCTGACTTCTTCCCTCCGGTCGATGGCACCTGTAATCATTTCTGGCAGAGCCCTCATTGTCTGCAGGAGGGTGTCGGTCAGTCTGGTGAGGGTGCTTTCAGTGGGTTCCAAGCATTGCTCAAGAGTGCTGGTCCGCGTCTCCGCTGCATCCATCCGTTCCTCCAGCTGCGTCCCCCTTCGATCAGCTGTAGCCGCCTTGGACTCTATGAACTGGCCCTGAGTCTTGACACGCATGTCCAGCTTGGCAAACTGTGTTTGCAGAGATGCGATTTGGCGCTCGACATTTGATTGGCCTTGTCGGAGGTCGGCCCCCAGTTCGGCCACCAGTTCGGCGTTGCTGCGCTTCAGCCCTTCGATTAGTGTTCCAGCGGCGGCAAGGAAGTCCTGGTGAGAGCCTGATGGCTCGCCAGATGGGCTCCATTCTCCGCCAATTGTCAGTAAGGATGAGAAAAGAAGAATAAATTCACACACTGAACATCTCCCTCCCTTTTGCCTCTGAGATGCGAGCCTGCTTCGGCCTATTCTTCATGAGCTTCTTCCGTTCCTTCGCCTGGTCCAACAGCTTGGCTGTTCGATCTCTGGCAGTGAAGGCCTTGTCACTGTCAGCCCTGCAAGTATCCCTCGCCGAGCACTTGTTCCAGAGGCGAGCGCAGGCACGGCAGACCTCCTTGGCCCGCCGGTGATTGGGAGGCAGCTTGAACCAGTAGCACCGTCATCCTCGACCATTCTTGCACTGGTCACACTGGTATTGCCCAATCCGAACGGGGTATTGCTCGCGGTTGTGGAAAGGTTTGTCGTCGAAGCAGGGGGCATCAGAGTCGTTCTTGTAGTCCTGCTCCTCAACTGAGGAGCAGGTGTCGTCCGAATCTTCACCTGGGGTGGTGTACTTGAAATGGGTTGAGGTCTCTGCTTTAGCATCTGAATTGTCAATCGTCGCCTTTGACTTTGTTTGGGTCTTGGTCTTTTTCTTCTTCGGCTTCTCCATGTCACTGTCAGAATCCACGTATGATGCCTCCGGATCGTTGCTGCGCCTCCTCTTAGCCTTGGCTTTCATTTCCTCACCGTCCCCAACCCCTGTTGACTTCTTCCCTTGCTCCTTTGCGTTGCCTTCACTGCCATCATCTTTGTCATCCTCGTCCTCGTCCATATCCGAAATGCTGGGCGGCTGCTGGGGTGGGTGCAGGATGTAGGCATTCAGGTCCTTTCCTCTTCCTCCAGAAGGCACAGGCGCATCCTTTGCTCGATCCCCTACAGCCTCCTGACTGCCCACCTCAATACTCTTCCCTTTGGCTTGCATTTGTCCATCCTCATCCACCATGTCCATGCGTGCTTCCCCTGCAGGCGCCTTCACCGCGGTCTTCTTGCTGGTGCCCTCATCAACCCCCATGGATGGGCCTTGCATATCCTCCTGCTTCATCTTCTTCTGCTTCTTCTGCTTCAGCTGCTGATCCATCTCTGTTCGCGCACCCGTTGCAGCCTCAGTGTCAGGTTTCTGCCGTTTCTTAGGAGGCCCAAACCTGAGGTCGGCAGCGGCGGCAGTGGCGGTGGCAGCAACAGAGGTCACGGTAGCCTTTTGCTGATGACTTCTGTCCCCGGTTTTGACTTTCCTTGGCTTGGGGTGTTTTGTCTCTGGTTTCTCTTCAACATCCATGGCGGCTGCAGGCCGCAGCACTGATGATGGGGCCTTTTCAATGTCGGCGGTGGCAGTCGCCTTCTCGCCAGCAGCAGCCTCCGAGGCAGTTCAAGCCCTTGGCCCTTTGATTTTGATGCAACTGGGCGTTTCCTGTGGGGGCGAGACAGGTGCAGCAATTGTGGGCGGGGGTGTCATTGGTGCCGGCTGCTTCCCTGGGGCTTGAACATCTGGCAGTGGTGCAAGGGTGTCCGGTGTTGTTGTCAGAGGACGGGGAGCTTGTAGGTCTCCCGCAGGTGCAGGTGGTGATGGCTGCTTGGGGCCTTTCGCAATGGCCGTGTCGTACGCATCGATCGCAGCCTTCCACTCCACGTAGTTCGGGATCGCGTCTGCAGCTCCTGCTGCACTGCAGATCTCAGTGAGGCTTTCAAATAGCCCACATTTTGCCAAGTCTGTATCAAGGCCCAACATGGTTTCCACAATCTCAACCTGTAGTTATAATCTCAGTTGTGTCTACATAGAAACTTTTAATGGAACGCACCCAGGCATGCACAAGCAGTTGCCCATGTTCCTTCAGAAATCGCTCATCGCTCCCTGCCAACCAGACGTCCTCATTCCACTTCTTCACTTTGGAATTGAAGTCTTCCATCTTGGCTGTGGAAGACACAATGTGGGATTCGGGTGTGCTGAGAGTTGTCATCGTTGATGTGAGAGCTTGTCGATGTTGTGAACGCTGCATCAAGGTTGGATGCTGACCTTGATCTGCAGATTCATGTGAACATCAGCCTCAACATCCCATGAGCTCGCAAGTCCAGTTGGGACCGCTACTCTTTGACATCCGCCACTCCCCTGCATGTCGTCACGCTCATCCACAAACTTTGTTGAATCTGTATGGACCACCCTCATTTTGATATATAAACGTGAGCCTATTAACAATTCTATCTGACATTCCAGGACGCCCTTCAAACTCTGAAACAATCCTTGCAAGATTTGAAGAAACCGCCTCCATCCCCACCACCAAATTCACACTTTACGTCTGAACCACAAATGTCTGATAAAAAAAGAGTTGCCCCTGTAGATTCTGCTGCCTCGCAATCCCCCAATGACACCGATGACTGGCAAAAGAGCAAGTGTCTCCGCATCATGGGACCGGAGCCGGCAGCAATCGTCGCACCACCTAGTCCCACCCTCTACGAGGTCCATCCTGCGCACCGTGACAAGGTCAGCGGTCCTATCTACAGCCTGGATGGGAGGCACATCATTAGCTTACCACAGCCACCAACGACTCCCATGGAATCGCAGCCCGAGGGTCCAGCGGCTCCCACCCAACCCCCACCACTGCCACCCAGTAAACGCCCTGCTGCAGATTTTGCACGCGCTCGTGAGCAGATCCTTGCCCGCCAGGCTCTCAAAGCTGCATCATCCTCTCCAATGGCGGATCTCGCCCGCAATGCCACTGCACCACCTATTTCAACCGCACCAGCACCAGTGACCATGGACGCCGCACGCCGCAAATACATTGACCTCGGTGCTCTCATATGAGCAAAATCAAAACAGCAGGTAACCCAGGCTGGCCCGCTGATGCAGCAGTCCAAGTCTACAGCAATGCAGGCTGTCGAGGTGTCTTCAGTGGGCTCTGCCACCACCACTGATGACCCCCTTTCGAGCAAAAATTCAACGGCCTTGCCTGATACCTGTGCTGGATTACTCTCGCAGATGCAGCTAGGAGATATCCCTTGATCTGCCCTTCCTGCACCTCCTGTCGCCAGTTCCTCTTCATCTGGCACCGCCGCCATTCTCACTGCACTGCTGTTCGCTGGTGCTGATGTCTCCCTCCCCGCACGACAGCTCAACCCGCTACCGCCTTCTCCACCAGCACAGCTAGCTGCCATCAACCACTCGATTGCGGAACCGGGAAGGCCTCTGCATCCTCAACCTGGTCCTGAGTATTTTGCTGAACTTCGCTGGCGAGTTCAGGAAGCAAGCAAGCACCCGCCGCCGGTGGCGCCCAACGCCCTTGCCGGCCCCTCCCCTGATTCAATGGTCGTTGACAATGCGCCTCGAACAACGATTGCCCAGCACAACACCGACAATGACAACAATTACACAGTGGAGGTGGAGGAATGGGACAGCGATGAAGATGAGCCAGACGATGACCATGAGGATGAACAAACCAATCTACCTCCCCCCACTCATGTCAAGCAGGAATTTATGGAAATTTACCTCCACCGGCACGATGCAGCACACAGTGGAGGTGAGGAGGCGGAGGAAGACCCAGAACCGGATTTCGAACAAGGCGCCGATCGTTTTCTTGTACCGGCCCATGCTCACGGCGCCGTCATTGAACTCGATTCTACCCCCTCCCCCCTCCCCTCCACCCCTCCACCTCAGTCCATGTGACATCTTCAGGGACTACATTCACTACCCCTCTGTCGATCTGGCGTATGTGCACACCTTGTTTGAAGGCCATACCATTGAGCAACGCTTTGGTGTACCTCATCATGCCCCCCCACCCCGAGCCGACCCTCTGCTGCCATTACTAATTCTGGTCAGTCACTGCTGCCACCCCTAGTCCACTGTTCTGACACTATAGCAGCACATTAAGCAGGAGGAGATCATTTCCTTGCACTGGGTGCTCATCCAGGACATCCCAGGTATTGAATCGACGCCGGAGCGCTATGTTACAAACTGCAATCGGACTATCAGACGCACTGAAGAGCTGATGGAGCTCGCCAGCATCCACAACCGGGATCTCTTGCATATCAATGCTCGCCTTGATCGGTTCCGTGCAAGACTCCACGACACCTTGGCTGCTGCCACTGATGCCTCTCCTGCATCCGGCTCTGGCGCCCCATCAGCCTCAAACGCCGGTGATTCTTAGGCCCACAGTAGCGCTCAGCTCTGCAATGTATTATGCATGTATATTAGGTTTCAGCTCTATGTAGATACATACTGCATATATTAGGCATCAGCTCACTTAGCTTTGTGGTCCTTGTTCCCGTGCAATCACCTCTCAGCTGCGGTCATTGTCCCACCTCAACAGCTTCCCTATCTGGTCAGAAGCCTCGGTGACTGGATGGCATCATTGTAGAGTCCATACTGCATTAACACATGAATAACAACCAAACCAAACGGAAAGCAGAGGATACAAGGAAAATGGCATCGCCCAACCAAACGAGAGCAGCGAGCAACACAGGAGTGAGAGCCACAACCAGAAGCTCATTGACCGCTACAGCGGAAAGGAACGCGGCCACACTAAGCGGTGCAAATGCACCACAAACAGAGCCGGTGAAGGATGCAGCAACAGGACGAAAGGAATTGGAACGCCTAGGCTTCATGCCGAGAGACCAACACATCACGACAAAATCACTTGCTTTCATACTCATGCAACTATCAACCACGAAGTACAATGTAAAGACCACTGTCAGCGTGCTACGTGCGGTAAGCTACCTGTTGGAAATCATAAGTGATGAAGCAATTGTAGAGAAAGTAACGGAGATGATCCTCAGCAAAGTTGACGAGGGCTTCAGGCAGGTTCCAGCAGTTGAGGCAATGGAAGCGGCGGCGTGAGAATTTGAGGAGGTGGGAAAGAAGGCAGCGGGAGCAATGGAGGAGTTCAAGGAGGAAGCAGAGGAGATTGGGAAGAGGTTGAGTGAGGCGGCAGCAGAGGTATCTCAGGTGTTGACGGAACAGCGGAAATTGGAGGAGGAATGCGAACACAGAAACCATGAACAGGGCAAAACCTATGCTTGCACAGTCAGGACCGTAACAAAACAATACACACCCAACGCACCGAGAGACAATCACCTCCAGTGACAGATCATGATTGACACCACACCAGGCCTCAGCACAAATGGCCTGGCAGAGATGGATGAGAGGGAGATCGTAGGGAAGGCCAACATGGCACTGGAGTTGATGGCAAAGGCTGGGGAAAACATACCAAAAAGCGCAGAACTTGTTGGGGCAAGGAAGATGAGGAATGGAGGGGTACTTTTGGAGATGAATACGGTTGAAGGGGCCAAATGGTTAAGGGAAGTCGGAACAGAGGGGTTTCTGGAAAGGATGGGAGGAACGTCAGTGGTTACGGAGAGGACAGTGACAGTGGTGGTGGAATATGTACCAATCACATTCGACCCCAGTAACATGGAAGCACTACAACGGATAGAGAAAGCAAGTAGCCTTACAACCAACACCATCGCAAAGGCATCCTACATAAAACCAAAGGAGAGGAGGAAACCAGGACAGAAGGTGGCTCACATCTTCATGTCGCTGCGAGGAGTCGAAGATGGCGATAAGGCGATCAGACATGGTCTCTACATCAAGGAAAAGAAGGTATGGGTGTGCAGGAAAATACCAGAGCCCCAACGATGCTATAAATGCCAAAAGCTGGGGGTCAGTCATATAGCAGCAAATTGCAAGGCAGAACACAACACCTGTGGCAGATGCGGAGGCAAACACCGTTTGGCAGAATGCAAAGAGACCGATAGTGACAACTTCCACTGCACAAACTGCAATGGACATGGCCACGGCCCAGGTGACAGATTATGCCCAGCAGCACAAATGGCAGTCGAGCACATAGCACGGAAGAACCCAGACGCTTTCCAGTACTACTTTGGGCCAGACATGATGATGAGAAGGGTGGAGAATGAAGACCACGGACAAGAGAGGAGGCGAGAGGCGAGAGGATGGGATGACTGGGGAGCAGGATGGCCCGGGGAAGAGAATGACAAGAATGATGGTTGGACGTTGGTAAAGGAAAGAAGAGGAAGAGGTCAACTGGGAGGCGAAGAGAGTGGAAACTGTAGGCAAGGGACAACATATCGAGTGGGGGGACCAGAACGGGAAATGGGGGCGACAAAAGGGGGATATGGACGTGGAAAGGGGAGAGGAGGAAGTCAGAATAGGCTACGCCAAACGGTTCTGCCACCAATGTTCACATTGGGGATAACACAACAAAACCAGGGTGAAGAGGAGCAGAATCAGCAAGGTGATAACTTGGAGAATTCCCTAGAATATGTCTGACGCACCTCAACACCATGGGCAAATGAGAATATGGCAGCAAAATCTCAACAAATCCCTCCCAGCACAGCTAGACCTTTTGCATGCAGCCAACCCCAATGACTATGACATCCTCCTACTACAAGAACCACACATCAACCACCTGGGCAACACAAGAGCTAATACGTATTGGACAGTGGTTTAC
The DNA here is from genome assembly GCA_902728275.1 of Cyclocybe aegerita. Lineage (NCBI taxonomy): Eukaryota > Fungi > Basidiomycota > Agaricomycetes > Agaricales > Hemipholiotaceae > Cyclocybe > Cyclocybe aegerita. Next base: position 12,498 of record CACVBS010000075.1, read on the forward strand.
CCAGACCGGCATCTAAGAGATCCAAAGAAAACAAGATCAGTAATGCTCATCAACAAAAAGATACTGACAACCTCATGGATCCCAATAGCCACCCAATCCTCGGACATAACAGTGATTCAGATACATGGCGACTTCGGGACAGTCAGGATTTTCAACATCTACAACGACTGCCAGAATGACAACTCACTAGATTCATTAGCAAATCACCTCCATACGCAGGAACACAGGGAACATCCTGTGGCTCCTCTATGGATGGTATGGGCTGGAGACTTCAATAGGCATCACCCGCTGTGGGATGAGGAAAGAAACAACCATCTGTTCACAACGTCAGCCCTAGAAAAGGGGCAAAAGTTGATCGACTTACTTGCTGACCACTGGATGGTAATGGTACTTCCAAAGGACATACCAACACTTGAAGCCTTGTCAACAAAGGACACAACACAGGTTGACAATGTGTTCTGCAGCGAGGGCATGGCAAAAGATTTTGACAGGTGTGACATGGAGCCAGAGTGGAGGCCAGTGTGCACCGACCACTTTCCAATTATGTCGACAATCAACATCCAAATGCAGAGCAACATGCCACGGCCAAGGCGAAACTTCAGGGAAACAGATTGGGAGGAGTTCAGGCAGGAGCTGAAGAAGGGACTAGAAAAGATTGAAAGACCGAGGGAGTTTAAGGAGGGTGAGGAAGAGGCATTTGAGAGTGCGAGGAGAGAGCTGGAAAGGGTAGTAATCGAGACAATAGAGAAAGTGGTTCCAATGACCAATCCAACCCCATACGCGAAGAGGTGGTGGACAAAGGACCTAACGAAAATGAGAAAAGAGGTATGGAAAATGTCACATAAATCATACCGGGCATGTCACAACCAGGCAAATCCTATACACAAGCAGTACTGGCAGGTCCGGAATGAGTATTCGCAATTGATCAAGGACACAAAGAGGGACCATTGGGAAGAGTGGTTGGAAGGACTGGATGGAGAGGAGGTGTGGACAGCAAGTAGACTGGTGAAGGGACCAGGTGGGGATGGAGGAAGGGTGAGGGTGCCGACTCTGGAGATACGTGATGGGGAAGCAGGCCAAGCATGTACGGCCACAACAAACAAGGAAAAGGGTCAGCTCTTCTTTGAGACTTTCTTCCCAAAACGGTCAGTCGAGGTAGAGGCAGGAGGCGAGACAACATACCCAAGGCCAAAATGGAAATACAAGCCAGTCACAAACGAGCAAGTCCACCGTGCAATACAAAGGTTGAAACCGTACAAGGTGTCAAAGGAGGGATCTGCACCAAACTCACTATTTACAAACAACAGGAAGATCCTCGTCCTATACCTTGCACCTTTATACCGAGCAACAGACACCTTTAAAATCTACCCAGCCGCATGGAAAGCAACAGAAACACCAGTCCTACGTAAACCTGGGAAAGGGAATTACTCAGTCACTGGGGCATACAGGCCGATAGTCCTCACAGATGGATTTGCAAGGATACTCAACATGTGCAAGACGGAAGACCTTGCAAAAATGGCCAAGCGTGAAGGCCTACTACCTGCAAATCATTTTGGAGGACGACCTGGACACGCGACTACCAACTCCATACACCTGGTGGTCAAGACGATAAAGGACGCCTGGAGGTTGCATCAGTGCTGTTTCTGGACGTAAAAGGGGCCTTCCCGAGTGTCTCAATAGATGTGTTGGCAGATGAGCTGCAGAAGAGAGGTGTGCCAAAGGAACATGTGGAATGGGTGAGGAGGAGAAACAAAGGACATACCACCACGCTGGTCTTCGACGACTACCAATCAGACCCCTTTGAAGTCGAGGATGGACTGGATCAGGGCGATCCAAAGTCTCTCATCCTCTACAATGCCAACATACTGCTGATACCGGTGCGCCAAAATGGAGAGTGGGCATTCATCTTTGTGGACGACGTGGCTCTGGTGGCAACAGGAAAGGATTTTGAGGAGACACACAAGAAGCTGAAAGAGATGATGGAGAGAGATGAAGGGGTGTTAGAGTGGGCAACAAAGCACAACTGCACCTTCGGAATAGAGAAATTTCAGCTTCTTGATGCTGGGAGAAAGAAGGTTGAGAACCCACTCGGAGTAAGGAAGAAGGTTCCGATGCCATGCCCAACTCTGGTCATTCGGGGTCAAAGAATCAAGCCCTCTACCCACATCAAGTTCCTTGGAGTTAATATTGATCAGGAATTGCAATGGAAAGAACAAGGAGTGGCGGTGATAGCAAAGGGATCGGATTGGCTAGCACAATTCCAGAGGATAGCCAAACCAGCAGGAGGTGTCTCGTTCAAGCACATGAGACAACTATACCTGAGTGTTGCAATCCCAAGAATCCTATACACAGCGGATATCTTCATGACACCGGGACGGGTGAATGGTGGAAGCAGACGGAAGGGAGGAGGAATTATGAGAGCAAAACTGACATCAATCCAAGGACAGATCGCGAACATGATAGTTGGTGGTATGCGCTCATCACCACACGACACAGCAGAAGCATATACAGACCTGATGCCATTTCATTTGATGGTGGATAAAGTCAGATTCATGGCAGCTCTGCGACTAGCCACACTACCAGCAACGCATCCGTTGCACACGGCAGTCAAATCAGCAGCAAAAAGAAAGGTCAAGAGACACACGACCCCCTTGCATGACCTAATGCATATGTACAAGCTGCAACCAGAACTCATGGAAAAGATTAAGGGAGTTCAACAAGGCCCAAAGTGGGCCCCCCAAGTCAGAATTCAGATTGCCAGGAGCAAGGAGAGAGCAGAGGAGGAGGAGAGGAAGAGAGCAGATGATGACATCAGAATCTACACAGATGGGTCAGGGTACGAGGGACGGATAGGCGGGGCGGCAGTGTTGTATCGAGGAGGAGTGGTCAAAAGAACTCTCTGGCACAGACTCGGCAAGGAGACAGCACACACAGTCTATGAGGGGGAAGGAGTGGGGCTAATCCTAGCCATGGAGCTCATCCGGAAGGAACAGCGAAGGATACGTGCAGTTACAGTTGGAGTTGACAGCCAAGCAGCAATCCAGGCAATCCCGAGCACAAAGCTGAAACCAGGGCACTACCTATGGGACATCTTCCATGAGCAAATCGACCAAGTACGGAAAATTCATAACGACATAAAAATAACTGTGCGATGGACCCCCGGACATATCGGGATCGAAGGGAATGAGCGAGCAGACGGCGAGGCAAAGAAAGGAGCTACAGATGGATCAAGCCCAAAGATGCAGCTCCCTATAGCCCTCAGGAAGAAACTACCCACCAGCAAGGCAGCCGTGAAGCAACACTACATCATGAGGCTGAAGCTGAAGGCAGTCCAGAAGTGGAAACAGACCAAGAGATATGCAAGGTTGCAAAGATTTGATGAGGAAATGCCAGCGAAAGCATACCAAAAGCTAACTAGGCAGCTCAGACGAAAACAAGCCACCATCATGTACCAACTCAGGACTGGGCATGCACCACTAGCAAAGCACCTCCACCAGATAGGGAAAGCAGACAGCCCAATATGTCCGAATTGCGGAGAGCATGACAAAACAGTTGAGCACTATCTTTTACGCTGCTCCAAACATCGCAGAACTCGGGAAGCCATGATGAGAAGAGCAGGACTAGCAGCCAGCTCGTTAGAAGCACTCCTCACCGAACGGAAACTCCTGCCACACTTGTTCAGCTACATCGAAGCAACCGGAAGACTGCGGGCAGTCTTCGGACGGATTCTGAAGAACCAATTGGACTGAAGAGCTCCAATTGAAACACAGACTATCATCCATTCAAATATAATCACCGATAATACACACTAATCTTACTTACAGATGTGGGCTATGCCACACGTATTATGCGGACTCGTAGCTACCAACTACATACCGCTTGATATCGCACTCAGTGCGATTAGAGCCGCTGACCAGATAGAAAAGCCATGGCTTTACAATAGATTACTAATTAGTGTACAAGTACTGTAGCGGATCCCCGACATATGGCCTGGCCACAATGGGAGAGCTTTCCGGATTAAAAAAAAACTACATAAGACTAAGTTAAAAGCATAGTCACTAATTGGCCGCTACTGGCTACACGACACAGCGCAACGTTTTTGAGCCAGCACTGGCTCCAGCTGGCTTTGCGCAAAGCCTCTAATATGCTGCAAATAAGTTTACTGACTCCTACCAGCCGTTTCTTTTTTATTCAAGTTGGTCTCCCTCCTATTTCTCCTCTTTTGGTGTAGGCCATATGATTTCTGCAACCTCTGCACTTGTCAAGTCCGGCTTTCCAGCGATGAGGTGGTCGTGCGTCAGCTGGAATTTTGGGCTAGCATAAATGTCCCGATTGCAACGAGAAATTAAGTGAACATACCTTCAAAAGAGCAGCAGTCTTCGGATCTGCCCTCTGTTGTTGATCCACAAGAGCCTTCAGAAACGAGGTCCAATCGATTTGTCCCCCCTTCTCCCACTCGGACCTTTCCTTCTTCGGTCGAGCGTCTAAATAACGTCCCGCAAAACCAGGTGTAGGTTTTTCATTTCCGCCACCACTCCTAAACAGCTTGATACGATTCCCGGCCCCCAACAATTGAGCGCACGCACCGATCCGCATGCTATCTGATTCTGCCTCGTCACCTAACCCGAGTCCGTCTAATAGGGCGTTCCATGCAAACGGTGAATACCCATATCCGAGCGCGAACAGGCGGGCGTCACCCATTGCACACATAATCCACGCGTTGTCATAGCCCAAACCTTCCTCCATCTCCTCACCCTCGTAGTCCGGGGCATCCCAGGCTGTGTTCAACAACCACTGCTCAGTCCAGTAGTAGGTATCGTTGCGAACGACTTTGGTCCACCCGTGTGTCTTGGCGACGTCGAACAACGCATGCCACAGGTCATCGAATGCAGCAGGCCTGGAGTCAAACCTCATGCACTGAATGAATTCGCCGATCATGACTGCTTTGTCTTGACCTCGTGGGACGCCCTGGACACTGTTGACGATTCTACCAGAGAGAAGATCGTTCAGGCGAGAGGCGATTATTTCGCGAGAAATGGGGTCGACCAAGAGTGCCGAGGTCCAGGCAGTGACCCAGCCACTCTCCGGGGAATCGTAGATAGTCCCAGCTGTTGTCGGCATTCAATGAATTGCTGGGGGATGGAGTCTTGGGTGATTGAGAGTAAAGAAGTTCTGTGGGAGCTTTTAACGCCCACAAAGCCAGTGAGTGAGCACCTCATGAAACATTGATGGGATTTACTTGACTCGACCCCACAAACCCATTGAGTTAAAAATTCTCACCCTGTTGGGCGGTGGACCCACAGCACTGTGAACATCAGCGATGTCATGTCCGTTGTCAAAAACCCTTCGACATGGGCGCGCCGCTGATGTGAATCTGGTAGGGACCCCTTAGAGGTCGGATGAGACACCCACCATCCTCAACCCCTGCAAGTTGAGGATCCAGTAATCATAAAAGGCCCAGTGGAGTAGGGTGTTGACCTGATAGCAGCCGGTCTGCCCTCCTCGAGTCCAGTCATCCAGGATAACTTGTAGCTGGCCTACATACATTTGCCAAATCCTGTCGCCATAAATGTCAACCAAGTGCTGACAACACCATGCATATTGTCTACATCCTCTTATCAGCCGTTTCTCTTCTTGCCGTTGGATCCAATGCCGCCCCATTGCTCCTCTCTGTGAGATCAATCTTCTTGGGCTTTGAACCTTAACTAATGCTATATTTTAGCCCGATAGAGTATTCGCTCCCCTAGGTACTCGTCAGATTTTGGGGGAAGGCGAGACAATATTTCTAGCTCGTCGAGAATGCTCTGTTCATGGCTCTTGCAACTATTCGTTGACGAAGCGAGCCGGTGGCCAGCAACATCAGAATGGTACGTGTTCCTAATAACGTACTGGAATGGGTCGCTCGTCTTAACCGGCTCAACAATAGAGGCAGTCGGACTAACCACGACGGGATTCCATCCGGTCCCTGAGAATGCAATTTACAGGACGCAAAATGGCGTGGTGTGTATCCTATCTGTGTTCACGTTGACCCTTACTTATCCTATGCAAAGTACACGGGAAAGGACGTGAACAAGCATGCTGCAGCATTTGTTCATGCCATTCAAAATGCACCAGCATATATCAGCAGAAAAAAGTCCCAAAACTCTCAAAGCTACCCAAAGTTTAGCACTGGCTTTCAGAACACAGACCCGGAGAACACAGCCAAGCACAGTACAACGAGCGTCTCGTACCATCACCCAATCCATCCAAATGTGCTGGGAGTTACGTTGCGAACGGATGCCAAGAATAGGCCAGGATCAGACCGTATTGTTGGGTGGCGTTCAATACACGACGGGAATTTAAACATTGGGGTATCGTATCATGATACTACCAAGCCTGTCCCCATAACACAAGGAGCCGGCAGACAGTCCACCAATCATCCATTCACTCTCGTTCATCCCGAGCCGGCTGGCAAGGTCAAGCAGTTTAAGGCCAAGGCGGGGATGGTAGGGTCAAGGTTGTGGAAAGGGGCGAGGGCTCTTCCGTCGAAGGTTTTCCATGGGGCCAAGGCTCTCCCGTCAAAACTAGTTCACGGTGCAAAGACTCATTCAGCGAAGGCGACGCATGCGGTCAAGTCCACGGCCGCGAGTCTGTGGCACGGCGCCAAATCACGACTGGGCATTGGGAAGAAGAAACAGCATTAGTTGGCTTTAATGTTGCTATTGTTTTGTATTTGAGCTGAGTTAGTCATGCTAGGTAGGGATATCACTATATGCATCACCTGGATTTTCAAATTTGTCTCCGTGCTACATGAGGGGCGGTCCGTCCCTGCCTTCGGATTTCTTCACGGATCAACCCTTTTCTGTACAGGCATTTATCTCTTTAGAGATGCTTCCTGTCTCATACAGGATGCTCCTGATACGCTGAAAAGCACAGAAAACGCCAGACAGGGGTCGTGCAAAACTGTTGATCGGACCATGCCGATTGATCGATTGATCGCCGATCATCTTTGCTACCGGACGGGCGCTTAATTTGATAGGCACGTGGGTGTTCGTCAGTCGACTGACTGGACGGATACTTGATAGCTGCAGTGCCTCCTCCCTATAATATATTATGTCCGTCATTCTATGGCCCACCAACAATTAATATCAGGTCAAATCGTGTCGGTAGAGAATTGAGAGATATACTAATCACAAAACGAGGGGATGTATGGACGTTGCGCAACGACTGCGAGTGCGTGATGACCACAACAGCGGAAGGATGGCACAAGTACCACTGCTTTGCCACTATCCCCCTGCAGTAACAAGAGCGGCCGATCTCCTCTTCTAACATTCAAGCACACACATTCAAAAATTGTCTAGGGTCTCCGATAGCGCGAACGCGCCGTACGATGCAGGTAACGACGCGAGGTGATGCGGGTGGTGGTGACGGGTGGCCGGCGACCTCATTGCGCTCGTGGCATGGTCTGCACGAGGAGGAGAGACGGTCAACGTGAGGAGTACCGGATGAGCATATGGTGGGGGAAAGGTGTGGGCGTGGTGACGAGGGGAAGGTGGCGGTAGGTGGGGCTTGACTAGGACTGGTGATGTTATAATCAATGCCCATCCCTCGTCAAATATGCTGTAAATGAAGTTACTTTCCCGACTCCTACTGCTCCTACTAGTTGTTTCGTTTTTATTCAAGTTGGTCACCTTCCTATTTCTCGGCTTTTGGTGTAGGCCATATGATTTCTGCAACCTCTGCACTTGTCAAGTCCGGCTTTCCAGCGATGAGGTGGTCGTGCGTCAGCTGGAATTTTGGGCTAGCATAAATGTCCCGATTGCAACGAGAAATTAAGTGAACATACCTTCAAAAGAGCAGCAGTCTTCGGATCTGCCCTCTGTTGTTGATCCACAAGAGCCTTCAGAAACGAGGTCCAATCGATTTGTCCCCCCTTCTCCCACTCGGACCTTTCCTTCTTCGGTCGAGCGTCTAAATAACGTCCCGCAAAACCAGGTGTAGGTTTTTCATTTCCGCCACCGCTCCTAAACAGCTTGATACGATTCCCGGCCCCCAACAATTGAGCGCACGCACCGATCCGCATGCTATCTGATTCTGCCTCGTCACCTAACCCGAGTCCGTCTAATAGGGCGTTCCATGCAAACGGTGAATACCCATATCCGAGCGCGAACAGGCGGGCGTCACCCATTGCACACATAATCCACGCGTTGTCGTAGCCCAAACCCTCCTCCATCTCCTCACCCTCGTAGTCCGGGGCATCCCAGGCTGTGTTCAACAACCACTGCTCCGTCCAGAAGTAGGTATCATCGCGCACAATCTCTGTCCACCCATGCATTTTGGCAACATCGAATAGAGCGTGCTACATGTCATCGAATATGGCGGGTTTGGAATCCAACCTCATGCACCGCACAAACTGGTTGAGCATGCCTTCTTTGCTTCTGCCACGGGATGAACCAGGGACTCCGTTGACGATTTTGCCCTTCAGGAGGTCGTTCAGGCGTGAAGATATAGTCTCGCGGGTAGCAGGTTCGACCAAGAGGGCCGACGTCCAAGTGTTTACCCACCCTGTAGTCGAATCATCGTAGATAGAGCCAGTTGTTGACGACATTCGATGGATTTTATGGGGGTGGAGCGATGGGCAGTCGAAGAGTAAAGACAAAGTCCAGCTCCAGATTTGAAGCGCCCACAAGGCTTCGGTGTGTGTTACCCGGTGAAACATAGAAAACACTTTCTCACGCACTTTCTCACTGCCGAACACCTATTTGATCATATCTTTCGCACCCGGTGGACTCGAATTAGCGGTGTCACTGCAAAATATTTGCCCCCTTTCTCCCAGTCGGGCATTTCACTTCCTTCTTTGGTCGGGCATATAAGGAACACTCCGCGAAGACGGGCAAAGGTTCTTCATCACCATCTCCATGTCTAGATAATTTAATGCCGTTCCCGTCCCTTAGCAGTTGGACGCAAGTGCCCACACGCATGCTGTCTGCCAGTGACTCTGTCCCATCACTTAACCCAAATCTATCGGATTGTGTGATTCATTCAAATGTGGAATCCGAACCGCCATCGGCCCTCCTATTTGACGCCACACCATCGCATGAATAACCTTCATTCTCGCGGAACCGTCAAGGGAATCCCGGGCATTTCGCGCGGTGAACAGAAGTAGCACGATGTGCAAGCCTGTTCAGTGCATGAAGGTAGATCATCGTGGATAGATAGATGCGGGTGTTTAGGAAATTCGCTGAGTTGTCTTGTGGTAAAGCTCGCGTGAGTAGGAAGGAAAGAGCAATTGTTGCGAAGGAAAGTTATACGGTCATTCAAATCTGTAGCGTCCACAGAGTTCTTGTGTGTGCTGCTCATGACCAACCTGAATACCAATTATCGCAATCATCCTGGTAGATCTGAGTTGGAATTCCCGTGGCGTTCAGGTTGCGAGACACTCGAAACAAGAAGCTTATCCATGCGCATTCGGCGGCACATGAAACCTATGTAATGCCGAACAATCGGAACATACTACTTTCGAATTGCATATATTAATACCATACGGCCTCATGGGGGTCGAAAATATGAAATAAAAGGGGGTTGCGAGTGCTGATGCCACGAGACATGCTAGTGCTCTCAGCCGTCTCTTATTCATTTGGGTCAAGGGAGATCCTGACTTTAATGATCTGATCCAATGTAGCAGGAAGTCTCATCAATTCTAGCACTTTCAGTTTCTGTTCTTCCGTAGCTTTCTGTCCCGGGGCTCCCAATAGGACCACAAATATCGGCGTAGACCCCTCTTGAACGCCCTTACAAACGAAACCATCAGCGCGACTCATGACTCTATTTTGTAGTATGACGTACTGTGCTGCAATGGATGATTAAACCCTTCGTCTCTTCGAATACGACTTGAAAAATCTTATGCAAGGTCGCCATCCAGTTGTCGCATCCATGGTCATCTTTAACAGGGTCGGGAAGGATTTTGAACAAATTCTCGTGGCATAAGCCTGAGGGAACTGCCTCATATAGTTCATCTGGCCACTTTTGAGGTACTTTCAATACTGTTGGGAGATGAGAGAGTCAATTATGGTTTGAGGCCGCAGCGCTCACGGACTAACCTTCCTGCGGGCATATATGCCCACGGGCATTGAGCCATTCCAACTGAATTTCGAATGGTACTTCCAAGTAGGGGAAAAGATCCATGACTTCTGCGGGTTGAGACGTATGCGTTGTTGTCGTCAACCGTTCTGATGGTGGATTTAAATTCTTCGGTGTTGGTAGATGGTATTGAAGTTGGGATCCATCGAGGCCTTCCCTTTCTAACTTTTAAGTCAAGGGGTACAATAGCACGTGACTTTGGCGTTAGTGAAGCAGGAAGACGACGTACCAAGAAGAGTACGAAGAAACCATGGATGAGGATAATCTTCCCACCTTTCCACACTACAAGCAAATTAGCTCGCTGCATATCGTTATGCGGCCGAAAACCATACCATTGGACCACCCGAGCACATCTGGTATGGGCTCTGGAACCTATTTGCAAATGACCTCGCCCACGATGACCCGAGTTTGCTGGTCTTTCCCCAACTCGACTTCCAGGCCCAAACCTCCAATTCCACTAGTTCAATCTCGGACAGCACAGGATACACAGATGTAGCGCTTGCCGACAGCAAGACAACGTTTACTAGCAAAGACGCAGATATGGTGGCGTCCAGTGAAACCCGAATTATCATGGTGATAGAAGTCAAGCCCCACTTGATAATTCCAAAGGTAGTGCTTCAGAAGATCTTGCAAAAACCAAACGCTATCCTCGAAGTGGAAAAGGTCAAACTTCTAGGGGGTTACGATGCTGGATCCTCAGAGTCTCCGTAGTGAATCCGTGGTCAGGCGTATTTGACACGAGGGATTTTGTTGACGGTGCTAGTAGACTCGCGGAGGTCATGGATAGATTGCAGTCGGCGAGGTCGGGGATAATGTGGAGCAGCGACTGGGCAGGACTACAGAGGATAATGGTTTTGGAATCAAGGCCGCTGAAGACCCACCGGTGCATGTTCAAGCCACAGTAGGAGTGTAAACACTATTCTAGTCCTCGATTAAACGAGGATACAATAGTAGTGTAGTGGGCAGTAGGCAGTAGGTAGCAGAAGAATTAATTTCTGCAAGTCCTTGCGACGGAATACCGTTTGTGGACTTGGCGATCTTCGCGGACCTTGAAGTCCATTGCTTGGTGATATTTATCTGGCGGGTGGTCCACAAGTGGTTGGACCATCCGGGTCCCGCCGAAGGTCTCTTTCCTCGCGCTCTCTCGTTGTCCGTGTACCCCAGGTACATCGCCCAAGATCAGAGACCAGCGTCTACAGTGTCAGTAAGCCCCTAATTATCAGCAGCTCTCTCGTCATCGTCCCTAACGGGCTTGTAGATCCACAATATACGGAGCTCGCTGTTCGTCGTCTCAGACAGCGCCACCGCCTGAGCTAATCATGAGCAGCACATGGACCACCCGTACATGAGCCCCATCGCCACGACGTCGACAAACATGGCCATGTCGGCTACTCGGGGCCAGCATCAGACATCCTCGCAGGTCCCGTCGCCGGAAGAGGTGAGATGTCTGCGTCTAGCAATCCTCGGTCTCCTAAATTATGGCCTGTGGGGTGTGGGATATCGATAGCAAATGCGAAGACAGCTAGACGAGCTGAACAGATCAGTCACGATCGTCATATGGTACAAGGTATGCCTCCGAGCGTTCTTGGAGAGACCTCGCAGCTGACCGACAGTGTCTGCCGTGGCGTTCTTGATATAGGCCGATCATGAGCCTATACGACTGCAACAAATCCTTCCTACGTTCCCGTACTTCCAGCTATCGGGGTTTAGCAACATCATTTCCGACCTAGGGCTTTCGAGCACTTCTTATCTTGACACCTACATCCCGGATTCGAGTCAATGGGAGCAGCATACCATTTCTTCTGTCCGAATTGTTGGTACACAGCAGCGACTGTTATATCGCGTCCGCCGTAGTTTGGTCGACGGCTTGTCTGAGGATCAATGCCCGCGCATTCAGGATGAACTTCAAATGCAATCGAACTGTGGGCCGCCACCACCACCGCCACCTACGAACGGAGTCTCTGCTTCTTCGATTCCTACGCCTCCGAAATCGTCTCCCACACTGTCGAAAATGGCGAACCCACCCAAACCGTCTCTCAAACGGCCCGCGCCAGACGTCCAAGAACCAGGAAACAACTCCAAAATTCACGTTACGAACGGTTATTATATGGCGCACTCTGGCTCGTCGACAATGGTCCCTTCCAGTTCCGTGGCTGGCCCTTCAAACACCGACACTTCTTCACCCACTGCTTCCACCAACCAATCAAACGCGCAGGCGCAAGACAGTGTATACGGCATGTACAACGATTCCGTCTTCTACGCCCCCAGCTCGCCCACCCAATCACCTAACGACATCACCTCCGCCACCTCCATCAACTCGCTCCCGCACTACCTCATCCAACCACCCGCCCCAGCACCGCCCATACCATACCACCCGCACCCCCCACTCAAGCGCTGGCCGAACGACTACACCGTCTCCGAGCTCTCGCAGGGGTTTCATGCCATGGACCTGCTCATCTCGCAGTCGCCCTCTGGGGCGAGCATGACCCAGCGGACGGCGTTCGAGCGTGTGTTTGGGAGCCGCTACGTGAAGAGCACGGTGTGCCGGCACCGCGCTGTGTGGCGCAAGGCGCACCGGGCGCTGAGGGAGCAGTTTGAGGCGATGGGGTCGGATGATAGGGCGTGCTGGGGTGAGTTTGTGAGGCGGGTGGAGGGGCGTCCGCCGGGCAAGAATTCGGGGTCGGATATGATGTCGCCGTCGCCGAGTGCGACGATGAGCGGGTACCATGACCAGCAGGAGGGCGAGGGCGATGAGGACGTGCATGGGCAGGAGAGTGTTGGTGTTATGGGGTCGTTGCAGAACCAAGGTGATCTTTAATTCGATCTTCTTGAACAGAAGTCTTAATATTTTTTTCTCTACCAGGAGTGCCTTCGTCGTCAAACAACAATGGGACCAACAATATGCAGAACAGTACGTCGCCTGAGTGTGTTTTCGAACCAGAATTAATGACGAGCTCTCAGATATGAACGTTTACGACCCATCACGGAACCATATGCCAAACGGTACTCACAATAACTAACTCCATGCTCATGTTCGCCCGAATCTATGTGCATTTATCTTGTGGGGTATGGAATCCCCTTTTGATACTGAGACGAAGATATGTTCGAGTCAGGATGTATGCTCTCACCTCTGCATGGGTGTTGAAATATTGAAACCCACAACTTGGAGTTCTGGCACTTGTGAGCACCTGCTCCTGCCCACATTTTTTTGGGGTCATGGGTGTTCTGATGACGTCAGATGCATGTTCAGCGTGAAATTTTGCGTTCGGTCTGATTGCTGAATGGGGGGTGCAGAGCAACTCCGCGAAATTGTGAGGCTTGTATCCTAGACAACATGGGGTATTCGAGTGATGTATGCCACTGTACATGCATCATAGTTTTGGACACCATAGTGGTGGGGTTAGAGGCTTCTCCTAGAATAACGAACACTAGTCCGAATGTTAGCTTTGTACTAACGGTCCAAGAGGAGCCAACACGTACAGAATGGTACACAATTGGTGCACAATGCCAGCATCTCCCCTGCTGGCAGCCATTTGCTCTCCGCTTCGCGTTCTTCAACCTCGCCTTCCAAGTCTCATCTGCCATCTTCTTAGTTTTGAAAATAGATGATCTGCTCTGATGTCAGTTTACGGAAGGTAATTTCGATCTGAAGTTCATAACTTGGCAAGAAAACACCGAACGCAGTGGAGAGATATGTACATGATTTTGGTATCCTCGCCCACAGATAGACCCACACGTCTTTTCAACGACGCCATCAATCAGTACCGGCGCCCACGACCGCTGTTAGGTCCTTGGTACGGGCCATAATCCGGCGGGGGTCGTCCACCACTACGGGGTGGAGGAGGTGGAGATTTGGCTCTTGGGTTTGAGCTTGGGATGACCGCGTTGCGGAAGAGATTCATGAGATCGTCGGTACGGAACACAGGTCCTGCAAAATAAAAATAAAAATCAGTGATGACTCATAGCAAGTTGCAACAAGAACGTACCGTCAAACGCAGCGGGGGCAGGCAACTCACCAATGAACCACGACAGGACCTGCGGAAGGGCGGTCTGCCTCGACGCTTTGTCGTCGTCTCTGTCCCTCATTGGCAGCGGCTCTCGGCCCCTGCCACTACCACTTCCTCGTTCCTCGCGCTCCCAATTCGACGGGGCCGGCGCAGGCGAGTTAAACCTACGCCCGCGGCCTTCCCACCGTCCACCACCCTCTCTATCCCTGTCCGCACCGCGAGGAGGCGGCGGCGGAGGAGGCGACAATGGTCTCGCGCGTTTGTGTCCTCCGGAGTAATCCCCTGCGCGCCCGTCGTCCCTTTTCCTGTAGTCTGGCGACGCAGGGCGTTTGGGTGCCTGAGTTTGCGATGACGTTCCTGCGACATTCTGCGAGGATGATAATAGTGATTGAGTTGTTTCGGCGCGCCCGAGCGAGCTGGACGCCGTCGCGCGGCGGGCGATAGCGAAGCCCAGGTCCCGATCGGCGATGGCATCTGTGCCGAGGTAGATGTGTCTCTGGGCCAACCGTTTTATTGGCGGGTCTAGGGTAAGAAGTCCGCCCAGTTAGCCAGAGAGACCTTAACGTAATACAAGACAATAGACATACCAGATGCGTATACCTCGGCCATTCGCTTCTCCAGCTTTAACGATGCCTCCAGATCGCCGTACTGATACTCGTAGCGTGCCCATCGTTCCCAAAGCGGACGCGCGCGTTCCGGCGGGAATGTCGTGATGACGCGTTCAAAGAGAGCTCGGGCATCTGCGAGCAAGAGAGTCAGTATCCATTTGGCGGTAGCTGCCTGTCAGGACCTGCAAGACACATACTATTTTCGTCGTTTATCGAGATGAGGAAACCGAGATAGCGGAGGACGAATTCGATCTCGTCCCCGTAGACATCGAGACCTTTTTCGAAGATCCGGCTGGCCACGCTCTTGTCATCCGAGCAATGGTATTCCATCAGGGCTGCGAAGCACAGATAAGAGACAACAACAAATGGTGTGGCGGTGGAGCGTACCCGCAGCCTCGTAGACCTCCCAAGGTGTCCATCGCTGTCTCCTAGCCTGGCCGAAAATGCTTCGCGAGGACTTAACACCTTCTGCTCGTCGCCCGAAGCGCATATACATGATCCACGCAAGACCATACTCCGTCCGATGCTTCTGCAGCTCGGTAAGTTTGGGCGGTTTCTCCTCCGATGCTTGTGTGTTGAAAGATGATGACGACGTTTGTGACTCGTTATGGCGTGACTCGTTCATTGGTGCTGCAGAACCGTTGGATGAGAAGGAGTTGGTTTGGGTTTGCTCGAGTAGGTCGAGGTTGCTTTGCAAGGTGTTGAGGAATTTCTTGTATAATTCATGTACCGCGGCGATATCCTTCTTGACCTCGAGAGCCTCGGCGTAGGCAAATGTGAGAAGGTAGCTAGAGGGATTTGCTTCTAGACCAGCCTTGATGATATTCAAGGCCTCCTCGTGCTTCCCTACGCTGTTCGTCCACGTATAGGCCATGAACCTAGGTGATGATGAGCAACTTCTCTACCCATAGTAGTAAAACACGCACCAGATCTCTGTGTAATACCGCATCCGAATGATAGCCTTGCGATACACGCCCTGTAGCCGCGATATCAGCGTCGTCTTGTCCTTGTCCTCGATCTCCAGCGGGTTGCTCTCCTCCCACTTCAAATATGCCTTCCACTTGCCGACGAGAGCGCGTTCGGACGCGTCAAACTTGGGTAGTGATGGTAGGTATAGCTCCTGCGGATTTGACGCATATAAGGGGCCGAGATGGTTCGTAAGTTGGCGAAGGACGGTGCGCGCCTGCATATGCGCCGGAGAGAGGTCGGTCATGAATTTTTTTGCCGTGATCTTGTTCAGGCCTGTTTCGAAGGCTTCGAGGTCTTGCCACAGCCGTTCGACGTTGTCCAGCGGGATCTGTACAGCGCGGTGGTACACCTTCCGCAGCGAATCCATCTTCTGCTGTTCTTCCCATGTTGTTGTCGTCTAGATGCGTCATGAGACGAGTCTCTACTGATGCCACCGCACGTACCTCGCCCGACTTGAGAAATTGGATGTAGTCACTCCAAATTGCCCCGCTGTCCTTGTCCTGCCCGACGTGATTGAGAACAAACTCATACGACGTCTTTACGATGTCTCGACGCGAAGCCGCCGAGTTCAGCCGTCTGCTCACACCATCAGTCCACGAACAATTCACGCACACCTCTCCTCACCTCACGTAGGTTAGGTAGAAGCTCCACAGCTCGACACACGGCGAGGGCTTCAGAAATTTCTTGAACAGCTCTTCTGCTTTGTCGAACGTCGACTCATCGCTCAAGAAATGGTTAATGTATTGTATTTGCGCCGTGGCCTGGCTCACACGACACGTTGAGAACAGGGAATCGGAAGCACAGCACATACGCACGGTGTTCGGGTACTGCTCGAGGAGCGCGTCGTACGTCGCACTGATCTTGTCCATTTCTCCGCTGGCTTCAGCAGCGCTCACAAGTCTTCGCCACGCTTCTGGATTGTGGGGGTTCTCTGCCAGTTGCGATTTCAGGACTTCATATTCACTAGGTGGTTGCATTTGCGGTTCCGAGCCTTGAGATTCAACCTTCATCGGACTGTTCACAGATAATGCGCTCAGGATCTCTTCGGAGGGTTGGGTTTTGTCCGCATCGTCCATTGAAGATTCGTCGCCTGGCGCTGCAGGCTCCGACGTCAACGTGTTGGGGTAAAGAAAAGGTAACCGTCGTGGGAAACGATGTTCAACCTGTGTTTATCCCAGGTTTAACCTGTCCACAAACGGCGACCCTGATGCAGCCTTCAGCGCATGGCCACAGATTGCCAGAATGCCTGGCACGACACGCCATGTTTGGAAGAAAGACATATTCAGTAAAATACCTGATCACGAAGGGGCAACATTTGCGCCTATATCTTCCTCATCTTTACTAGGATAGTTTTGCGCCTAACTCCTACGCCAAAGCAGGCGCATATACCATGTCAGCTTTATTCTTTTTCGTATATTTGACTGATTGAAGATGCTATATTTGACAGATAAAGTGGTCATGGAGCAAGAGCCCTATCACGCGCACCCTGGCAGTGTCAACAGCATCAGAACAGCCATATCATCTTTTCCACCTAAGAGGCATATGGTTCCTTCCACTTGCTACGTACCAGCACCTTCTCCCTCGTACTACTGCAATTTCTTCACGTTCCCCGCCGTGTAAACTTCCTCCATGGCAGAGAGTCATATCTTTGCTAATGCGAACAACGTCTCCATCCAAGATTCGCACTTTCACGCTGTTCAGAACAACTATCAGGCCGAGTATCAGGTTGAGCGCCGTACCCTCCTGAAAGGTATGCTTGATCATATCAAACCTCCTGATCTTCATCCTCAGCTTTGATTAGAACTGGACCTTCTCTGCGAAAAGAGCGCATTCAATGCTCTTGTAGACTCAAATGCTCGATATGACGCACCGAAGTGCGACGAGGGAACTCGCGAGGCCATCATCCAGAGGATCATGGATTGGATTGAGAGCGATGAAGCCCAAGCGTCCGCACTCTGGCTCCACGGCCCAGCCGGCTCGGGGAAGTCTGCATTGGCGAAGACGATCGCAGAGCTCTGCATGGAGAAGAAGAGCCTCATCGCCACCTTTTTCTTTACGAGGACGCGAATCGATCGTGTAACAGATGGAAACCTCCTGATACCAACATTGGCCTATCAGCTAGCAAGAAAAATGGCCCTTCCCCGACGATACATCAAGAAAGTACTTCTGCGCGACCCCGCAATTTTCTACAGAACGAGGAAGGCGCAGATGGAGGAGTTGATCATCAAACCTCTGAACACCTATTTTTCACGCCTAGAACATAACTACAAGCGTTTATTCCAGGGAGCATCACTCCGCCTCATCGTCATTGACGGTCTGGACGAGTGCTTTGGCAAGGATATTCAGCGTGACCTGCTCAGTGTGCTCGGGAAGACGATAGAGAGACTACGCTTACCAATCCGTTTTCTCATTGCAAGTCGACCAGAAACTCAGATTCGAATGTTGATCATCGATGACGGAGTCTTCAAGGCTGACCGCCTAATCACCCTCGACCTCGGTAACGACCCGAACACTGCTCATGATATTCGCACGTACCTCGAGATCCATTTCACAAAAGTCCGATATCAACACCCAATCCGCACCGAAATCCCAGCATCCTGGCCGTCGACCGAAGACATCACAACCTTAGTGGAAAGGGCATCCGGCCAGTTCATCTACGCCTCAACTGTCTATGGATACGTTAGCTCTTCAAAACACAATCCCGTCAAACGTCTCGCAATCATCATCGAACGCTTGCCACCGCCCCGATTGGATTCACCTTATGGCCAGTTGGATCTTCTGTACCAATTAATCTTCTCTTCTGCAGAAGAGTCAGGGGTGGATGTTGAGAAGGTTTTGCAGGCCTTAGGCATCTTGATCATTGAGCGGCCTAAGGGTGCCCTTGATTATCTGTATAGGACATACGCTGGTGTTGCCTCGGTCTTGGGTGTCACCCCAGGCGAGGTTGCTCTCCTTCTCGATGAATTTGTATCTTTGATAGCGCTTCCATCTCTCGAGACTCCGCGTCCAATCCAGATTCTGCATGCTTCCCTCGCGGACTTCCTACTTGATGGTTCCCGGTGTGGCCGGTTCTACGTTGACAATCGTCGGATTCACAGTATTCTAGCCTTGAGCTATTGCGAGCGAATAGGTGATCTCGTTTCGACAAGTAAGCACCCTGCAGTGAATATCAACCATCAGATATAAATGTACTGATAAAGCCTAGTGACTCGGGCTACCCATTGCGACGACCTGGAGCATCATTTCTTACCTTTCATCACTCACTGCCAGAATAGTTATCTTCCAGCAGGCGATTTCTCCAACGCCATGTCGCTCATCGCAGAAGCCCTATTTTTCTCGTGTCATTGTGCTGAGCCATGTGACGAAGTCATACATGGAAGCTTAGCAAACGACGTGCGTCTCGTTATACGTTTCTGTGAATTTAAAGTTACTGATGTGCTTCCCAGCCCACGACGTCTTCCCTAGCTGCTGAATGGAATGAACAAATTAGAAAGAAACGTCTTGCCTTCATGTGCGCCAATATTATAAACGAAACACTCATCAGTCTTAATCACTTATTGTCGCCTTATGCCTCAGAACAATCACCCCATACTTGGTGAGGAAGTCTTCAATATAATTCCCTGATTTTTAACGATTTTATGTTAGGACCTCCGCAAACTTCCCGTCTGGTCCCACCTTTCAGAGCAGTTCACACGAACCAGGTGGATTGTTGAGGGCCCCGAAATGTCCCACGTTGAAGCACTCCAGTCCTACGACGTTTCACAGGTGTTTGGGGAAGACGAGTTGATAGTGATTGATATTCCCTCCTTGTTACCTGGGCGATGTTTGGCTGTCCTTGAGTGGTTGAAAAGGTGCTGCACTTTAGTGCACTTTCTTATGGACTGTGTGTCGAACTAACTCCATGGCTTGTTGCATAGGCTGAGAGATAGACGGGTCAGTTTTTGCGGTATCCTTTTTTGTCAGGACGTCATGCACGACATGGGCTGGGCCAAGAGTCAGGAGTGCCATGGATTCCTCAACTACTTTCAGGGGCTATGCCCTGTTGGCCTCTTCTTGACGGCTCAGCCAAAGAAAGGAGAGTTGCCAATTCGTTCGATCAAGGTCAAGTCTGATGGCTTCCGTCCCCTTCTCGTGGGCTGGCAACAAGCAACACAGTCCCGGGGACGCCTGCTATGGTGCAAGTATTGGCAAGAAACTGAGGCAAGCTTGCATCAAATCCTACTCGATACGATACTTTCCGAAGGAAAAGTGTGAGTCTCAGCTCTATTCCTTATCCCCTGTGTGGGTGACGGTGGCCGATAGGAGTGAGAACGACATTGAAGACTTGCAGTCGGCCTGGATGCAACTAGTGCCGTACGACGATCAGCCCTTTCACTTCCTGGACGTACGAACATTGCCACGGCGTTAGCTTCGTCGGCCTGCGCAAATCGAGTTCAATTTGTAGGGATGACTGCCTTGGGACGACTGCTACTCCAAGGCCGATCCCGCCAACTGCGGATTCGCATATCAACGAATTCAACGATAATCGCTCAAATCCACTTACCGAAGGTTGATACTTTTGGACACTGTCCTAGCGCGTCCTCTTCAGAGGCTGACCTCGTTTACCACTCCAATGTCGAGTAGGAAGTTGAAACCTTGATAGGGCTCAGACTCAGTGAATTCAAAGCCCTCGGATTCAGCTTGTGCAAGTCGTTCAAGTAGAATAATGTCATTCCATAGCTTTCAATACAATATGCTATATATTATGTATCACTTCATCGTTCTCCGAAGATATATTTCGCCCGAGATGGAGCTTTTGGATAGAATGCAATTTGGCGCCCCCCTTACCAAATTTGTGCACCGATCGGCAATGTGGATCCACCTTCCAAACTCGCTGACGGAGTCTAATTTGCTTCCGTGATGCTGCGCCGAGTGTCTTAAACCGCCTTTGTTTGGCCTCTCTTGCATCGCCTTCTTCAACTTGCTCCTTGACACCACAATTGACCACATTGTTCTGCCTCTCGCATGCCAAAGAACACCCTCCTCTCCAACGCAAATAGCGTCTTTATCCCGGTCTCAAGCTTTCTCAGAACCACACCCATAACAAAGCCCGGACCACGGTCAAAGGTACGTGCTCTATCTTTGTTGAAACATCCGTTTCTGCCAACATCTTGGCCAACAACTACACCTTCGATAATGTGGTCCAACTGCCAGACACTTCTCCTGCACAACCACTTCCCAAGAATTCGCCAGTTGGTCAGCCGTTCAGCTTCGTCCAGAGCTCATATCCGAATGAAAGATCTCTTCTACATTTTTCATCCCGCAGGCTATGTCTTTGCAATCCACACAAGACAGATATCCCGTTCGAGGCGTACGACGACAAGAGGATCAAGCCCATCGACTTCAACTAGGCCAGGTGCTATGACTTGAACGGTTGTGACCACGTCCAGGCGAAGGTCGACGATATGAATAGTTCTGCATGTCTTCCAGTCAACGAGTGCGCGCATTATTCGCCGTCATCGATTGGTCGAAGGGTACGCGGCTCGGAGCTCGATTTGATTTTAGCACGACTGGGATTCTCTCGATTCCGACTTCGTTTGAACATGCATATATATGGTGATGCACATGGCTCTCGTAGTTTGCGCCTTATCACCTCCGCAAAGCAGACATTTATCTGGTTGACTCAACGCATTGCTATTCGCATCACCACCTCCTACGTCTCCAATCCCCACGTCATTTCCTGCAGTCTTCCCTAGCGGACTTCCTGAGTGATCATTCACGACTCGGTCGTTTCTTCATGAACATTTGCCACATTCATGGTCCTAACTAGCTTCAATTTACCTGTGGAAAATCCCTGATGTTCTCTCTGAAAGTAAGCGGCCCGGTGTCATGTTTGCTGATTTTAATTCAATTATTACACCCCCAGTCGCTTGGTTATGCCTGATGCATCATCTTTCAGGTTTTTTCAAATCATTCAAAGAAGAGGTATCTTGCGGCCCGCCAATTTTCCAATGGTATATTATTACTCATTTTGGGGGCCGGTATCTTTCTCATTTTCGAATGGCCAAGGAGTGCAAAATGGCAGGATATTACATTATCGAAACATTCGAGTAAACGAGGGGAACATCCGTCGACTTCTCGAAAACAGGCATCAGGGGCCATATTTAGATCAATTATCTCCAAAGTTATTCTTTGGATATCACCCTCAGAACAGGCAGGATGTCAATTGCGCTGTATTTCTACAAAAGCAAATTAGTTCTGGAGAGCAACTGGAGAGCTGACGACGCGGTCTGCCATTTCTCGGTGCTCCTCGGTGATCGCCGTGATGCTTATGTCATGCCACAAATCTGCTGCTTTCTGAACCGCCTCACGCCAGAATCCAGATACGAAACCTCTTATAACGACATCCATCAAATACAAGTACCATAGTCAATGGAACCTGCCATCCAAACACCTGAATACAGAAGCCCCTTTCGTGGCCTGCCTCGTGCCCTCGCCTCGTAAACCCCTCCATGGCGGAGAGTCATGTCCTTGCGAACGCGACCAACGTTTCCATCAAGGATTCGCATTTTCATACAAACGCCATTCAGACTCATTATCAGCCAGAGCTACGTACCCCCCTCAAAGGTATGCTTGATCGTATTTGACTTCATCTTGTTTTCGGCTCTCATCTCTAGTAGGACTGGACTTTCTCTTCAACAAAAGCGCACCTAGCGCCCGTGTAGACTCGAATGCGCGTTACGACGCGCCAAGATGCGACGAAGGAACTCGCGAGGCTATCATTCAAAGAATCATGGAATGGATCGAGAGCGACGAAGATTGGGCGTCCGCACTCTGGCTCCACGGACCAGCTGGGTCGGGGAAGTCGGCTTTGGCTCGTACAATTGCAGAGCTCTGTGCAGCAAAAAGGATACTTATGGCCACCTTCTTCTTTGCCAGGATAAGGACGGACCGAATTATCGACGGAAACCTCCTGATACCTACCTTGGCCTACCAGCTCGCCGAGCAGATGCGCCTACCTCGAGCATCTATCAAGAGGTGCCTCCTCCAAGACCGCAGCATTTTTCACAAGACGAGAGAACTGCAGATGAAGGGGTTGGTTATCAACCCCTTGAGCACGTATCTGTCCCACCTCGAGTATCGCTACAAGCGGCTCATTCAGAAAGGCCCACCTCAACTAATCGTCATTGATGGCCTCGACGAGTGCCTTGGGAAGGATATTCAGCGCGACCTGGTACGCGTCCTCGGTCAGGCGGTTCAGACCCTCCGCCTTCCAATTCGTTTCCTTGTCGCGAGTCGACCGGAGAGCCAGATTCGAGAAATGTTTGTCACTCAAGGAGTCTTCGATGCCGTTCGCCTCACCACCTTTGACCTCGGAAAGGATCCTAATACCACAAATGATATTCGAACGTATTTGGAAGTTCAGTTCACAAAAATAAGGAATACACACACAATCCGCGACGAAATCCCGGCGTCATGGCCTTCGCGCGAAGACATTGCGACACTCGTAGAAAGGGCCTCTGGTCAATTCATTTTCGTTTCAACCGTGGCTGGATACCTCGGTTCCTCCAAACAGAACCCCGTCAAACGCCTCAACATCATCATCGAACGCTTGTCGCCTCCTGCGCCTGATAGACCTTATAGCCAGTTGGATTTACTGTACCAACTGATCTTCTCGTCTGCAGAAGAGTCAGGGGTAGACATTTATGCCGTGCTCCGTGTCTTGGGCATCTTGATTGTTGCACGACCTGAAGGTGCCCTCGATGGCTTATACTCAACCTATGCCGGCATTGCAGGCATTTTGAGCATCACCTCGGGTGATGTTGTCCTACTTCTTGACGAGTTTGTGTCTCTCATCGAGCTCCCACCGCTTCAGAGCACACTTCCAATCAGAATTCTACACGCCTCTTTAGCTGACTTCCTTCTTGACGGCTCGAGGTCAGGTAGGTTTTATGTCGACGTGCACCAGATTCATGGAGTCCTTGTCTCGCATTACTCGAAGAAGATTCATCATCTCTCTGAAAGTGAGTAATCAAGATCATACGAGATCTCACATTGGCTGGAGGCTTACATATGTGGTGTCGAATAGTGACGCCTGCGACACATCGGGATAGCTTGAAGCATTTTTTTCTCCCTTTGCTCATGCACTGGAGAGACGCTGACATGCTGAAGGAACACGGCGACCTCCATAGTGTCATGTCGCGCATCTCTGAAGCAATGGTTTTTCTATGTGAGTGTCCCGAATCCTGCGAAGATGTCCTTTGGACAATGTATCAGAAGGCTATATCAACCCATGTGCGTCTTAATAAAGCCCAAAAATCATTGTAACTCATGGGTGTTGGGTTTCAGCAGCTGCGGATATCGACCGGAATGCTAGAACAACACGCCCAGATTGCCCCGAGGCAGCCCGTTATCGTGTGCGTCAACATAGAGGACTTTCTAGCTATTTGCAAACTCATTTCCCTCACCTTTTAGCACAATATCTCTTCGTTCCGTGAGTAGTACAACACATCGTGGCAGTGTACGCATCTGACAATTTTTTTAACAGCCGCCGAGTGTCTGGGGGTCCCTCGATTCTCAGCTATTCCCTTCACGGACTATTACACGGCGTATAGGGAAGCGTGGTCCCGAAATGTCTCTTATACGAGCAGTAGATTTCAGAGGAGTTTCGACTGTCGCCGGCAAAGACGAGATAATCGTGATTGAGATTTCTTTAGCATCACCTGTTCGCTGTGAAGCTGTGCTCGAATGGTTAAAAAGGTGAGGAGATCCACCCAAGGTCGTTCCCGAACTTACTCCATTGCTTTTGCAGGCTCGAAAAGGCACGAATTATTTTTTCAGGGGTCCTTTTTCATGAAGACATCACCTCCAAACTAGGTGTGGTTGAGCCGGCTGGCATTTATGTTCAATTTTTTAGGCATTGTCTTTCACTTTGCCCCGTTGCGATTATCCTGGAGAAGTGCCAGCACGGGCTGCTTCCCATACCAGGACGTGAGTCGCCCGACGCCGATCAGCTCCTGATGCCCTGGACGCGAGCGGCTCAAGGGCACCAATGTCTTCTTTGGTGTCTAAGAACGTGGCAAACCGCGGGCGAGATCCTGGTGAGCATATTATTAGAAAGTAGAATGTAAGTCGCAGCGTTTTATTTTGCCTGCTCGTCACTGACTCTCGCGAACAGGTGGGGCCAGAGCTATCAACACGGCTTTGACGATCAGAACACCTTTCCGACATTAAGGGAAATCAATATTGACATTAGAACATACCTCGAGATCCAGTTCGCAGCCATCCAAGACGCACATCGCTTGCGAGAGGAAATACCCGCTGTATGGCCATCGCCGGAGGATATCACGATCCTTGTTGAGAGGATATCTAACCAGCTAATCGCCTCCACCGCAATTGCGTACATCGGGTCCCCTAAACACAACCCTGTCATCCGTCTAACAACCCTCCTCGAGCATCTGCCGCTTGCTGCAACCGATGCAGTGGGAAGGCAGTTTGATTCTCTTTATCGCCTGGTCTTCTCTTCTGCGGAAGAGTCGGGGATCGATGTCAAAGAAATCCTCTTAGTCATGGGCGTGTTGATTGTTGAGCGGCCTGAAGGTGCCCCCAACGACCTCTACAGCACATACTCGGGCATTGCAGGTGTCCTGAAAATATCTCCTGGAAATGTTGTCCTTTACCTCAAGGAATTGGCAGCTTTCATTGAACTCCCACCTCACGAGAGCATGCTTCCAATCACAATTATACATGCTGCCTCTCTAGCAGATTTCCTCCTCGATCCCGCGCGAGCTGGTCGATTCTACGTCGACATGGGCCCCATTCATGAGGCACTTGCTTTGCATTACCAGGAACAAACCCATGCGCGCATCTCCAAAAGTGAGTCCCCCGAATATCAACTTTCAGATGGGTTTACTGATTTGGCATAGTGAGTTGCTCTACGCATTGCGCTGACTTGAAACAATACTTCTTTCCTCTTATCTTTCACTGCAGGAAGACTGGAATTTCAGAACTCAATCATCACTTCTGGGGTTCCATATCGTTCCTCTCGACCGCCGTGATTATGCTTTGCCAGTGCCCTGAACCATGCTACGACCTCGTCGAGGAAAAGCTCATTGAAAACGATGTCTGTTTCTTTTTTTCCCTTGAAGTACATGACGCCCCTCTCATTGATATGGTTGTGAATAGCCAGTATCTCCAATGCTGCCAGAATGGATCGAGCACTGTACAAAGCAGCACTTTGCCATTCTGTGAGTCTCGCAATGTGCCAGTGGCCCCTGATTCGCTCACGATGCTCACTTCCAGGTCAGTGACCGCGACCTCCAGTTTGGTGGGTAATATACTTTACTTTCAAGACTCATAACCAATCTTTCTGTTAGCCGCCCTATATCTGGAATACGATTGACTCGCCATACTCCCTACATACAAGAACGAGACGGATTGGAACAAACACCCCCGAGATGTCTCGCATCAGATCAGTTACCTTTGAGGGGGTCAAATCTGCAATTTGCTCGAAATTAATTGGCGAAGATGAGATAATCGTCATCGAAATACCTTCACTGTTGCCTGGTCGGTGCGCAGCAATGCTTGACTGGCTTAAAGGGTGAGTAGATTCATCGAGAGGATATGTTTCGAAGTCAATATATCTCTTCCTGGGTATGCAGGCTGCAAAAGAGACAGATCCAAATTTGTGGGGTTCTCTTCTGCCAGAATCCCACCTCCGAACCAGATGAGAGCTATCAGGAACTTCTCCGTTACTTTCACACGATTTGCCCTGTTGCACTTCTCTGGCCAAGAGTGGCACCCCACAAGCTGCCGAAGGAAGACAGTGTTGAAAAGGCTCTGACGATCTGGCGACAGGCAACTCTAATCCACGGAACACTGCTATGGTGTAAGTATCAGGGAACAGAGGAAAGTGCATGTCAAATCCTGCTGGATATGTTGCTAGAGAATAATAAGTGAGTTGCATCATCATTTTTCATTGTTCTAATGAGTTATCTCCGCCGATAGCTGGAGTCAGAACAATTACCAGCACTCGGCTTGGAAGGAAATAGGGATAGTCAAAGGCCGTAGCCCGTAATTACGCCCCGAGTTTCTGTGGTCGAATTCAGTCTGACTGTACGTTGCCGATTTCGTAGCTTACAATTCGAGTTGATTTCCAAATGAACTGCCTGGTGGACGAGCTACGCATACATTTAACTCCGGTTTCGGTTTGTTGGCCATATGAGATTCGCGACCTCGATGCTGTTTAAATCCGGTTCCTCTGACACGAGATGGTCGTGGGTGACCTAAGAATAAGATAAGTTAGACCCGGAAATTTAATCTCAGGACTTGAACAGCTCGACGAAACTCGCCTTTAAGAGTGCAGCAGCTCTCGAGCCTGCCCTTTGCTGCTCATCTACCAGCATCTTTAAGAAATTCGCCCACGTCTCAGCGCCATTCTTCTCCCAATCGGCCCTCTTCTCCTTTGGCTGCGCGTCCAAATGCCGGCCCGCAAACCCGGGTGTGTGGCGCTCCTCGCCGCCTCCGAGAAGGTGAAGCTTGATTCTTCGCCCAGCGCCTAGGAGCTGTGCGCATGCACCAATCCGCATGCTGTCAGAGTTTCGCTCCTCCCCACCGAGCCCTAACCCATCGAGGAGTGCATTCCAGGCAAAGGCGGAGTAGCCATAGCCGAGGGAAAAGAGGCGAGCGGCGCCCATGGCACAAGTGATCCAGGAGTTGTCATATTCTTCGCCTCCTTCGTCTGAGTCTTCGTCGTCGGAGAGGGCGTCCCAGGCGACGTTGAGTAGGTATTGCTCCGTCCAGTAGTACGTCTCGTCGCGGAAGTGCTCTGTCCATCCATGGCCCTTGGCAATGTCGAATACGGCGTGCCAGACGTCGTCGAGTGCCGCGGGCTTGAAGTCCCACTGTGCTGTGCGGACAAACTGGGAGAGCATGTCTTTAGGCTTCTGTGAAGCAAGGATGCCTGGGACGCCCCCGATGCTTTTGCCCGCGAGAAGATCCTTGAGACGTGCTGCGATCGTCTCACGTGAGGCCGGCTCAGCGACGATAGCAGCAGCCCAGGTGTCGACCCAGGAGGATGTGTCGTATATCGAGCTCATGGTCAATGTCAAGGTGCAAGAGTGGTGGGTGCGAGAGGCGAAGCAGGAATGAAAGTTCTGGCCTCTTACAAGCCGCGACCTCCACAGTGTCCGGCTTATCATCATCGCAAGCCTCATGACCGCTGGGGGGCGATGCAGCGGCGGAGCACGGCCAGCCAAAAGGTAAATCCCAAATGACGCAAACCGTCAGAGATAACAGCGGTTTGATGGTTCTGAGACCATCCGCATCAAAACATCAGATCAGCGGTTTCAGGCGGAGTTATGGGCGCTACTTTTGGGAAGAGGCACAGCCTCCAAGCCGCCGCTTATCCTTTCTGGGCGCTTAGGGACGGAAAAGGTGAAGCGCGACCCTGCGGGCAGCGCAGTGCCGTGGTTTGCCATCCCGCTCGTGTCCATCGCTTGTGTGGACGGGGCTGATGGGGCGAAAATACTGCAAATCAGAAACGAGACCGGAACTTGGGGAAATCCGGACGATGCGAACGCGGTTTGTCCTTGATGCGCCCCTGCTGGCGTATAAAAGGTCGGCGAAAAGATGGAGCTTCCCCAACAACAGCTGGTCTGTCTCGTAGCAGGTCTACACAGTCAACCGTCCTCCTCATTCCTATCGCCCGACGTTGATTCAATCATGCGCATTATCATGCACTCCCTCATTCCCTTCCTCGCTGCTGTCGCGATTTCATGCTCCGCTGCACCCATAGCACAGGTGAGTCGTGTCTCCGCATCGATGTGTTCAAGAATGCTAACGCATTCCGCGCATAGCCGCGAGAGTACCTCTCCTTGATGACTCGCGAAGTCGGAGAGCTAGATGCACGAGACATCTCTGCCCCAGTCTTCGAGGCCCGAGAAGAGCTTGACGACCTCGAACTTCGTACAGATGACCTTGCGTGGCTTGTTGAGCGGATGAATGGCTGGCCTGGCCCTGGCATGAAGCACAAGAACGGTACGTCGCCTCCACTCGCCTCCTCCGGCCCATTGTTCATGAACTGGCGATTGCAGAACATGCGGCTGGAGGTGTGCCGACATCAGGCTTCCACCCTGTGCCCGAGAACACCTACTACAGGACGCACAACAATGTCGTACGTACCTCCTCCTCTCCAGCCCAGATCCAATCTAACGCCCTCACAGTACAGCGGTGCCCAAGTGAACCAATACGCTCACAACATGGTGCAGAGCATACCACACGCCGACCCCTGGAACCGCAAAGCCAATAGCCGGCTCAAGTCGTACCCCAAGCCCAGCACTGGCTTCCGCAACAGCGAAGCCGCCAACCCAGCACCGAACTCGCCGCACTCCGTCGCGTACCACGCGCCCATCCCGCCGCGGCGCTCAAACACGATGCCCGCGCGCCCCACGCGCCCGGGAGGGTCGTATAAGGTCGGCACGGACAGGGTGTATGGACACAGGCATATCAACGACCCGAATTTGACGGTTGGGGTGTCGTACCATGACCCGAAGAAGCCTATCCCCGCGCCCGCGCCTGGGGGCACACCGTCGAGGAACCATCCATTCTCGGTGGCGCAGCCTAAGAAGGGCGGTCCATTGAAGAGGTTTGGAGCGAAGATTGCGAAGGCGGTAAGCAAGCCGTTCAGACCGGTCAAGAAGGCGTTGAAACGCACGAAGACCCTTTGAGAGCGCGTAGATAGGAGTGAGATTAGTGATACCCTAATACACATCTCATAATTTGTTGTCTTGGGAATGATAAATGAGGCTTAAGTCAGGTGTGAAGAAAAATGACAGACCTTTAGGCCTTCTCCACGGGTTTCCAAAGGTTTTTACTTGCGTTGAGCAAATTGCCCTTGTCGTCGAACTTGACCCCTTCACTGGCAAGCATCTCAATCTTCTGGTTACACCGTGTACCCGTCTTATGCTCCTTGCCCCACTCTCCGAAGAAACCGCCTATGAAGAGATTCGACGCGATAACGCGGTGACATGGAACGTATGGAGCGAAAGGATTGTTTCTTAGAGCATTACCGACTGAAATCTCTGGTCTATCGGCGCCCAATCAATCAAAGGAGCCATCGACGTACCCGAGCGAGGCGAGCCACCGACTGCGAGTGATACGTCTTTGTACGTTGTGACAGTCCCTTTTGGGATGGTCAGTGTAAAGTCGTAGACTGCCCATAGATGTGCGGTCAATTTCTGGAGGAGCAAAGGTCGGTAAATTCAGGGAATTGAGCGAAAGAAGAGAATTTTACCTTTCCGGTCTTCGTCTTGTACGAATTCCTCTTTGAAGCGCTAATTGGATAGGGTATCGTTTCCTTCGGCTCAGAACAGTCAGCCTGTGTGTCCTCGGGTTCAAACTGCAAGCCTTTCGGCTCCATTTCGACAGCTTCATTCGGTGAACCACTGCGCTGCACAGACTTGAAGAACTTGGATGGTCTGACAGCGGGTTGCAGGTATATGGTGTTCCTGTCTGTCAAAGTTTTATCTGATTGTGTTCTTTGGGCAGGCATTGGTGGTACAATGTTGTGGTTAAAAGCAAGTTGCTTCAACTTGCAATGAGTCACTGAGACGAAACGCGTGGTTGAAATTAGTCACGTGAGTCAATTAGGGCAGGCTCTTTTGTGACCCCTGACCACTGTAGGCAGGCAATGACGGACCGAGGCCAGACGATGACACCACGTCTTCCCCACCGGCTACCGTGTGTACCCGAAATCTCCTTGAGGCCCGGCGAACGACGCAGAAAATGAAAGGCCCTGCATGAATCAAGCAAAGAAACTACCAACGTAACTTTCATCTATTGCGGGAGTGCAGTCGAGTAAGGTTCTGTGTAAGTAAAGTTCGACGGCAGGCACGCATTCGCTTTTGGAATGGGGTTCTTATTATACCACAGGCTGCTATAAAAGACCTTACGCCAAGGCAACCTTGACCGACGATGCTCGTACAGGCCGAGTCGCACACTATCCCTGCCTCGATCGACTACCCCTTTGTCCTGAAGGCAAAGCGGTACTGGACGAAGGCGTGCACTGAGGACCCGTCTGCACAGACGCTGATAGTCCTGCACTCGACGAGCTTCCACAAAGAGACATGGGATCCCGCCCTCGAGGACCTATTTGTCCTTTTAGCGTCATCAGGTTCCGCCATCCGAGCCGGGGAAGGGACGAGGGCTAAAGGCACCCGTGTGGCCATCCGCGAAGCGTGGACGATCGACTGTCCGAACCATGGGGAGTCGGCGACATTGAACCACCGAGCCCTGAGCACGCCGGAATATGCCAACTGTCCGTATTGGTATACTCTCTATTTCATCCGTATCTATTGTCAACGTCATACCCGTTGTGCTAATCTATGGTCGTACAGACATCTCCTGCACGCGGTACGCGGAAGCCGTGCACCGATTCCTCACACTTGCCCCCGTTGACTTCTCCAAACGGAACATGATTGGAATCGGACATTCGCTGGGTGCCAATTCAATGTATGTCTTCTTTTCTCTTTCCATCTCGGTAGCGAACCCCCTCTCTGTCTCCATTTATCGCCCGAAATGAGCTCGATGCATGAGATCTAACACCGCTTGGATGACAGGCTGATACTGCAGCACCTGCAACCTATATATATGTTCTCAGCGCTGATCATCATTGAACCGATGGTTAGCGCCCTGGGGCTGCCAGCGCTTGATCCACTCCGCGACAGACTTGTTTCTGAGGCGGCGAGGAGGAAGGACCGATGGGGCAGCCGGGACGAGGCGAGGAAGATATATAGAGAAAGAAAGAAGATTCAGAGTTGGGATCGGCGGGTCGTTGACGCTTTCGTGGTAAGTTCTATCACTTCCTAGGCCTGAAGCCGTATTAATTGTGCCCTTGTAATTGTAGAACTATGCAATCTACTGGAACAACGAGATGCGAACCTTCACTCTCTGCTGCTCGCGCCAACAAGAGAAGGTGGTTCAATTTTATCTCTTATTCGTCCAGATACAATGACGTCAACTCTTTCGTAGGTCATGTACTTCGACGAAGAGGGCCCTCTGCGGTCCATCAGCGATATGAACAAGCTCTGCAAGGACGGTCACATCCCTCTGCACCTCATTCTTGGGGAGATACCCGACTTTATGTACGTCTTCGGCGTCATACGAATTCGACGCAGGCTTTAAACGCCTGGTTACTTTCCTCAGCCCAAAACATGTCCAGGAAGCCCTCATCGCCAAGAACTCAGGTCGTCGATTTGCCTCCTCTGTCATCATGAAAGGCGTCGGTCATCTCGTACGTCTCCACATTTTCTCGAACCTCGAAACATTTTGACTAACTCCCAATCCTCCGTGCTTAGATCCCACAAGAGAAACCAACCGAACTCGCCAAACTCATCTTCGACATCCTCGTCAAGACGTACAACTCTGGCAGAGCTCCTCCTTCCACCACTACTGTATCGTCAGCCTCTGGGACGCCGAGTTCTGCTCGGCCGTCTCGGCTCTGATAATCCCCTCTCTTTTGGGAAAACAAAAGTCGAATATTCGGTGGAATGTTCGAAGTTTGAAAGTCTGCTTTTTCTGCTATTCTGTACTTCCTGCAATCACGTATGATACCTTTGCCATATCTACTATAAGTTCTTAGTTATTCTGCTTCTTCACATTGCATACATGTAAGTAGCTGGTAGCTGCGTCCAATCCAAATATTTTAATATGGTACAAAGTGCCTAGTACTTATTATCTCTGTCGACTGATTAGACCCTGAGCTAGGCATAAGTAAACAAGATAGTAGAAAGTGTGGACTCGAGTCATACCTCAACCGGTTTGAACCTTAGACTCGTCAACGGACAATACCTATCTCCTTTAACACAGGTAGGTTATCCGCCGATTGACCAATGAAATCTTTATCTTGAGGTCGTGTCCTATTATTGAGAGCGTCAGTTCCTTGTATAGAAAACAATGCTGCGACTCACGTCATGCTCTCTGAGAATATATCCAGCAAGGTTTGGCGCATGCGTTCCTTTCCCAATGCCTTGCACCAGAGAGCAGTCTCCTGACCCTTCAGCGCTTGTTGCCAAGTCACAAGGGTGGGGTGTGTGTCCTGATAGTCGAAGTCTCCTTCCAGGATGACGAATGCAGTTGGGAAATGCATGCGGCAATTCTTGAAAATCAGAGGGAAAAGCACGCCAAGCGCATTTTTATATGCCAGGACGTTTTGCAAAACGAGGAAACCAGCAAACTTGAGCAGATGTTTCTTTTCTAACCTGGATAATGGACCAGACAGTGTCGTAAGTTCAGCCTGCAAGACACAGCGGGTCTCTCACCCTTGCAACCACTCAAGAGCACCGTGTTGCAAGTAATAATAGCGTATCTCGATCACAATCACCTCATTAATGCGTGTCGAATGGTCTTGAAGATCCACTACGGCTACCTGAGGGTCTTCAAGTTCCAAGTGCCATGTGTATCGCAGCAGGATTTTGAAAACAGTCTGAGGAAGCAGTCAAGGACCAGAAGTGGTGTTATAAATCCTGCTCACATGCAGAGGGATTATGCTGATGATACAAACAAATGAGCCAATATGACAGGGATTCTCAAGTAGATCACGCTCACACGATCACAGGCCGTTCGCTGAATTGGCGTTTCCACTCTAGCAGCTGGCAAATAGGCGAAAAGTTTAGTGTTAGCCATGATTAAGGGCGGCATTCGAGATCCACCTCGTCCGGAACGAAACCCTGACAAATAGCCCAGAAGGCATCCTCGCATGGCTCACTACAATTACACTGGAAGACCAAGTACATGAAGATGGACTTGACGGCACTGCAGAACCAGCTATCCTGTGTTGGAATGTCAGACTCCTTCCAGTGGGTGACCAGAGGGCAGAAATTCTTCTCCCAAGCTTCATCGTGACCATACAAGCAGCACAGATAGCCCCTTTGTACCCAACAGTTCACAGACAGCAGGTTGATTGTGTCCCGAAAAGTTCACAGTAAGTGCAACATCTCAAGGGGTACAATTGTCTCGAACTGTTCACAGCACTTACTGCCCCTACAATATTCCCAGTTTTTCCTAGCACTTACCACTTTGTCCGCCAACGGAAATATGATATCTCTGCCTCTCCAGAACTTATTTCCGCCCATCCACAGTTTATTTCCACTGATCCACAGATTATCTCCACCTGTCTGCAACTTATTTCCGCCCATCCGGAGCTCATTTCCATCCACTTAACACTTTATCTCCACTTGTCTACCACATTCTGGGTTCTCTGTAATTATCCCTCCCACAAAAAATATATATTCTGGTTAATTTTTGCCTTGAAAACCATCTTGTTTTCAACAAGAAACTGGTGCTGTTATGTGCAAAAAGATGTCCAGACTCTGTCTGCTTTCTCCTCCTAGCTCCATCCGCTTTCCTGCACACATCTCCACCCACTTTTCCACACAAACTCCGTCCGCTTTCTCCTCCTAGCTCCGTCTGCTTTCCCACACACATCTCCACCCACTTTCCCACACAAACTCTGTCCACTTTCCCCTAGCTCCACCCACTTTCTTGTCCTAGCTCCATCCACTTTCCCAAGCACGCATTAGAGGTCACCTCTACTAGTCTGAAGACTGGAACTAGTTTGTAGTCTCTTAATGGACTGCCTCCCTTCTCCATCCACTTTCTCTTCCAATCTACTGCTTGTCCATAGAAATCCCCACTTAGATCATCTGAACTACCATTAGCAACAGTCGAAGACTTGCATTGATAAGGCCACCAACAGCTAGCCTTATAATTTTGCAATCTCTCTACAATAGCAAACCCACATCTGCTATACCAAGTGTTATTAGTGAATGACTATAGACCCAGTCTTCATTATGGCGCCTAGTCTTTAAGTGAACTTGATCAGTCAATAGATGTGAGTGCGACTATATTCTATGGCATGTAGTCAGTCATTTGTATTGAGTGCACTACAAACCATCCCAAGACTAGTGAAGCAAACCCCAGAGTCACATACCAAAGCACAGTTAATTAAAGTCTACTAGCTAGGTCTAATCCTATACTAGTCTAGCGGGGCAGAAACAAAGTCCACAGTGACTACTGAATAACAGCATGAGCATACTTAGATGCATGGTGGACTAATGTGAAGTGTCTTTAATACAGTGACTACAAATACAAAGTGATAGTGAAGGCATTCATATAGACTGGCCCTAAATAAGGGTAGTTGTCGGATCACGAAAACAGTTCTGAACAGACTGTCTGACCAAGTCTATTAAAATACTACAAACTAGTTCTAGTCTTGAGACAAGTAGAGGTGACCTCTAATGCACACTTTGGAAAGTGGACAGAGCTAGGAGGAGAAAGCAGATAGAGATTTGTATGGGAAAGTGGACAGAGATTTGTGTGGGCTAGGAGGAGAAAGTGGATGGAGATTCATATGGAAAAGCAGACCAAGCTAGGAGGAGAAAGCGGATGGAGCTAGGAGGAGAAAGCGGATGGAGCTAGGAGGAGAAAGTGGATGGAGCTAGGAGAAAGCGGACGGAGTTTGTGTGGGAAAGTGGGTGGAGATGTGTGCAGGAAAGCGGATGGAGCTAGGAGGAGAAAGCAGACAGAGTCTGGACATCTTTTTGCACATAACAGCACCAGTTTCTTGTTGAAAACAAGATGGTTTTCAAGGCAAAAATTAACCAGAATATATATTTTTTGTGGGAGGGATAATTACAGAGAACCCAGAATGTGGTAGACAAGTGGAGATAAAGTGTTAAGTGGATGGAAATGAGCTCCGGATGGGCGGAAATAAGTTGCAGACAGGTGGAGATAATCTGTGGATCAGTGGAAATAAACTGTGGATGGGCAGAAATAAGTTCTGGAGAGGCAGAGATATCATATTTCCGTTGGCGGACAAAGTGGTAAGTGCTAGGAAAAACTGGGAATATTGTAGGGGCAGTAAGTGCTGTGAACAGTTCGAGACAATTGTACCCCTTGAGATGTTGCACTTACTGTGAACTTTTCGGGACACAATCAACCTGCTGTCTGTGAACTGTTGGGTACAAAGGGGCTAATGTTTGTGATACAAGTGTACTAGGCAATGCCAGTAAACATCTGTTTAACTCTTGATCTGCTGAAAACCCACTTTTTTCGAGATACTCATGGGTCTGCTTCTGGTAGTACAATGCAAGTGCACTGTGAACCCGGTGGATGTTGATGTAGAAGGGGCCTGACTGTGAGGCATCAAAGAGGAAGCCCGCAATGGAGGCGTGCAGGATTCTAATCTGCCTCCAGCTCAACAGAGGAGGGAGGTCAAGGAGGGATACAAACTCGTTGAGAAGGAGGACGTCATCGTCTGGTGTCATGTTTAAAATCTTGCCAATACCGACGTATATAGTGTATAAATCGTCAGGGGCTCCTTCAGGCCGTGGAACAATTAAGATGCCGAAAACTTGGAGCACTTGGTCGATATTTATCTTCAACTCTTCTGCGAAGGAGAAGATGAAGCTGTACAATAAATCTAGTTGGCCGTAAGGTGTATCGGCGGCAGGGGGTGGCAAGTGTTCAATGATGATTCTTAGATGCCTAACGGGGTGGTGTTTGGCAGAACTGATATATCCACACACAGTTGAGACAAAGATAAATTGGCCAGATGCTCTCTCTATGAGAGCTGTGATGTCTTCAGGTGAGGGCCAATTTGCTGGAATCGCGTCTCGGATTGGGTGCCTACTTCGGATTTTTGAGAACTGAAGTTCCAAGTATATGCAAATATCGTGCACAGTGTCCAGGTCATCTGCAAGATTAAGGGTGGTGAGGTGATCAACCTTGAAAGTCTCCCCATCAGTGATCAATTGCCGAATATGAGTTTCTAGCTGACTGGCGATGAGGAAATGAATCAGAAGGTGCAGGCTTTCAGTTGCCTTCCCTAGTATGTGGAGCAGGTCACGCTGAACCTCCTTGCCAAAACACTCATCAAGGCCATCAATGATGATTAATTGAGGCGAGGCTCTCTGGACGAGCTGCCTGTAGTGGTATTCTAAGCAGGAAAATTTTGTGTTTAAGGGCTTGATGATCAATTCCTCTGTCTGCTCTTGCCTCGTCTTGTGGAAAATGCTGTGGTCACAGAAAAGGAGCTTTCCCATGCGTCATTGTGGAGGGGCCATTTTCTCTGCAAGCTGATAAGCCAACGTGGGTATCAAAAGGTTTCCATCCATTACATGGTCATCCCTTGTCCTGGTGAAGAAAAAGGTCGCAATAAGACTGTTCTTCGTCATGCAGAGTTCTGCAATTGTCTTAGCCAACGCTGATTTCCCTGAACCAGCTGGCCCATGGAGCCAAAGGGCAGACACCCGCTCTTCATCACTTTTGACCCAATCCATGATCCTTTGGATGATTGCCTCATGAGTGCCTTTGTCGCATGTTGGTGCATCATATTGAGCATTCGAATTGACAAGAGCACTGAGTGTGCTTTTCTCAAAGAGAAGGTCAAGTCCTAGTCAAACCTGAGCACTGAGGTCAAGACGGTCTAATTCAATCCAGCACCTTTGAGGGGGGGCACGCATTTCCACTTGATAATGATTTTGAACGGCGTTGGTATGAAAGTGGGTGCCAGAAATAGAGACATTGTTCGCGTTGGGCAAGATGTTATTCTCTGCCATGCAGAGGTTTACAGCATAAGGGGAGAGGGAGATACGGCTGTCTGAAGGAGAGTGCAGATACACAAGGCAGTGATGAGGGACTGGCATGTTTGGAGGGCAAATTCCATTGACTGAACCTTCCTTGACAGCCAGTGCCTTTTTGTCGTGAAGATGATGGATTTCGGGTTATGTTATCGTCCTGACCCTGTGTTTCGAATTCTGGTGGTGGCATGGACATTGTCACCAAATGGCTGTGTAGATATAGGCGGTGGAGATGTACATTTTATTTAGGGTTGCGGAAAAAAGTCGGCAGGGTACATGTAAGTAAGTATATTAAGCAACCGCTGTAGGCAGGGGAAGGCTCACTGCACCATCTCACTTGGGCCACCTTAGGGTCTTTCAGAGTAAAATAAGTACCCTTTAGAAATTGAAGAGTAATAACTACGTTGACGTTGAGCCTGGGGTCGTGGCTTCAGATCTATAATATTAAACAGAAGTGGTTCTCATGCTCGAGCAAAAGGAGCCTTCTGATTGGCTGAGACAAACAAGCAAAACCTGCAATCTGATTGGCTGCTCAAATCCTTCTCAGGCCGACTCACCTCTTCCACAACACTTCATGCGTGTGCTAACATAGATTTTTCTAATTTCACAACAATGAAGGCAAAGAACATGGTGTCTGAGATCTATTCAAGGCCTACTACACCTCTACACCTCTCAAAGACTGGTGCTGTTGCCTCCGGAGCCCTGGGAATCGGGATTGCCCACTCCTGAAATTCCCGCTTGGTGTTACCCCCTAATAATGGTGTTCGCAGGCCACGACTAGGAGAGAAGCGGTTCAGGTGCGCTTGCTGCCTTGGATTTTCATGAATATTCAATCAATTTTGGCAGGGGTCTGCTCCGATGCAGTTACATCACTGATGCAACGACATGTGATGTATTGCTCTACTTCATTTAGCGGGGTTGGTGACTATCCATGTAGGTACATCACTGTTTGTCCTGCTTCTGCCACTGATAGACGCAAACCAGGTCTGAGGATGCTCTCACTACCCTTCAAAAGCAGCAGCAGAAAGCCGGCCAGGCTCTGTGAGAGCTCGCTCAAAATGCGAATCAGAGCCCATGCTGCTGCCACCTCCCTGCTGCTCGACCAGAAACTCCAACTCCCCCAGCAGCTGCACGTGTTCAAAGGACGGCAACACGGTTGTCCAGTTGGACTGCTCAGGAAAGCGAGCTACTTGCCTCTCCAAGACACTGACACATACAGAACAATGGAGATGAAAATTGAGCTCCACATGCCTCTAGCTCGACATCGGTCACGTCGAATCGCAGGACAATGGTGAGTTGTCGTTAACATGCTATACATATGTGCAATATCCTGAATCTATGAACAATTAGATGTGCCCTCGCCTTGCACCTCTCACTCCACTGCTGACACCACAACCACCTACTGCCCAGCCAAATGCCTGATCTCTTGCCCAAAAAAGACGCAGAGCTCGTGAGCACAAAGCACATCAGAGTGCCCCACCTCCAACTGTCCTGCCAACCCATCCTGCACTGATCTTGCCATCCCAGGAACCTGATCGCCCACACGTCCATACGAGGATCCATGGAGAGGTACGACTACCTCCCAGTAGAAGATCACTGGCTGCACAACAATGTCAGGAGCACGAACACTCTGCAACACCTGGCCGATCATCATGACCTCAACGAATGTGGATCTCTACAGCTTCAACTCTTCCAACCCCTCCCAACCTGCACCTCGCACTCGGGGTAAGTATAGATGCTACAGCTGGCAGGTGCATGATACCAACCAAATGTTTCAGGAGCCCCTAATCAACAAAATCGATGAGTGCCAGAGCAGGAAGTGACTCCTCGGCAGGCAGTAGATGATGCACTCAGGCGTTCAGGTGAGAATTTGGGTTTTCTTTGTGTCTTATGTTGTAAACCCATCTTATGAATGCAGATGATGAGATTGCAGATTCAGAGGGTGAGGACATGGTCGAGTTTGTCCACAAAGAATTGCACCAAAATCAGCCATGTCAGCTACAATTCTATATCAAATACTGCCTTTAAGTAGTGGGACGGGATCAGTCCTGGCTGTCATAAAGCAGTCAGGCCGTTTGGGGGGCCATGCCGGGACTGCCGTGTCTCGGAGATGGGAGCAGGACCTGTCAACATAGACAAACAATGCAGGAAACAGTGTCCAAACACTGTTCCTCATCGTTTGTGGCCCTCCTGCTACCGTTTTCAGCGGGGAAAAGGCGCCAACGACACGGAAACATATTTCCTCATCGTTGTGCACCGTTTCCCCCATTGTCGGGGGGCGGGAATGGGTGGATTGGGACAGGGCGCTTTGGATGACGCTCGGCATTTTTACTGCATCATCTATTTTTAGCTGGCATTCTTAATGTGCACACAAAAATAGGAAAAAAAATTGTATTAAATTGTAAAAAAAAAATACATGATGCAGGTGGCTCTACTAGCCACCTGCTACGAAATAGGGATAATACGAAACAGAAACGGCGCGTCCTATGCGCGCCGTTTCTGCTCGTGGGGGCGGGAATGGTCCCCACCTCCGCTCCCGCCTCCGCTGCCTCCGCTGCCCCTCGGTGGGTGTCTCCGCCTCCTCCTCGCCGCCTCCATCCTCCTGCGCTCGGTGTGGCACTCTCCGCCCTGCGTGTGCTAGGTGGGTCCCTCCGCCACGCCCCCTGCGCTCATTGGGGCCCTCTCCACCCCTCCCGTGTTTGTTGGGGTGGGTTAGGGCTCCTCCGCCCCCTCTGCCTCTTGCTGGGGTCGGCTGGGGCCTCTCCACCTCCTGCCATGCTCGTTGGGGTCAGTTCGGGACCCCTCCGCTCCTCCGCCGCCTGCTGGGGTCGGTTGGGGACCTCTCCGCCCCTTCCGCGCTCTCCATCTGCCCCCATCTGCCCCTCCTCTGCTCGTTCGGGGCCCTTCGTCACTCGTTGGGCCTCTTCGGGTGCTCGTTTGCGCCCTCTGCTGGTCGATCGCTGGTCGGAGGGTCCCCTCGAGATGGCGAGTGGTGGAGGGCAAGAGGTGAAGGGCGAGGAGACGGAGGTGAGGGCGAACGGGCGAGGGGGGGAGAGGGCGAGGTGGGCGGTGGGCGAAAAGGGAAGGGCAAAGGGGAGAGGGCGCAGGGTGAGGGAGAGGGCGAGGGCGAGGGAGGCGAGGGGCGGACGAGGGGCGGACGAGGGGCGAGAAGGCGCGGCGAAGGGCGACAGGGCGAGGCAGAGTGCCCTCCCCACCGTTGTCGTCCTGCCCTCCCTGTCGTCGTCGTGCTGCCCGTCGTTGTCGTCATGGTGAGACAGCGGGGGGCGAGAGGGCGAAGGCGAGAGGGCGAGGGTGAGGTCGGCGAGAGGGCGAGGGCGAGGTCAGTGAGATGGCAAGGTGAGAGGGCGAGGCGGGTGAGAGGAGGAGGTCGGCGAAATGGCGGGGCAGAGGGCGAGGCAAAGGGCGACAGGGCGAGGCAGAGGACGGGTGAGCGAGCGAGGGCCGAGGACGGGGGCGAAGGGTGCCGCCGTCGTCGTCGTTCCCCCATCGCCGTCCTGCCCCCCGTCGTCGTCGTCGTGCCCCCGTCGCCGTCGTGCCCACGCCGCCGTCGTCGTCCTGCCCGTCGTTGTCGTTGTGCCCGCCATTGTCGTCGTTGTGCCCGTCATTCCCATCCTCCGCCTGGTCGAGAGAGTGATGGCGGGCGGGCGGGCGGTGGTGGTGAGAAGGTGGTGGTGGGCGAGAAGGTGGTGGTGGGCGAGCGGCCGGCCATGGGCAGGAAGGTGCCCTAGCCCACATCCCTGTCGTGAGGGGAGGGGCTCAGTGGCTTCGTCGTGTCGTCATAGACATGGACGGGGGTCTGTGAGGGTAGAGGTGGGTTAGTATGGATGTAAGTACATATGAATGATATGTACTTACC
Organism: Cyclocybe aegerita; assembly: GCA_902728275.1. Lineage (NCBI taxonomy): Eukaryota > Fungi > Basidiomycota > Agaricomycetes > Agaricales > Hemipholiotaceae > Cyclocybe > Cyclocybe aegerita. The sequence goes on from CACVBS010000075.1 coordinate 53,695, forward strand.
TTCTTTTCGTGTTTCGGGGCTGAGGGGGTGAGGGAGGTGGTGGAGAAAGACGCAAATCAACGATGTTCAACATCGTTGATCGCGGTTCGGCGAATTCCGGCCACGCATCCCATTGGCTAGGACTTGCGGCCCGAGCTCCCTGCGTTCCGTTGTCGACCAACGGAACGTCTCCGATGAATGCAGAACGTGTCGTGTCTCCATTCAAACTTTCGGAAATTGTTATTAGTATAGAAATGCATTTATACATGTAGTTTTAACAAAATATCATGAAAATTAAATATTTTATGAGTGAATTCATCTCAGGCACAGGCCAATTGGGACACTCTCTCCTCTGTATGTAGATTCCAAGAGGCAGAAGAAGCGAAATAAATATATAAAAATGGTATACAGACTGAATACCTATGATAGTATTGAGAAATAAAGCTCCCCTGGCCAACTTAGTAATTTTAGGATGTAAACTAAGAAACTGCGAACGACGGGGTAGATTCTGTAGTCAAACTAACTCATGGATGTGTCAAATATCGGACACCGGCTTGTATCATAGGATTTACATTGTAAATTCAGACTAATTTTTATGTATGATATCCTCACTTACTGAAGGATCAAAAATGCAAGGTTATTGTGATGTTTCAGCTTGTCAAATGAGCAGTATTCGAGGGGTTAGAACATCAAGAAGACGATGATCACCACGCGAAAATGGTAACTCGAACTTTTTGCTCGTTCTTGCTCTCATATATTATTCGGACATACATAAATACATAGACGATAGTAATTTAATTAATTACCGATGATAAACGAAAATGTTTTCATCATGTCTCGGGCGTACTGGCTCTTCCGAGGTCGATGAGCGGAACGCGGGATGGCCGGACCGCCTGCGCCAGCCAATCATTTCGTTCACGGCGTTCGCCGGATAACCCATCAACGACTTTCATCGTCGTTGATCCTTCATCTGAACCACCACCTGGGGACCGCCCTCGTCGTCCACCACCGCCAATGACGCCTCAAGGCATCAAAAAAAGGTAAGTAATGTATTTTCTTTATAAATATGTCCTCTAATTTGTGTTTAAACCACCACTAGGTCAACGAACGTCGACTTTAAGTCGACGTTCGTTTTCTTTGCCTTTCATGCCCCTCCCCTTCAATAGGGATGTGGGCAGAGGCACGAAACCCCCGCCCGGGTCCCCTCTCGCGCCCCTCTCCCCCCCTCCCTCCTCAAGCTCCCCACCACCTTCCGCCTCTCATCGCCTGCGCGACGAATGACGACAGCGGGCGACAAACGACGACGGACGACGGACAGCGGGTGACGGCGGGGGCACGATGAGGACGATGGGGGAACGACGAGGACGGCGGCAAGACGAGGACGACGAGGAGGGCGACACGACGAGGACGGCGGCAAGACGAGGATGGCGACACGACGAGGACGAGGGCGAGGGCGACACGACGAGCACGAGGACGAGGGCGACACGACGAGCACGACGAGCACGACGAGCACGACGAGCACGACGACAGCACGACGAGGACAGCACGACGAGGACGGCGACACGACGAGCACGACGATGAGGATGGCGACACGACGAGGATGGCGACACGACGAGGATGGCGACACGACGAGGATGGCGACACGACGAGGGCGACACGACGAGGACGACGAGGACGAGCACGGCACGACGAGGACAGCACGACGAGCATGACGAGGATGGCGACACGACGAGGACGGCGGGGGCACCACCGGGGGCACCCTTCACCCTCGCCCTTGCCCCTAGTTCGCTCCCGTCCTCTGCCTTGCCCTCTCGCCCTCTGCCTTGCCCTTGCCCTCTGCCTTGCCCTCGCTCTCTGCCTTGCCTTCTCGCCTCTCGTCCGCCCCTCACCGCCCTCGACCTCGCCCTCGCCCTCTACCTCGCCTTTCGCCCTCGACCTCGACCTCGCCTCTTGCCCCCTGCCCCACCTTCTGCCCCCCTCCACCCCTCGTTCGCCCCTCGCGTCCTCGCCCTCTGCCTCGCCCTCTCGCCCTCTCGCCCCTCGTCCACCCCACCTTTGCCCCTCCTTCGACCATCGCTCACCCTCGAACGACGACAGCGGACGAGGGACAGCACGCGACGACCGAAGGTGGCGGATAACGAACGAACGAGGACGGCGACGGACGAGGACGAGGACGAGGACAGCGGCGACGGTGGGCACAGGACGTCAACGGACGTCAACCCGCCCTCTCGCCCTTGCCCTTGCCTTTGCTCTTGCCCTCGCCCGCCGTTCTGGTTTTCACCCCGCCTCACGCCCCTCGCCCTGCCCCTTGCCCTTCACCTGCCCTTCGCCTCCTGGTCCACACCCACCACCTGCAGCTCAAGCACAAGGGAGAGCGCGAGGAGGGAGCACGGGCACCCAAAGGGGCCCAACAAGCGACAAAGGGGGCAAACGAGCGGAGGAGGGGATGGAGGGGGCGGAGGAGCCCCACGACCAGAGGAGGCCGCGGAGGAGGCAGAGGGGCAGGGGGGGCCGTACCCATCTCCATGAGCAGAAACGGCGCGCTATGGCCACGCCGTTTCTGCTCGTTTTACCTACTTTCCATAGCGGGTGGCCCTACTAGCCACCCGGATCCTGTATTTTTTTTTTGTACAATTTTATAAGATTCTTTTTTACATTTCTTTTCGGCAGGGGCCAGGGACCAAGACCAGAGCAGAAACGACGCGTCGTGACGCGTCGTTTCTACTCTTTTTCTCCTTATCTTATAGTGGGTGGCTAGTAGAGCCACCTCCACTTTGTATATATTTTATTTCAATTTGATACGATTTTTTGGCTAATTTTTTGGTGTACCCCGAGCTCGCCGGACGTCATGGCAGACGACGGCGAGAGCATTACAACGGATGTGTCATAACAATTACATGATACCTAAAAATAGCCAAAGGCCCCGAAAAACGGCCGCGTCATCCAAATGCACCTGGCCCAATCCAGCCAATCCGGCTCGTTACTCGTGCTTGTGGCAGAATACTGATACTGATACTCGGCACCTCGGCAATTATGTAAGTAGTCTCACACTTGTCTCCTCGAGCTCGTCGATGCTCTCAGCGAGCTATTTGGACACGTCAGCTCATAAGAATAGCTATAGACCATTGGGAAGACAGTTGGAACAACGGGGTCAAATTTTTTTGTAATTATTCCACTAATGACCCCCCAAAATGCAAAATCTTCTTCTTTTCAACATCGCCCCCTCTGGGTTGATGAAGGCACCTTTTGCCCATTTTTTTAATTCTTGATCAGTGTGTGAGTAATGTGAAGATAAATTCAAAAATTTAACCCCAGAAGTGCAGTGCGTCGTGCGCTATGAGCGTTGTCGACGCAAGCTCGGAAAATGCCGAGACACCATTTGCGCGGGCGAGCCATTGCGATGTCTGTCCTCGACGAAATCTTATCTTCTTGATTTTGTGATGATCAAGGTGCACGCGGGCGACATCTAAGCGAGTATTCGTGCGCTGGCCAATGAAAATGCAAGGAAAAAGGTGCACTGATGCAACCTAAGCGAGTATTCAGCCTGCCGAACAGGACGAAATGACTGGATATTTCCAAACATGGCCCCGCAGGGCCGCCAAAGGTAATTTGCCTCTCAAGATCGTCATTTCCCGCATCGACTGGGGCAGGACAGGCATCCCTACACTCATTTCACAACACGGTCACGAGCTTCCCCCTTTCCTCCTCTTTCCTTTTTTGATTTTTCTTTTCTTTTTCTTTTATTTGTAATTTCCATGCCACAAACACCAGTATCGGGCCGCCAATCCCGCACCCCAATGCCGGGGGAAATGGTGCACAACGACGGCGAAATATATTTCTGTGTCGTTGGCACCTTTTCCCCACCGAAAACGGTGGGAGGGCCACAAACGACGAGGAACAGTGTTTGGACACTGTTTCCTTCATTGTTTGCATGCATTGATGCCCCCACCCCCATTCTTGGAGACCGGCACACCTGGCATGGCCTCTTTCTTAGGCTGACTGCTTTATGACAGCCAGGACTGATCCCGTCACACTGCTTAGAGGCAGTGTTTGATATATTTTTGTAGCTGATAGAAGTGCCAAAATAGGGGTACGAAGTTGTTAGCCCCTTTTTTCTTGATATTCTTTGGCTAACTTTTCAACTAGAGGAAGTTACCGAAGGTACCAAAGGCAATGGTGTACAATCTGTGGGAGAGCATGAGGCCCAAGGTACGTTGCTGAAGGTTGATATCTTCCCATTCCAGAACTAATTTTGCGTGCTCAGGTATTCAGAGGCGCTCCTTCCTTCAGTCTCCCTGTAGATTACCTCCTGACATGTGAAATCAGCCTCCACTACCCCCGCAAAGTGAAAGGGAGTTCGCTTTGATTAAGTACAACAACGACAACCGGCCTAGCCTGAAGGGTCAACCAATTTCATGGCTACCCCGAGCACACCAAAGAAGTAATTATAAATTATCTACAGATTTCACTGTGCAGCCTCATGGGTATCTGCTAGTGTGATTTATGTAATGACTGTCATCATTTTGCCATCGGTGACATGAAATTCAGGCACGAGTACATTCAACGCTGGATAAAATTATCTGATATCTCTTAACTATTGTTATACTCCTCGAACTACCACTTTCCACAGCCTCGGAAGGGGCCTGGCCTTGGTAAATGGCCTTGTGGTGCAGAATTGGCTGTATGTCCAAATGGCAAAATTTTGAGCTGATTCTTGTAGTTTTTTTGCTCATATCCATTCATTACATGATATGTGTGTACCTATATGCACAATTATGGTGGTACAGGTAGAGGGAAGAGCACAGTAATGTCGACAAGCACACCAGGGCAGCTCAGTCATGCTTGCAGAAAATTTGTACTTGTTTGTCTGGGCCCCCCAGCCCTTAGAGCTGATAGATGCTTGCTTCACTCGCAATTACAAAATCCAAATTTGCTCGATGTAAATAACTAAATTACATCGTAAATTACATTTTTTCCGACATACATGTGACATAAGATTTAAAAACCGCCTAAAATCGGTTAAATTGATCTAAAAATTGCCCAGAGCTGCCAAAGTGACTAGATCGCTATTGCCAGTACACTGAGCTCGAAACTGGTGCCCTCTTCCTCCTCTTCCTCTACTGAGGGTGCCAACACTGATTTTTAGTCCTCCTGTGACCCAGAGTGCCCCCCAATATCTCCCTGAGCTCGAAGTCAACCTGGTTGTCGATGTCTGCGCGAGAGATCTTGGCCTCATATCTTGGCCTAGACTTGACAAAACTTGGCCAAAACTCAGCCAAGGCTGAGACTTTTTCTCATTTTATACAAGGCTTATTTCCCAATATGTAAAAAAGTCGTAAATTACATGTAATTTACACTGTAATTTACACTTTGTAAAAAAGTCAGACTTGTTTCCGCAACCCTAATTTTATTATCAGAGGTCCATTCTTCACACATCACGGCTGGCTTTGTTTACTGTGTCCGGCCTGGTAACGGGTCACTCTGGCGCATTTTCGCTCTCCTGGACGCAATTCTCAAGTAAACCTCTCTGAACTTTTTTTCTTGTGTGTCCATACCTCCTGAGAATTAGTAGGGAGCATGTATATTACCACACATTGAGCATATAAAATGTAATGAATATTCTCCGATGCTGAGTTTAAAATCAGTAAATCCAAGGTAACGGGTCAGCACCTATTTTTCCAAGAGGTAATTGCCTGATGACCCCCGGATCCCACAATTCAGGAAGAGGACATTCTATTGTACAGGAATGGTGAAAAATCTTGGAAGCAGAAACAGATTTCTTGAAATAAACGAGGGCCAAAAGATGTATCAAATATACAACTATGGGTGAAATTTACACTATTTAGGGAATGTATGCAATCTAAAACCTTCCTCACAGTCTAAAAAGCTTACAGAAACATGATAGTAGACTAGGAGAGGCTTCATATACATTTATACAGCTACAGGGCTCCTTTTGAGACCAGGATGTCCCTATCCAGTAACACTTGCAGTTGTAGTGTTCTCATTTTGGCCGGTTGTGAGCAATTTTTTGATATCAAATGGCATGTCAATGCCCAAAAATTTTGTTTCTTATCATAGCTATTTATATGACCTCCATACGGCAAAAAGAAATGAAGAGAAAGCTCCTGTCGTCGTCGAGAAATCGGCATTTGACCCGTTTCGTGGTGTGACCCGTTACCGGACACAGTATAAATGTCTGTGCCAAGCCGTTGTCGGAGTAACCTCGCATCAATATCACATAATATTTTCTCATCCGCTAAACTATCTATCGACCTCCCTCTATGTATCTGCCATATGTCGTGCAGGTGTACCTGCCCTTGGGAATCCCTTGACCCCAGCCCCGGTACTGCAGTAACTGCTGGATGTGCGGGGACCAACGTGAACGATGATAGGGAGCGGTAGAAAAGGGGTCCAGTATGCAATCCAACTTGGAGCAGTCCACAAGAATCCTCCCCCATGGTAGCGCCAGTATCACATCGTGTTGAATTCGGTCACATTGCCATGACATGGGTAGGACTTCCACATCGTTGCAATAAGAGTCAGTACTAACCGTTGGGTTCGTAGCCGATGACGAAGTGTCTTTCTTCGTCCGTGATTTTTTCCAAGTCAACATGAAGGCCACACACGCTATCCATGTTATCCTGCGCTATCTGGAGGAAAAGGGATATGATCCGTCGAGAAAGCTCAAGGGCATCTTAAAACGCCAATGCGACTTTCACGCTTTATTTATATATGAAAAGCGCAATAAGTACATATTTCAGAAAACGGAGCGTGAGATGTGACAATCGTAGACGTGGAACAAACTTTGTCGCAATTGTGCTGCAAACCCCCTTCATAGCAGAGTAGAATCAATTGAGCAGAGCATTTATAACCTCTTTTCTTGCCCACTGTGCAACGCCGAAGTTCTCAGCAGTCTGCGCACCAGAAACAGACGACCATAGTAATATCCGAGGTGTTAGAGCATCCCACGCGGAGACATGTCTGTCAAGGTGCATGGTCGCGCACCATAGGGTCTCCACCAAGGATCCCCACAAAAGCAGAGAATGCTTGCCATCGATGGCGGCTTGCTGGTGTATACCCGAAGACCTATGCGGAGGGGTCGGAACCAACGGATTTGCCTGTTGCAAAGGTCCCAGGCCGAGAGAATGAAAGCGTACATCGCTTTCGATTTTCTGTAGGCAGCAAACAGCCAGATCCAGGAGTGTGGGAAGGTCGTGGAGAGCAGGCCCGGTCAAGGAGGCCAGTCGCAGGATAACGGGGACCGCATGAGCAAAGTTCTCAGTAGGAGAGGCTGTTTGGGCAGGGGTAAGCGACCCCAAATGCAAGATAGACAAGATAGACAAAATAGCGTACATAACTGTTTCTCGTCGAGAAGAATGAGCAGGCATCGACAAATCACTATGCGCCACTCTCCGTTCGTCGCTGCTTCGATTTTGTCAGAATCCACAATAACCAGGATGTTCTCGAGTATCTTGATCCAAGCCAGACCTTCGGCGTTCGCATTCGTGTTTGAGCTGGACGCCGAATTGAGGAGCTGCATCTCAATCCAGGGAAGCAACGCCGATTTCAGGAGCAATGATGTCGTGGCTTGGGCATTGCACGTCACGTTCGCGAGCACCTATTATTGACAATTAATCACGATGACAATCACGATGGAAAAGCTAACAGACTTCCAGGATGGCCAACCGTAAAGCCCCATCGTTTCCTGCACTTTGGAAGAGACTCGCTAATAGGTCCCATGTATGCCGCCTCTTCAGAACCTTCCAATCTTCCGACCCCACCATTCCATCTGCAAGGAACTTGATCATCCACATCCGCTCTTTTTTCCAGTTGTCATCTGAGCTACTGTAGAGCATGCTATACAGCATCGGCACGTCGGAGGTGTCGAGAGTCGGTCGTTGAAGGAGAAAACGGGCTGTGAGTGGATATATAGAATTTGACGGGTAGAATACCCCACGGAAGGCGTGCATCAATAGGAGGGTGGTGTATGTGGGTAACCGGCGTGGGTACTGCGATTCAGGAGATTCAGATCGATTTGAGGTAGGGGGCATCAGGTCCTTCATAAGACTGAGGATGTATTGCACATGCGGCTTCTCGTGGAGATCGGCGGTCTGTTGGAGTGAAGAATCAGCATAAAAGAAGCAATATTGGCCACGATGGGACACTGACCTCTAAGTGTTTCCAGAGCGCGACGATTTGGCACAACGCCAACTCTCGGACCCTTCCATCCTTGGCAGATAATGCCCTAATGAACAGAGACACAACGTTCGTCCTAAACAACTCGATCCAGGCGAAAGCGGACGAAGGCGGCTGCTCAGAGAGCATCTGGCTAAAGAGCAGCATCAGGAAGATCGAATCGTATAAAACGACGTCTGGTCCATCGGGAGGCAGCTTGACGCTGGATTGATCGTCAACACGGCGCCATCGAGGAAACTGCAGCGTCGTCCGAAGCACCAAAATGGGATCTAAGGATTGGAGGGCCTCCAATGCTGTTTGAGACGAGATGCCAAGAGTAGCAGACCACCGTGAGAGAAGCGGCGTGACGGAGAGTCTGCGTTGGCCCTCAAAGAGTTGGAAGATTGACAAAATGCGACGGTCGGTCCTCGATAGCGTACCGCGGTAGACTTTGACGATGGGTTCGATATGAGTTATTTGACAGGTGTTGGCAGGATGGAGGTGGAATAGGCGATGGAGAAGCTCGACCACCACTTCTCGAGCTTTCAATCCTTTAGCCAATGTGCTGACACATATCTTGAAGAAGTGCGGATGTTGGATGATGCTTTGCAGGTGTTTATTGACGGCAACTGGCTAAAGGCGGGTTTAGCACCGGATAAGTGAAAGCTTTGCATGAACGCACTTTTAGCTGAGACGAAGACAAACACTCAGCCGTGAGATGGAGTGCAGGCACATTGTATAGATGGTTCTGAACGACAACAGAAAGCAGAGTTTCGACGAGATGTGGCTTTGAGACATTAGCCTTCTTGACGAGTAATGCTGTCGAGACCTTGTGAGCTAGTACCGGGAGAGGAGCGAAAAGCAACGTACTAAGCCATTGAACAACACACGTCGAGCCCTCAACCTCCTTCTCATCCGCTAACCTATCAATCGCCCATTGCATCCCATTATCGACGATAATTGACAACAGGACGTTAGCCTTCAGGCCATAATGATCGGCTAACCAGACACCAGCCGATAGCGTTTCAGCCGACACATCAGCCTTCGAGAACTCTTTGAACTCCGCGACAAGGGCGCTGAGGATTTTTTCGGAATCAGGTTTCGAAGCCGTCGTCAGTATGTCGAATAAGCATTGCTTAGCCTTGAACTTCAACGCAGACAAGCCACTTGTATTCACGAGGACGTTGACGATCCTTGGCAATAATGGTGCCCAAATCTCGTATTTCACTGTCTGTCCCAGAGGGGCAGAGTCGAGGAAGGCGTGTATGATAGGAAGAAGGAGATTGATGTCGCGACGAAGACAATCTTCCGATGCAACCCACTGCACGAATATCTCCCGCGAAACAGGACGACAATATAAAAGTGCTGAAATAATTCTGACCGTCGCTTCAGAGAATGTGGTTTGCATGAGAAACTGGCGAATATCCAAGTCGATCTTTGCTGCTCGACTGCGATGAGCCCAACGTGTTTGCGACCTCTTCACCACGACAACCAAGTCCGAGGGTGCACTGGGAGGCGAGAATCCATCCAAACCAATTGGAAGGGTGGCCTCCAGTGAAATCGCGATGAGGTCGTCAAGTAGGGGAGAATCTCGCAATACCGCGCGAAGCGAGAGAAGTTGAGGTAGACGCTGGACGAATGTGGACTCGGCTTCGAGCTCAGACGCTGCCATTGAAGAAAGAGCCACCAAAATCACGTTCGCCAATTCTGCGGCAGGGGTTGCATGTCCATATTCTTGAAGATGACCCATGAGTTCAAATAGCTGGTGCGGCTCGAGATATTTGATCCACACACGGGCAGCAGACACCTGGTTATGTGAAGGTCAGCTGAGGTTCATTACAATGGCGGAGGAACATACGGTAGCCTGATGTTGGATGTGAAGCTCGGATTTAAGAAGATTGAACCAATGGTTACTGATTTCCGAAACCACTTTACGATCATCGCTCGAACTTGGATCGAGGACAGTTCCGAGAAGATTGTCGATTGCTAAAGAATGTATGAGAAGACAAGTCATGAAGAATCATCTGCCACTTACCCTTAACGACTTCTTGAGAGGTGGGTGAGGTGAAGACGTCTTTGAGGATATTGGGTTTAACGAACACCATCTCCTTCAAGGCGATAAAATCCGCTGGAGATAAGGCTGTACTAGCAGACTTTACGATGTCTGCGAGTAGTGCGAGATGTCCTGTGACGAGAGAGTTGTCTTGTATAGTGGACGCCACACCGTGTATGACAAGGTGCACAACGCGAGTTAAGTCGATTGCACTCGGGCGGCGAGAAAGGCAGACGTCAGAGAGAACAGCACGGTATTTCTCATCCGTTATTTGCCGCGAGCTAGTATGGATATATAACCACTCAAATCGAAGGCTAGGTGATACAATGGGTTATGCAGGTAGTCGAGCAAAATGGAACATACGCACTGCGGTCGTAATTCGGAGAAGGGTGACATAATGTCCGTTGCAGACCAAAGATTGGCTTGTCCAGGAATTAAATTCATGATGAGAATGGGTAAAATTGTCGGGTCAAGAGAAGTGACGAGAGACACGAGTCGTTTCAAATGCCCTGTCTCCAATGAATGATCGACGGTTCGTAGCCAATCAATAGCCTGCAATGCGGCTGCCGTTCGAGAGGCCTTGGTTTCTGCTAGGGGTAGGAAATATTAGGTAAATAAAATATGTTTTTGTTGAAATTTGGCGAGACTCACGAGTGCCAGTCTTCTCCGCCTCCTCCAACCAATGCTCAACCTTGAGACTGGCGGCATCCATATCCACATTTGGATCGGCAAATTCAAAGGCCAAAGTTCTCCGGATGGTATCCATCTCCCTCTTTACACAACCCTCACTCCATTTTTCACCTAAAGCACTCTCCAATCTCCCAGCAAACGTCTTCAAACAACGTAAATCAGGTGTCTTGCTCGTGAAGTAAAATAGCAGTTTCCTCAAGAACATCAAGATACCAAGAGTGGCAGACGAAGATAGAGACTTGTTGTTCACTTTAGCCTCGAGCTGCTCCACGACGGTCATCAGCAGCGGACTGGGATATGTGTCTAGTCGATTGAGGGTGGTGGATGCGACACCTTCGGCGTTCTCGGGAGTGTGGAAAGAGGCGAGTCCATGAAGTGCCTCAATATAGCGATAGGGCGTCTTCATACACCTCTGGAGGCACTCGTCGAGGAAGGTGGTGACTGAATCCACGTCGTCTGCTCCCGCACCCGAATAACGGCGCGGAAGGGATTTCAACCACAGGGCGGGCTCGTCTGGATCTTCTTGGAAAAGAATACTTTGCGAGAGAACATGCTTCAGGACGTCGCCTAATGCATGTCGGATGGCTGGAGTCGGCGTAGAACAGAAGGCAGATAGGAGAATATGAATAGGAGTGCTCGGTAAAGAGGCTAGATAATGAAGTGCCCATGAACGAGGGGAATACTAATGGTGAGAAGAGGATTCATACCAACTTTTCCAGACCAGACAAACTGCTGGCTATCCCGAAGCAGCCGAAGGACGTGCAACTGCTGGACACGGTATAGCCTCTCCGCCGGACTTTCTTCGATCTTGTCGGCCTCTTGATTGTCGACGTTGTTGTCCAAGGTTGATCTCGACTTTGTAAAAGTACCAAGCAACTTCCCGACTTCAAATCGCGCCTCCAGGACCAGCGCAGGTAAACAGCGATGATAGAGCCACAGCACCCTCTGCGCGCTCTCCGCCAATAAAGAAATTTGAGTCTCGTTTGAGGTGGCGGCCTTGTCATCCTTCAACCCTTGTTGTGCGCCGAACTGGAAGGCCAGCACGACCTGCACTTCCGGTACTCGCCTCCTCACTTCTCGTTCGACCTCCTTCCATCTTTTTGTCCATAAACCTTCAGACGCAGCCCCATCATCCTCATCAAGGGCTATCCTAACTTGATCCCAGGCCTCCTTGACCTTCTCGTACTTCAAGAGACACCGAGCAAGCGCAAGTGCAGTACAGTGTTGCACCAATTTCGAGGGCGACTGCAGGCCTTTGGAAAAGTTGTTCTTTGTCCCAACGGATGGCAAGACGTTCTCTAGGACGGATGAAAGGGGTGGAGGAGATGGGTTGTAGAGGTTTGAAGATGTGGAAGCTGGGAGCAGGAATGATGAAGAGGGTACAGGTAGAGAAATGACATTGCCGAAGAATGCGATATTCGTTATCCATTTTGAGGAGAGGCGCGGTTCAAGGGTTAGGGCGGCAGCAGACCAGTATCTACCAATGAGGTCAGTTCGTGTACGCGAAGAGATGTAAGAATAGGCGGACCCAGAAACTAATTCAGGACTGCCGAGCAATATTTTCAGAGCCAGTTCTTGTTGCCTGGCGTCTTCATTGACTTTTAGCGTCTTAAGAACGTTAGCCAGAATTTTGTTGTATATACTGCCGGTCCTCTTCCTCCCGCCCTCCTGTTCATCCTCCTTTGCACCACCTTCATCCACATGTGCCTCGCGAGGATACCACCCTCGGTCTTTGAAGCATATCCCTACGCCTGCGCGTGTGCATATGGCAAGGAGAAAGTGGTGGACTAGGTCGGCTGGTATGTGCTCTTCGTCTTCATCTTCCGGCTGAGCTCTTTCGTACAATTTGAGTAGCTGTATCTGATTTAGCTTCGAAACTTTGACGGCATGAAAGTAGACACACATGCCCGATCGTCAGCTCGTTGAACACTCCAACTTTAAGCGTTCTTTTGACTTTGTTGTCTGCCCACAGACCGCTCCAGCTGACTTCTAGAACCTTCCTCGCGAGGGAATAGTGATCCTGGTGGAGCCCCTTGAAGACCGCAAGAAATGCATCGCGATGTTGTTCGAGAAAGAGGGTTTTCGTCTGCGCCGGGGTACTTGGAGAAATGAAGGAGAGAAGCAGTAAAACGTATAGTGTTCGGATATCCGGGCGGAGGAGCGGATCTGTACGGTCTTGCGTACCGCTTGTCTTGCGCCTCATGTGCAATAATTTCGGCAGAGACTATCTTCTAGTTAGCCACAACGAAAAAAAGGTATATCTTAAGATACACACCTTGATCTCCCAACCAAACCCCTCCAGAACAGCCTTCCGGTCTCTACCACTTGCGAAATCCGACATGACGTTATATAGCTTCAGCGTAACGATGATAAGTTCGTTGTTCGATCCTCCGATAAACGAGTTCAACTGGCGCAATTTCGCCGGGTTGAGCAGTGTTTTCATGATAGGTTGACCAAGGGAATGATCTGTGTAGTGGGATGAGAGGAGAGACAGAATCGATGATAGGCAAGACAGAACAAGAGATATGAGGGATGCCTGACGCTGCTCACGATTAAGACAAATTTTCAGCTAAAAAAACGGCACATACCGGGCCCGCATTCTCCCAGACCACGAACAGGTCTTGCAAACCTTCCGTCCATTGCTTCGCTAAAACTAGTCGTTCATCCTGTGGTGGAACAGAGGTTTCGTGCGGTTTCAACGCCAACTGGTTGCGCAAAGAGGTGAGAACTGTCGATCACGTTAAAATTTACAGATACGATGGGAGATTACACGAACCTTCCGTCAAGGTGATGGGATTCTCTGAACGGAGTGCGGTTCGCATGTGAGCAGCATCGGTGAATTTTTGCGTTTCCTTTGCATTGGTTTCGTCAAGACGTGGCCTTTTGGAGGGATAATCACGGCCTTTCCGACTGGGTGGCATTTCCTAATAAGAAAGGGGTAATCAGAGTAGCACGGGCCATCACGGACGGGATACATACTGGCCAACGTCGTCGAAGTTGAAGTCAGACTTGTTGGGAGTGCGATCAAAAGCTTGCGACCCTGAGTGCGTCGCATCCGGGGCACCGGAAAATCGGTCGCTTCCGCTTCTCCCATTTGACCATGGTTGAAAGGCAATTTCCGTCCTATTCCGTCATACATTTTCTCTTAAACTCTCTTTGTTATTTTGGTCTTCAACAGGTCTTCACCAAGTCATAAATCCTTTGTGGTGCAGGCTCGGCCAGTGTTATAGTGTTATAAGTCAACTGGACAAACTGAAGCACGCCCAAACGAACTCATCCTCAAACCACCACGACGCCAACCATGCTTGACCACGACGAACTGGACCAAGTAGACCACCCCGAGGATCCCCCCAGCGCCGTTCTGCGACATATCAAGGACCCCATCCATAACTACAGTGAGTCCGCTTACTTCCTTTCAGTCCTCGTGTTGATCCACTGCCCGGTGCAGTCCCCGTTTATCCGCTGCTGTCGCGGTTTATCGACACGTAAGTGGCGGCTTTTCGCGTAGCCGTTAATGTAGCTCACAAAAGACGCGTGCAGAAAGCAGTTTCAACGTCTACGCAACATCAAGCAACTCGGGACCACATGTTATGTCTGGCCAGGAGGGTCGCACACGCGCTTTGAACATTGCCTGGGTGAGTGTTCTCTCCATTGAACACGTTTGCGTTCTTTTCTTGTCATCAAGTGCGATGGCGAGATGATAATCGACAAGTTAGAGAAGTGAAGGGGCGTGACATACGTGGTGAGGACACCCTTACCAGAAGGGGGGACATGAATGCCTTCTATGCAGTTGATGAAGGCCATCGGCGGTGTTTGCAGAAGTCGTGTTGTCTATTTTACGCGTCGTTGGCATGTCGATTTTGCAATTGAACGGCGTTCTTCCAGGGTGCAGAGAACAGTGCACCCTTCCATTACCTTCGCATTTACTACCCAAATCTGGCCTGAGGGCTGCATGCCGTGGATTTATCCGCGATTTTTCTGACTCTATGAGGAATATCAAAACTGTTTGGTTTTCTATCTCTTCTCATTCGATGCTGACAGACCGATGAGTCTAGGTGTCGCGTTCCTTGCACGTCAGATGGCTACCCACCTCCAGAAGAGCCAGCCAAACCTGGAGATCACGGACCGCGACGTTACTTGCGTCGAAATTGCTGGCCTTTGTCACGACCTCGGCCATGGGCCATGGAGCCACGTCTGGGACGGGCTGTTCATTCCCGCTGCCCTGCCTGGCGCCGAATGGAAGCACGAAGACGCATCCGAGATGATGTTCAAGGACATGGTTGAGAAGAACAAGATCCAAATACCAAAGGAAGACCAAGAGTTTGTGATGGCTTTGATTGCGGGGGAGCATTCTCGAGTGTTCGTCTTACTGTCGCTATTTTTAACCTGTCGTGCTGACTAGCCTTCATAGACCACACGAGAAAGCATTTCTCTTCGACATCGTTGCCAACCAGAGGAACGGATTAGACGTGGACAAGTGAGCCTTCTTTCTTTATTTAATGATATCTGAGCTAACACCATGTAGGTTCGACTACATCCATCGCGATTCCCATATGATCGGCGAGCCTATCCACTTGTCTCTCGCCCGTCTCGTGCACTCTGCGCGCGTTCTCGACGATCAAATCTGCTACGACATCAAGGACGCGAATCAGATTTATGAGATCTGCCAGGCGAGGTTCAAGTTGCACAAGATTTTCTATAACCACAAGGCAGCAAAGGCGATCGAATACATGATCATCGACGGTCTGATGGCGGCTCAGCCGTACATGAAGATCGCAGAGCGGATCACGGACCCGAACAAGTTCCTGTATCTGACGGACGACATCATGCTGCGAATCGAATCTTCGGAAGAGCCGGTACGTGTGTCTCGCCTTCTTTACACTCAGGTCATACCGACGTCGTTCTTAGGAGCTTGAGCCTGCTCGTAAAATCTTCGACCGCATACATGAACGGAACCTTTACAAGTGCGTCGACTACAAAGTTATCGACTGGCCCCATCGCGAACTTTTCCGTGCCAACATCACAAAGGCTGCCATCGTGAAGGAGGCGAGGGCGCTCCGTCTTTCTGGAGTGTCGACACCCGTCCTTGAGACGACCCTGGGAGTAGGCATGGAGGATCAAACCGATGTGGACGAGATGCTTGCGACAAGCGCCAGTGCAGAATCGATGATGGTGGACGAGCTGGAGGAGGAGGATGTGATTGTCGACTTCTCGATGATGCATTATGGGAAGAAGGAAAAAAATCCCTTGGATTTTGTTAGGTTTTACTCCAAGAGGAACATGAACCGTAGGCTGCCTCTCTGCTTTATCTTGATCAGGCACTTATTCCTCTTCGCAGAATCGCAGAAAGCGGAACGAGGCGTCTATTCGAACCTCACTCCCCAATACTTTGCCGAGGACCTTCTAAGGGTTTACACGAAGAAACCCCAGTTCTTTGGGCTCGTGCAAGCAGGATACCGCGCTGTCCTCAGGCGCCTGGGTGACGCTGCACCGGGTGAAGAAGGTCGAACCGGACTTGGACTGGACTTGGGCTCCTCCCAAACTGACGTGGCCGCCTCCGCTGATACCGATGTAGAAGGTGACGATTCGGCACAGGACAAGAAAGCTGACACCCATCCTCAGCCTACTCCTCCTGAGACTGAGGCTCCGTCGACCCCTCGAGCGAAGTCGCTCACCCACTCGCGCCAGGGCAGCATGACACTCACCTTGGGCAAACAGGGCATTGTCGGCTCGGTCTCCAACGTGAATGCGACACCGTTCTCGAATAACTGCTTTACAACTGTGCCTCCTAGCTTTGGAGCCCCGCCGAGCCCGACGCGGGCTGGGTCTGTGCGCAGCGTGAAAGGGAGGATGAAGGGTAGGAGTCAGAGTAAAGGTGCTGGGACTGGTGGTTCTTCAGGTAAGAGGAAGCGAGAGGAAGCGATGGACGATGGAGAAGCAGAGGCAAAGAAGAAGAAGTAGGAGGTTGCTTTATCCATGTCACGCCCCCGGGGGGGGGGCGTGCGTTAACACAGGTACATTATTTTCGATATATTGTCTGCTATTGGATCCCTTCATTGCTAATATTGTACATTCGTTTATTATCACCTTTCCATGCTCATGCACACGAAACCTATTCCGCATTCTTTACTTATTGGATTCATACCGTCTTAACCTGTAGCATATTCTTTCGTCCCTTCCTCAAGTTCCGTTACCATCCATTCTATATGAACCGCTGCGCATTATTAACTACGAATACAATCTGTACGAGGTGACTACAACTTCGCGGCAGGAGAGTCAATTGCATTTATATAGACCTTGAAGAGAGGAACAGATTGAGGTCAGCCCCTATCCATTGCTGACAAAGTCTAACGCGACGCGTCAAGCACGTGTCGTCCTCCTTTCCGTCAGTCCGCCACCAGTTTGAACCAGCTCTTTCTAATCAGCCCTCCTTCCTCCTTGGCCGTCAAAAAAATCGCGAAAATACAGTCCATGCCACAGAAGCAACTTGCCTTCGTCTCCTCAACCATCGCTTCTGTGTCCAATCACCTCAAACCTCACAAAGCAGAAGCTGTTCAACGTATACGCACCAATGGATTGTGCCTCATAGCAACATTGATTCTATCGTATCTTTTACCTCTACCCTCGGTTCCCTCCGCTGTACGAGCCATACTGTCTGTGAGCCACTATCAGCGTTGGTCGGCGGAGTGGGTTTGGGAATGGTTGTGTTTACTCGGTGCGTTCACTACTTTGTAACCGTTCTGCGTGATCTGACGAGCTTCTTGGTTAATCAGAGGTCGGAATGATAAGTTTGCTTGCATATAACATGCTTGAAGCAGCGTATGCCCTCAAATATCCGCGCAAACCGCTACCACCTGTCACCTCACCTGCAAAGCCCAAGACACCAGCCACACCCTTGTCGACGCCACAAAGATCCTTCAAAGTACTTTCACCAAACGTACGTTCGTAAAATGGCTCCTCAGACTCGTTTTTCATTCTCCAACCGTAGACAAGCCCGCAAGTGCAAAAGCCTTTTGCATTCACACCCGGAGCCTCGACGTCGCTCACCTCCGCGTCGATAGCACTTTCAAGTTCTGGTGCAAATAAACCTTATGTTCAGTCGCCGGTTTCAACGCCTTCGCGAATCCTCAATTACACCCTGCCACCTTCGGCATCTACAAACACGCAAGCGTCCTCAACCTCAGATTACCTTTCCACACCGAGCCCCGTAATTTCTGCATATAGAGGGAGGCATTCTGGTACTGATGTTGGACGTAAGTCCCTTGTTTTACTTGTTTCTTGGAGAGATTGACATTCTTGGTTTTTAGGCGCATTGGATGGCTCATACTTGTCAAGGATCGCCGCCAACGAAGATGAAGAAAATTGAATAATGAGTATCTTATGACCACGTGTATCGCGTCCTGCTACGGCGAACGCCTATTTTTAATGGACACAAGTCTGCACCTTCATGAGCGTTGAACCTTTGAGCGATTACAAACGTGACTGCTTCCAAATTCTGATTCTTGAATAGGGTGTGAAAACAACCTGAACCAATTCATCAAAGGTAGTTCACAGTCGATAATCATCAGCCTCTGCGATTGTATTTCTACCAAAAGTCTGAAGTGCAATGGTGGAAGGTCACGGTGGTTGAAAGGTGCGCTTACGTAATAAATTGCACACAGCTTCAAGCAGTGCAGTGTGCACCAACCCCAGACCTGTCTTCCAAATCCAAGGCGTTCGCGACCATCTTAGTTCGTCCGTGGCCCACCAGAGTCTCCTAGAAGCCTTAGCTTCTTCTAATTAAGGGATTCAAGCTCTCTTACTTTCATTCTAACCCGCGGAGCAGGGTCGATTCTCGAACATCGCATTCGCAGAGGCCTACTTATCTGGCACCTTCTTCACTCTCATTCTTTGTCCTTTCTTATTTCAAGCCATGCAAACGGACGCTAGACGGACCCAGCGACAAGATACTTTTGATTTGCGAGAGCAAATCCACCCCGACGATGGACAGCACCTCCAGGCTCATGCGGACGCCACCATGACTTACGGGGCAGACGAGGAGGAACATTCGATCCTTGAAGATGACTCGGAGGCGGAGGAAGCAGAGGAGATCTACGAGGACGACGACATGTCATCTACGCTGTCGATTCCAAATGAATCCATCGACTTCGACATGGTGTACGCACTGCACAGTTTTGCCGCCACGGTGGAAGGACAGGCGAACGTGGTTAAGGGCGACAGCTTGTTCTTGATGGACGACAGCAACAGCTACTGGTGGCTTGTCCGTGTCCTGAAGACACAAGAAGTCGGCTATATTCCTGCTGAAAACATCGAAACGCCTTTCGAGCGCCTAGCGCGTCTAAACAAGCACAGGAATGTCGATGTATGTGTTTTTCTATATTTCTTGCTCTACATGCTATTTACATTGTTCCTTAGCTTGCTGCACCTACTCAAACCGAACAGCAAGAAGGTTTGGCTCCTCGCGTCAATCCCATTCGTCAGACGCCATCTCCGGGCCGCACGACTAGTCGCTCTAATCAAAGGAAGAGCATCCATTTCAACTCAGTACGCTCCCACCACCGTTATGTTCCGGCCCTTCGCGAAGGAGAGGTTGAGGATGAAGACGACGAATGGGACGTTGAGGGCTTCGAGGACGAGGATATAGAATTGGCCAACGAACAGTACATGCAGAGCATGGACGAAGATGACATTGCCGCCATGGATGCCGACGACGGGATGATGTGGGATGATTCGGTTGAAGGGAGACAGATGCAAGGCGTTCCAATTCCCGACGCCCTTTTGCCAGGCTCTCTTCGCGAACAACAGCAGCAGCAGATGCTCCGAGCGGCACAGCAGCAACAGGTTCAACAACAACAGCAAGAACTGCAGCTTCAAGCTCAACAGCAGCAGCAGCAGCAAATAATCGCACAGCAACAGGCAGCTGCTCAGCAACAAGCCGCTCAACAAGCGCAGCCGCAGCAGGAGGCAGCCGCTACGCCGGACCTGGGAGAGAAGTCCGCTCAGGACGCACCCGTGCAGATACAGCGTCGAATCGACCCCGCCGAAGTGACCGAAACCCGCAAAATGACCGTCACGCCTACTATTGCCCGCGAATATGATGATCGGCCAGCCGGTCAGCCTTACCTTCCGAGTGCCATTGTGGACGACGAGAAGTCAAAGAGGGCCCGCGAAGATGACTCCTCAGACGATTCGGCTAAAAAGAAAGCGAAAGGCAAGGACAAGATGCCGGCGCCAGTTAGCTCCGCCACCTATAACAAGCCTCAGCCAGCGAAGCTCCGTAAGGATCCAGGAAGAGGTAATGGGAGTGATACCACTGATGACGAGGGCAAGGACAAGAAGAAGAAAAGTTCGGTATTTGGTGGCCTGTTTGGACGAGGCAAGAAGGAGAAGAGCAAAGATAAAACCACTTCCGCCGGTTCTGTGGAGACTAGCGAATACGGGAGCCGTGGGTCAGAAGATTCAAGCCGATCAGGTCACCGGCCATCGCCCTCAGATGGCGCTGTCTCGCCTACCACATCCGCTGCCCAGCAACAGCAGCAGGCGATTAGTGTTATAAATCGTGCTGTATCTGAGGACCAGCCGCCTCCTTCCACACCTGAACGCTCCAATACGCCTCAAGTCTCCCAGCACGCCTCCCAGCTTCGCCAGCGCGACCAGCAACAGCAAGCTTTGTACCAGCAGTATCTTAATCGCTCTCCCTCATCTCCCCCTGAGGCGCAGCCTTCATATGGATTGCAGTCCGCTTCCGCTGTCAATCTCAGCTCTCCTAGTAACTCAGCACTGGGTCCACCTAGCTCGCGCCCTCGTCCAGGATCGTTGATTCTTACTAGCCCATCGTCGAATGATGGCCAAGCCAACTTGAGTGTCATCCGTGTCTTTGCTGGCAAGCACTTACAGACTGAGGCCACTTTCAAGACCGTTCTGTTGAATTCCTCCACAACGGCGTCTGATCTTGTCCGGCAAGCCATTCAGCGCTTCAGGCTTCCTTCCGCAGAGGATGAGAATGATTACTTCCTCACTGTCAAGCAGGTCGAAGGGGGTGCATTCACTGTTCTTCAGCCAGGCGAACATCCGCTGGTGGTGTTTGAGGCGCTCGTCAACGAAGCCCTGGAGCTCCCTAAGGTCAAGAGGAGTAGCGTGGGCAGCATCAGCTCCATCTCGAGCAACCTTTCGATGCACCCTGCCATTAAGAAGCTCCCGATGAACGACTTCTCAGACGATTCGGCTGTCAAGTTTTATTTGAACAGGAAAGGCGAGGACAGCATCGACGAGAGCCTGAATGGACATGATGCTGATACGACACTCACTGCGGACACGTCCATTAGCGCGAGCGAGTCGTCTGGCGAGCTTCAGACGAGCAGGTCTAACCAATATCTTAGTGTGGTTACGGCAGGAGCCAACGTTACACCGGAAAGGTTCACATCACCCTCGATTCGGTTCGCGTTGCAGGTGGTGATATATGCGGACGATCTTCCGGACGACATGCAGTTCCATCCGTCCACTGAAGCTATCGTGGCCAAGAGCTCACTTTCAGACCCATATGCGCCGATACTCATCTCGCCGAATTTGCGGCGGAAGATCTTCATGTTCCCCAAGAACGTTACTGTTGCAGAGGTCACCGAAATCAGCCTGGAAAGATTCGGTATCCAGGATGGGGTTGTGGATGGGGGTGACGAGGTTGAGGATAAGACCACCAAGCGGAGGAGTGGTGTGAGGGTTAGATACGGGTTGATGTCTAGCATGGATGGTCATGGTACGTTTTCACGCCATCCCGCTATTTGATTGCCTGCCTTAACGAGCACCTTCGATGTAGAAAAAGAATTGTCACCTTCAAGCAAGGTTATTGATGCCTACCCTCGCCCTCCTCAATACAGAACTCCGGATCGCCAGACAAATGGTAACAAACGGCGTTCTCTAGATCCTTCCCAACTTTACGGTGCTATAGACGACGTCCGCCCAGACGATCCTGTCTTTGTCCTCCGTCGAGCCACTTCTTATCGAAATTCGACTTCTCGCCGTCGCTTCTCCGCTCCATTGGATGAGATCGCGCTGCAGCATATGCACCGCGAGTCTTCTTCTAGTTTCAATTCCGAAACACCGTTGGAAGAGAATAAAGTCAAGCAACCTTCAAGGCAAGAGATCATCGCTGCACAACGGGCTGCAACACGTGCAACTCAACGTGCGATGGTCTCTGCTCAGGCGAATTCTGTACGCGGAATGGACGTCCGTCTTCCTGATAACGCTCTGCTTCGCAGCTCGCGGTACGAATCCGGCGACAGGATGCGCTATTCGTATGTTGAACCGGACGGCGAGACGTACGACATCAGCGACATCATCGAGGAGGAGTGGCGAGGCATGAACACAAACAAAACTGACATCCTCAGAGGCGTTTTTATCCAAAACAAAGACGGCATTGACGAAAAACTCGATCGTGTCCTTAATAAGATCAGAAAAGGTAAAGGAAAGGAGAGGGACTACGCCTCGATGTCCAGCAGGGATAGTCGCCAGCTATCCACCCACTCTGCATCTGCGTCAGAATATTCTGGTGACGAAGCGGAGGGTCGATCAGGGTCGGTTACGCCTGGCTCTGCTGCTCTGAACTCGAAGATGGCGGATGCTCGCGCTACGCCGATCAATGCCACACCGCAGGAGAGGAGTTCGCGTCCGGGCACGACTACACCTACAGCAGCTATGAGGGCCAGCCCCCAGCCCACTGCTGGCAGTCGTCGCAATCCTTCCATCGCATCCATTATGTCTGATTACTCGGACCGTGGCGGAACCCCTCCGGCCCAATCACAGGCGACGAATCTTTCTCGTGTTGAGGAAGAAGGGGCTCGCGAAGCAGCCAAGAATGCCAAACCCCAGTTCGTCCTACCTAAGGATAATTTCGGCTTTGATCAAATGCTAGCGGTCATTGAATACAAGGCACTCGCCAGCGAGCCCAAGAAGAAACCCACTCGACCCTTGGATCCTGTTGATGAGCTGTTGTTCGGGGCACCAATTGACTTGGACTCCTTACATCCTTCAATTAGGGAGATCTATGCTCCAGGATTCAGGCAACTCGAGGAGATGGACAAGGTTTGTTGTAAATTGACTTCCTTCGCCTTGGTGCTAAATTTATTCTACTTAGATTCTTGATGGGTACATTGGACGATCCGTTGTCGGTGCCTTCTAAACATTGAACTCATGTTGGATTTTATTCTATTTTGACGCAAGCCCTTGTCTCTCTTTCACTCTCTTCCATTTCTTGTCAACATATTTATCTGCTCTGGTCTGTCTCGCCGATTCCTTGTACAAGCTTTTGTCTTTATACCCAGCTAACGAAAACTAGATGTATGACTTCTTTTATTTGAAAACGGCTGGTTCAAGGTTGTCGTTACCTCCTTCTCATATAATACTCGTTATTATCAGCGCCTTTATCTATTGAGGTACAAGTTATGTAAACCTTCAGACCTTCAGCTTCAGGAGCAATTGCAGGCATCAGGGCCTGCCAAGGAACATGCTAAGTAATTCGGATGGCCCTTCTAACTTGTGTAATCTCCGTCTCTGTTCCTTGTCAAATCACCATCACCTCACTTTCAAAGCACCTCTAGATATCGCCGACAACCCTTAATCTCATCGATCGTCTCCAGTTGAAGTCTAAGATTTGACACATGTAGTCCGCCCAACATGGCTCCAGGCTCTCCTTCCAACTATGTGGCAACAACCAACCCCAGAGGCCGACGTGTTCATAGAACGCGTAAACGCCTTACCAAACGAACCTGGCGTCTCTCTCGACCATGCTTCGAAACCCTCTCTGGTCGAGGAAGAGGAATTGAGGAGGCTCTTCGCGACTGACCCCAGAACACCGCCAACCCTAACGTTGGGCTCATCGATCTTTTCAACCGACCGGCCTCTATTAGAACGGCAAGGCCCCGAGTTGTCAGGGATCCTGAAGACCTCAGCGCAAAATATATACTTCCCGTTTCTGAGGCGAAGAGGAGGAAGGAAGCAGAAGTCGATCAGTGCAGACATCAAGTCCGCAAGAGAAAAGGTGGAGGCAGAGAGTGAGAAGTCGAAGAGGGAGGACGGTGGTTTGGAGGACGGAAACGACGATAGCGAACGAAAGGAATTGGAACGTTCTATGGTCGGGGTTGCTGGATACATCGATTTCGATGATTAGGATGCTGTGGAGGTTCCTTGATGTCTTCCTGTCGGATCGCACAATATCCACTCTTATTTCCAACCCAAGCGACAACAGATATCGCTAATTCAGGACGACTTCCATTTCATTAAGTGATGAGTTATTTGTTGACGAAGTGAACACGTCTGCCCCAGCAGCCAATGAGTCGATCAACAATGCCAGACGCGAGGTTCCAAGGTTAGGTTCCTTCAAAAATAATAAAATAAAATAAGTAAAAATGTCGTGGTATAGGCACAGATAAACGCGCCTTGCGAATCGTCTCCAGATCGTCTCTGAAACTATCTGCCACAGATGCCATCCAAAATTGCCGGAATTTATCCTTCAGCTCCTGTTCCTGCAACTTAGATCCTTCCGTCGCGTCCTTGGAGGGCAAAAACGATGGTAGCTCTACCGGAGGTGGTGAGGGGGAAGGAGACAGTCTGCGAACAGATTTTGGAGCGATGTCCTTGTCTTCTTGTCTCCCTCGCGGAACAGCATTTGTGGTCATTTCCTCTTCATCTGAAGAGCTTGAATCCGAGGATTCTGATGACGAACATGAAGACGAAGAAGAGGATTCTTGCGGGATTTGAGCTATTGGTGCAATTTTCTTGGCCGGGACATCATCGTCGCTGGAATTGGACGAGTCAGAGGATGACGACGATGAACTGGACGATGCAGCTCTTCTTTTTCTCTTTCTGTTGCGCTTTCTGGGAGCTGGGGGTTTTGTTGCAGCTGCCGGCATGACGGTTAGAAGGAACGACTGCAAAGAAAATTCGAAGTGAGGAAAAATCAGATCACGTGTAACAGATTTCCTATTTTGGTCGCAGTGTAGGCGAAGATCATGAAAACGCGCCACAAAACTTGTGCGGGTATCTTGGGGTATCAATTCCTGAGTATCTAGTTACAGTGATAGCTTTCAAAGCCGTCTTTCTCGTGTTGCAGTTTTAATTCCGGCGTGATTCCCTGAATCTAGAACGAAAGTGTCTGACCAGCACCGGCGGCGACAGCCGACTTCACTTGAGCGACAGAAGAGAGGGCGTAAGAGTAAGGAGCAGAGGTGAAGGAGCCATTCGGAGCAGAGTTGGTCGCCCCTCCGAGATCATTGCCATGGGCTACAGCGAATCCGCCGTCTGTGGAAAAGATAGGTTTCTTCGTGCTCGCGAAAACGTTGTTCTCAACAAGGAGCTGAGCGCCTAATATTCAATACGAGATCTTTAGTGACCGGTGGCATAAACAAGAGGTGGACCTTACCAAGTCTTGTGTTAATACCGTCGTTAGGGTTTTGGAAGAGGTTGTTAAAGATGTGGCCGCGGCCGAAGCGGAAGGAAGGCAAGCGCGAGTTGAGGTTGACAAATTGGTTATTGGCATATGTCACGGTTATCTTGGTGTCCTCCGCCTTGTTATTATCGGAGTGTCCGACGAGGGACGCCTTGAAATGGTCGTGGAGCTTGCTCCAAGAAACCGTGAAGCCGTGCGTGATGTCCAGGAGACCATCGTAACTAACAAGATAAGATCCCGGGTCATGTGGATCCGGAGAGAAGACCACTTACAAGTCTTTGTCGTGGTCACGATCGCTGGACAAGTCCAGGTGGTCAAGCCAGACCCTGCTTGATTTCTGGATGGCGATAGCATCACCAATAGAAGCCAGGACTTTGGAGACTTTCACGTTGCGGATGATGACATTGGATGCATCCTTCACGCGCAGTCCGACTCCAACAAGGGCTACCAGGTTTTTTAGCAGACGAACGAGAAAGGCATTATTCCCGCTACTCACAGGAGCCTTTTTTTCCAAGAACAGAGGTGTTACTTCCGACACTCACAACAGCATTACCAGTAATTGTGCCTAGATAACATGTGGAATCCAGAGCCAAGTCATCAAGTGATTCAGGTTAATATTATTCAGACGCTATGAAGCAGATGCCCGATCACGATCTTCTTGGAATTGCCTTTAACCGCAGCAGTCAAGGCCCCGAGAGTGGAAACGGTAGTCGTAGTCCCGCCTACGCCACCTGTAGTGCTGCCGTTTCAGAGGAAGAGAAATTAACATGCAGCGGTAGGTATTGACATGCAGGGGCGTCTCGTACCCGCCGTTCAAAGTCGCAAAACCAATGTCTGCAGCATCGGTCGTGGACGCCCTTTTCTCAAGCCCCGCAGGAGCAGCCTGGGGAGGAATATAAACGTTAGGAAAATATCAGGTCCCAGAACAAGAAGAACGCACGAAAACGACTTGGAACACAACGGCGAAAGAAAAGAGAGACAGAAGCCACTGCATGGCTAGTTGGAAATATCCGGAGAGTAAAAGAGCGACGGTAATTGAAATGTTAATCCTCCAACCATTTCACCCAGCGCTTTTATATATGCAGGCGCACATGAGCGCCGGGATTGAGCCAGAGCTTTTTCTCGCGGGCCGGCACCACCAGACAAGAGAGCTCCCCACAATTTCTGCCGACCCAACCGAAAATCCTCGAAGGTCGAGCACGCGTCACTATCCCCAACGAATCGCGGCAAGAACAGTTGGTTGCATTGCCCAAGCATCGCGTGCACGAGGTTCCGTTGCATAAGCGCCTGCGTCTGCGCAGGGGCCCCTCCTTTTCATGGTGTAGATGTTGACATCCCGTCAAATGGCCGACTCTCGTCCGAGGGACGATCAGTCTAGGCAGGGTCAGGTGAGTCTGTTCGAAGTCTAAAACCCAAATGGTTGCAGATGACTTCATCATAATAAGTTAACGAAGGCGTTGCCTGACAATCTTTGTTAATTATAACGTCAAGTTTCTGTAAAATCGCAGAATTTCAGACGGTTGAAGTAAGACCGAAAATGAGTTGCATACTTTCTACCTCTACTGTCAGCAGTCCTTGAAGCGAAAGGAATTTTCGAATTCCTTGAGCCGAGAGTGGGTGAAAGGGAGTTATAGGTCGATTGGTAAAACTCAGATCCAGATCTGAGATGATCGTTGCCTTATTCAGCGTCCGGCTCGCCACAGACTCACCAGACCGACGAGTGAACATAGGGAGACCCAGGTCACCTCTGCCTCTGTAAATATAGCTATTTCATCACGGCTACCGCCTTTTGAACTACTAATTGTAAGCCTGTATTAGTATCTTATCTAATCTTAAAACTTTACCTGGCAACTCTGCGATTTGTCTGCGATGCAGAGTTTTGCCGGAATGCCATAAATCTGTGTCGTTATACCTTCAAAGACATGGCCCCGCTGGTGAACTGGTGACAACATGGTCCTACTGAGGGCCAGACTGTAGGTGTAGACTTTGATTAGACGTAGATTAGATTATTGCTACTCGAGAATTCAGAATGTATCTGTTATGTTTCTCCTGCTGCTCTAGAGTATTATCATCCGAAAACACGAGTCTGTTCAACATCGTGGAGCAAAGCCTGCAAATACCGACAATGATCTCCTTGACTCTGGCACAAACGAGGCTCGATGGCAGCTTACCACCTCATATAAAGCTTTTCAGGTTCTTGAAGAATGTCAGATGCAACTCTCCCAGACCACCATCTTGAAAGAAACATCCGAGCGTCCATAGAAACCTACTCATCGATATATTGAACTGTTATACTTAAGTACATTTATGTAAATAGAAAATGCGAAATGGAACCTGGCTACATCGCAAAAGAGAGGGAGGAGCGAGCCTGTCACCCTCACGAAATTCTGTGAACTGCACCGATGTCATCCGTGTGCCATATTTACTCGGGTCTCCGAGACGAGGTCTCGGACGACCGTGGCCTTCGTGATTGCTGAAGTCGAGGCACCGACGTCCTCGCCGAGCTTCGCCCATCTCTCCAACATCCTCCATTCACCTTAGTGCTAGAACCGAGGGGTTGTAGCACAACAGCAGTGGGCAACGTCCATCGCAATGGCCACGAGAGGTCAGCACGGTCGTCTTTGATGACTCGAGGAGTGCACGAGAGCCTTACCGTGTGCACCGATGCCCCACTGTATGTCGTCTCCTGGGGCAACAACGGCTGCGAGAACGAGGATCTCCCCTAGACGCCGCCAACACGATTGCGAGCGTGGAGGCGACAGCACGAACACGGGCAGGTGCTGGTCTTGGTCGTCCTGGATCAGTTTACGGTCGGGCTCCGTGGCAAGGAGAGAGACAACACGTACCGCCCTTGTTCATGTTCACCTTCTAGGTGAAGAGACGGAAGGATTTGGGTAAGTATATGGGTTCATATATATAGCATTCGAAAGTGAATGCTTACCGCGTCTCCAGATGCTATGGCGTCTGCGTCTTGTGATTGCGACTGACGGCGCCACGATACCAGGGATGGAGCACGAACACGGATAGGACATCCTGCGTTTCCCCCTGGAGCTCGGCGAGGGCATCGCGGTCTCCAAGGACCTCCGTTTGTGCAAATTCAGTCGTGTCGTGGCCCTCAGTGTGCCGAGAGACACAGGAGGACCAGTACACTTCATCCACACCCTTGTAGATGGGAGCAGTGCTAAACATTGTTCTTGTGAACGGCTGAACCGTGTCGAGGATTGGAGCTTGGAGCTGAGAGGGTCGCGCTGTATGCCACGGAGTCTGAGAGGGTCAGATTCGGTCCGGGGAGTCCATAGGCTGTAAACACGCTAGAAGATGCTAGCAGCTGGGGCAGCTGGCTTGAATCTAAGGATGGTTATGGCGACAGATTTCCGACTGCAGAGGTCCCTCAGCGAGTCTCTGGAGTCGGTGAGTGTAGCCTCGACATTGTGAGGAGACGACGACTTACATGTAGTTGGCCCAGCTGAAGCTACGCCCACATACGCCTACATCACTGCTAGCTTGTATGGCACACCGCCTACGAGGGCATTCATGAGGTGGTTATATCAGTCGCGTACAAGAACAATAGAGCGCCAGCTATCCGCTCAGCTGAACGCGTAGCTCGGCGAAAGGTAGGCGTCCTGTAGTGCACTGGTGCTTGTACACGAACACGACATGTTGAGTTACGCGTCAAGAGCAGGAGTGGCTTGGGTCCTGGGTGTGAGAATGTGCGCGGAATCAGCCGTGATCTCAGATCCCGAATCTGAGTTTTACCAATCGACGCATCACTGGGTGAAAGGTGGGTGAACATCACGGCACATTGATCGACAGACCTCCGATATAACGCACTTCGTATGTGTACAGTCCGTTTCGGCTCGGAGTTTCCTGCAAATCATATAGTGAGTACACGGCCAGGGATTGCTCCTCGAAGCAAGGCTCGAAGAATAATACTTACTGAAAGTCCGTCTAAATGAACAGGCTATCCGGATTACTTTCGTCGTTTGGGGCAAGTTATCGTGGGAAAGCTATCTTGCCGACAGAGACAACCAGGAGACAACTTAGGAAATGTTGAACAGTTCACAACCTCCACCTCCTTCGGCGTCTCGTACGTCTAGAATGCCGAGGAAGAATGATTTTCACTTCTTGGACTGCCCATGTAAATGTCTCAAAGTAAAGGATGCACTCGAAGCGACACTGCAAAATAAGCTTAGGGCTCAGAAAATCACCGCGATACCTCGTTCCTTCCTTGTTCCCGATCGTTTGAGCCCTGCTGGAGCTTCACTTACTGTCTCCTACACGGAATTTTGTGGTGCAGGACCGCCTACGGCTGTGAGACCCCTCGGAAATCCTGGTGACATCTATATCGACGAAAATGAAGGATCGCTAAAGCTTTACTGTAAAGCTTCCTTTACAACGTGGAAGGAGTGGTGCTGCTCCGGACCATCTGGAGTGAGCGAAGGTATACGGCATCCGACGTTTTCAGATTATATGCTACAGTGTGGCATTGGGACTGCTGCGGTAGTAGAAGGGGCACCTCAATATGTGGTCCAGCAAAATAGGTCTTCAGGTGAGGCTTGTTCCACTGAATCTTTAAACGCGACTGAATCTCGTGCAGTGAAACGGCCTTCAAGAGAGAATACTGCGGGTGTGCTAAATACACGCTCTAGAAGAGCGATTTTGGCTCCCACTGCGAAGAAGAGGCCACAACAATACTCTTCAGAAAGCTCAAAGAGACGCAAGCTGGTAGATGCTCCGAGCCAGCCACCTGTCCAGTTTAACCTCTCCAGATCCAGTTCCGTTTCTCATCATATCGTTGCAAATACTACACCTGAGCCTCACAATTTACCCTCACAATTTCCTACCTCGCCCACGATTTCCGGACATGCTCCGCTAAAGATAATCATGCATAAACTATGCCCAAGCTTGCCGTCTATTGCTCATAGCTCTGGAATCTCTACTGGTGGACCACAAAATCCAACATTGCATCCAGTAGGTGTACCTTCTTCCTGTGAAATTTCTATCATTCCACCAACCCTGTCGCACAGACCATATCCAAGTCGACACCATTATTAAGTATTCCCTCGCCTACACAAGTTCTCCCGGCAGCCCCTCAAATTCTAAGAAAACCCACCATTCAACCCCTTCAAGTCACCGGTCCGCCGCCTCACGGCGGCACACTCATAAACTTCGATGGCAAGCCCTACCTTCATCATCATGATTTTTTTCATGCGCATCATGCTTATACTCAGCCGTGTCCAGAACCTCCAAGAGGACTGATTCCAGCTGACTACCCTGCTTCTCTTCATGAAGAACCAACGAGATATTCTCTACCTTTAAATGCTTTAGAGAAACAAGTAGAGAGCCGATCTGCAGAGACGCTGCAAGTCGACGTATCGTCAGTATATCGTGGTCAAGATGGTTTCAATGCTGATAAGCAAGCAACTGAAAGTCACATCTCTGAAGGGAGACCCGAGCCGCCTCTTCAAGATGTTACTAACTCAGCAGAATACTGCTGCGATCCTTCATCTTCGAGAGCAGACGGCCCTTCTTGTCGAGGAAGTGCTTCATTAACTCAGCTACATACTGAAAGGTGCTTTCGCTGTCGATCACGAACAACAAATAGCATATACTCACGTTTCTCACTAGTGGTCAAGATGTAGTCCTCGAAGGCATAACATCGACGCTGTCTCAGCCTCCGGCCACTCCCTTGATCCGGAAAACAATCAAGGAATGTCAACTCGTCGCTCCGAAGGATGACAATAATGCAACCACCGCACCACTTGACGACTCTCGTCCGGCAAGCCACACCGTTAATCCGAGTTCAAAACCGCCAACTGCATACAAGTTAGCTAAGGTTAAGGGCGTGGTGGTGCAGACTGCTCTGCTAGAAAATGGACCTCATGTGGAGGGTATGAGCTTGGGCGACAACACCGAAGCAGCTCAGATCTCGAGTTCCGATTGTCCAGATGAGGCGATTGCTCAGGATACTGGATATGCTGTGCGATCCGGTTCTACTCCTGCGTTGGCTATGGCAGTCAACGTCTCTCCGGTTGCAGACAACCCTGTCTCGGCTGAAAGGTTTTTGTTTTCTCAAATTGATCCCAGGTGGCCTCTGACTGAAGTGCTGCTTTACCTCAGTCGCAATTCATCAACGCCATGTACAGACACATTGGACCCAGAACCAGACCAATCTTGTACAACATCGATCGTAAACCCGGAGACAACTAACAGCTGCCAACATGTCGCTTTTACGAAAGATGAAGCAGCAGTGGAACATCCCACTTTCCCCGCACCACCAGTCAATCAAATGCACGTAGAAATCATGTTCGTTCAGATGGATTTGAAATTGGCATGCAGACTATGCCTGTATGTCTTTCATTTTCTCAAGTGGCATCTTTTCCAAGTGCAGCGCTGAATCGGAATCATATCGCAGAGTTGCAGAAGGAGCGTGCACGACAAAGTTCCCAGCCGGCACCTTGTTCGACGACCTCGTAACTCATTGTGAACAGGCGCATTCGGAATTTTTAAACGACCTTCTCGGGCTTGATCCTGGCCAGCTGGCACTGATTAAGAGTCAAATGGACGAATCTATGCTATAAATACTCAGGCACTTTCTGGTCTATGCATATGATATATGACTTGACCTGAAAGGTGACTTGGCCAATGGGCTCTACAACTACCATCGGCGCGGCGGCTGCAGACAGCTGCAGACCTATGTATCAGGATTACTCTCGGTGATGACTCAAGTTGATCCGCTCTATAGTCGAGGTGGCGCAAGAGTGGCGCATATACTTTCATCAATGTTCCCGTTCCTGATCGTTCCTGGCGGATTGGACCTCAACTTGAAAAGTGTTCCTTATATTGCACAACCCCTCCCCAAGCATGAAACGGAATCACAAATTCTTCATTCATTTTACAGACCAACGTCATACTATTTCAGAAAGAGTGTCTACACTCGAATCGCCTAGAAGGACAAGGTCTGACCGGCCCCCGAAACGACGGAGGACCTTACACTGCCAACAGCGGTGAGGCTGTAAGAGTATGGCGCGGAGGTGAAGGTGCCGGCGGGGGCCGTGTTGGCGACACCACCAAAGTCGTTACCACGAGCTACAGCGTAACCACCGTCGGTCGAATAGAGGGGCTTTTTGGCGTTACTGAAGACATTGTTCTCGACGAGGAGTTGTGCACCTGTCATCGAACATATCAAGGATATTGTCGGAAAGAAGAAGATTTAAGTCGTACCAGCGCGGGTGTTGATTCCATCGCCGATATTGTCGAAGACGTTGTTGAAGATGTGGCCACGGCCAAAGCGGAACGACGGTGTGCGCGAATTGATGTTGGAAAAGTAGTTGTAGGCGTAGGTAACGGTGATCTTGGTGTCCTCGGATCCGTTGCTGTCAGAGTGGCCAACGAGAGAACCTTTCCAATGGTTGGAGAGCTTGTTCCAGGTGACAGTGATTTCGGTGACGCCGTGGGTGAGATCGAGAAGACCGTCGTAGCTGGTAAATAGTTTGTCAGTCAAGAACAAGAAAATGACAGCGTCAGGTGCTTACTAGTCCTTGTCGTGGTCTCTGTCGCTGGAGAGGTCAAGGTGGTCGAGCCAGACCTTGTTCGAGTTCTGAACGCCAATCGCATCGCCAGCATCAGCCAAAACCTTGGAGATCTTGAGGTTGCGGATGATGACGTTCGACGAGTCCAGGACGCGCAGGCCAACACCGACGAGAGCTGTACAAAAGCCGGAGCCTGTCTTGACTATCTGGGAACATCAAAGGGCAAGAACCGACGTACAAGCTCCTGATTTCCCGAGAACGGACGTGTTGCTTCCAACCTTTACGACGGTGTTGCCTGTGATTGTCCCTGTTATGGGTTTAGAGCATGGACTGGCTGATGTGCAACAATGGAGGGTGGACGAACCAGAGACGATGACGATTTTTTTGGAGGTGCCACTGACTGCAGCAGTCAAGGCAGCAAGGGAGGAGACTGTGGTGGTGGTCCCGCCCGCGCCGCCAGTGGTTCTGAAATTCAAGGATCAAGAGTTAGAACTGCAAAAAAATGAATGGGATAATTCACTTGCCCGCCGTTCAAAGTCGCGTAACCGAGGTTGGCAACATCGGACGGTGACGCCCTTTTGACGAGCTCAGGCGCGCCCTACATGGTCGAAATGCAACCCTTAGTTACCCGCCCAAGTGTAGAAAGAAGAGGTGACTTACAGAGACGATCTGGATAGCAGCGAAAGCGACGAGAGAAACGAGCCACTTCATCGTTGTGCTTGTTGGACCGGGTTAGAGAATTACTCTGACCTCCCAACAACCCATTCAGCAGGCCTTTATACCCCACATCGTCTGAGAGACGGAGAAACTCTACGGGAAATGCTACCACCTTCTCACCAAGAGTTTTGCGCCCGAGCCCAGCTCATGGCCTCCCAACGGACCGCCGGGAAAACGCAAAGATGTTAGCATTCTCCTTCTTATGATTCAAGCGAGCACCTTGCCTGGTTAAGACTACCGAGTTCTGGAGCATTGTATCACGTTTGAGGTATATGAGGGAGGTGGCATGGTCAGCCAACAGAACATGGCCTGAAGTGGGTTGCGAAGAAGCGGGCCGCCACACGGTTCTGCGCGTAAAATTAGAGGTTGTTTCCGCTTGGCGTGCCAACCTGAGCCAAAAGCAAAAGACTCAATCGGCATTGATCAAGGAAGCACGTCCGTTGAGACAGACAAGAATAGTTTGACACGGGGTTTGAGCTTAATCCTCTCCGAACCCTCAGGATTGAAAAAGATAGCTGAAAAAAAAATAGCAGCGAAAATAAGACATGTGCTAGAACCGTTACGTACTTTTTCTTCATGCGAAAGTGGGCATACGAGGAAGCAGCATCCACCAGAATGACCGCGGAAGAACCAATAGCACCCGCTCGTTCTATTAAGTCACTCGCCACTTCCTCTCTAGACAGGCTGTGGAGTGGTGTGTACACCTCCTTCGCGTTTGACTTTCAAGGAGAGACAGCAATTTTCCGAAGACCGGGCCGCAAGGAGTACGCTAGAATTTCACCATGCCTTCAAAGGCTGGATGCAAAGTTCGGACGATTGTTCAAACGCCCAAGCGTCGGGAGTCGAGCACGCAACGAAAACATCGGAAAAATGATATCAATAGGACATGCAAGACCACCCGTTTCGGTCACCTGTTCGTTCAGTTGGACCTCCATGCTACGTCGGAACTCGGTGTAGAGCGCGAGTCTGCACCCCTTCCTTCGTCTTCTGTGGCGTGCCTGCAGCCTACTGGAAGCTGGGTGATTCCGGTGACCTGGGTTTCTCCCGTGCGGGGTGACCATGGCAAAGTTAAACGTAGGAATATACAATCGGTGCGGTATTCTAAAATCAATTCTTTTGGGCTGGCTCCTAGGTCAGTTGCTCGTCACCCGACCCAACAGACAGACATACCCACACGGCAATTGAGTGAAGAATGTCGTCTTGACGATCTCGATTTTGCTCATGTTCGTTTCACTTGATAATTCTCCCAGCCGACCTCCTTCAGTTTTTCAACCTTTGTGAGCACCTCGTTCTGCATGTTCTGCATGTATGCATTTATAGCGTCGATAAGTCTCGGGATACCCGCTGAGAGGATGCGAACTGCGAGTAATCCTGCATTCATTCCGTTATTGATCGCCACAGTCGCCACAGGGATTCCACGCTGGACGAACAGGAAAAACCGACATTCAATCGTAGAATGGAAGACTAGCCGACAGGTGGCACTTACTGGCATCTGCACAATGCTATGCAGCGAATCTACACCGTCAAGTGTACTTCCCTTCACCGGCACGCCAATGACGGGTAACGCGGTCATTGCCGCGACCATTCCAGGAAGATGAGCCGCCCCACCAGCACCTGCAATTATCGTCCGGAGGCCTCTGGTACTTGCTGACCTTGCATATTCGGCCATCCTGTCAGGCGTCCGGTGGGCAGAGACGATCGTCAGCTCGTATGAGATCCCGAAGAGGTCCAGGATCCGAGCAGCGGGTAGCATCACAGGAAGGTCCGAGTCCGAGCCCATGATCACGCCGACGAGAGGACTAGCGTCTGAGAACCCAGATCCTGGAGTGGCAAGGGCAGGCGCATGGCGGTCGACTTCCTCTGACGAGCTCTCAGGTAGCGACTGCAACAACGGACGCAAACGCGCTCGCAGCTGGGCGTCCGACTCGGCAACGAGAGTGATGTGCCCCATCTTCCGGCCCTTCCTGCATTCGGACTTTCCATACAAATGTACGGAGGCGCCGGGGGTGTTAAGCGCGGTATTCGTGATCTTAGTGATCTCTTCCATCGATGATGAGTGCCCGATGAGGTTGAGCATCGCGGCGGAGGGGACCTTGAGCGCCGTCGAGCCGAGTGGGAGTGAGAGGATTGCCCTCAGATGGTTCTCGTACTGGGAAGTTTCGCAGGCCTCGATCGTGTAATGCCCAGAGTTGTGTGGGCGGGGTGCGATTTCGTTTACGAAGATGTCGCCTTTTGGATTTTAGCGTGCATACA
This sequence comes from Cyclocybe aegerita, assembly GCA_902728275.1. Lineage (NCBI taxonomy): Eukaryota > Fungi > Basidiomycota > Agaricomycetes > Agaricales > Hemipholiotaceae > Cyclocybe > Cyclocybe aegerita. The sequence continues at coordinate 89,534 of CACVBS010000075.1, forward strand.
TCAGGCTCGAGAAAGATAACACACCGTTTTCCATGAGAAACATTTCAACCCCAAATACGCCTGCGCCAGAGAAAGCTCTAATAGCCTTCTCGGCTATGCTGCGAGCCTTCTGCGAGAGCAAAGGATCACGGCTACGCAAAGGCGCAAACACCAGATGGCAGATGTTCTCCTTGTGAATTGTTTCCACGACTGGGTACGACTGCACTTCTCCTTCCGCCGTCCTTACGACCATAACGGCAATCTCCTTCACAAATGGCACCCATTTTTCAGCATAAAGAGGCCGATCCCCCAGCGCTGAAATGGCTTCTTCGGTCTGATCGAGAGAACGGAGGACGAAATTGCCCCGCCCATCGTATGCCAAAGTGCGACTTTTCAGCATCAACGGAAGCCCTAGGTTCTGGGCTGCTCCATGTACCGCATCAACGGAAGATTTGACCTCAAGAAATTCGTAAACCGGAAGTCCGTGCGAGGAAAGGTGCTGCTTTTGCCAAAACTTGTCTTGGATAATTTGGATGGTCAACGGACTGGGGTGGATGGCAAGTTCACTGCCCTGGCTGGCAACCCGAACTTCCTCCAGCGTCGCAGCATCCACATGCTCGATCTCGACAGTCAAAATGTCGACCTTGCTGGCGAGTTCCCGTATCTTGTCCGGATCCGCAAAGGAGCCATCGACGTGGGTGAGGTGCGGCGCTGACGGGGCCACGATCTGCTTGGCTGGGGCATGTTCTCCTGCGTCCAGAATGATAACTTTGACGTTCAACAGCGAGGCTGAGGCCGCGAGCATGCGGCCCAGCTGGCCACCCCCTGATTAAAAATTGTTCGCTTTATTTCATTTGTCAAAGAAAGAACGATTTCTAGTTTGGAAATGAATAACGGGCACGCGAAAGTGAGTCCAGCCACTCACGTACACCGAGGATGCCAACAACTTTCTCAGACATTGGACGCCGATCTCGTTGGATTGGTTGGTTGGAGATGAAGGTAAGAGAAGAAACGACTGACCTTAACCTGATGTTAGGGTTTGAAGTTCGATGGTTGGTCATGTGCATTTTTCCACCCCTGAGTCGTTCAACATTTTCAGCCTTCAGCCCAGCTTCAGCCCTTCCAGCTTCAGCCCTCAGCCCTGCATGGGCTTGATCATTTGGATATTCTCACTGAAAACGAAGAGATAGGTGTGAGGTACATAATTTCCTTGAATTGGAAAACAACGCCTTAGACATTGCATTATGTGTACATATGTATCGTGTTGTGAGTCGAAAATCTGCTGCAGAGGCAGTCATTGGAACAGATCCGGGTCGGGATTCCCGTCGTTACTACAGAGGAGAAGAACGGAGAAGTTTAAGAAACTTTTCAGATAGAAGGGTCAGTCAATGCTTATGGTGGTAGAGCTCACCCGCAACAAACACAACAGGTGAAAATGTCCAAACGAATATACGCCTTCTCCTGCGACGACAGTTTGCGACGACACTTGTTCCATCAGTAATTCCGCGTAAGTTCTGATAAATAGAAAGGTTCAACAACAAGACTTTCTTATTTCCAGGAAAACGATTGAAACGGACCTTACAGCTCGAGGTGGAACAGTTCCGCTACAAAATCTACTGCTGAAGGCCCCGTAGCTGCTCCAGAACCAGCACCAGGCCGAAACTGCCGGATAGAGCTGGAACAGAGCCGGGACTCTATGCAAGCATGCATGCAAATAAATTGTTCAGAGGCGAGCGTTAGGAACCGAGTGTATGTGCCGGGCTTGAGAGGGAGAAATGCATGCTAACAGACTTGCGTCTCAGTGGAGACATGCAAGGCCTTGAGTTTTTTGATCTGAGTTGTAGCAATTTCGTCCTGGGAAGACTTTGCAGAACGGGTTACTGGAACTCATCGGGGAAACAAAAGGAGGTAGATTCACAATGATTGAGCCAGATTATTGACTGCGCTAAGTTGAAGAATCGGTGTCACCCCCCAGCTTCAGAGGATTGGCAACATAAGATTTGTGCACCAAGAGCGAAGATTGCAGCCGAAACGATCAGCCCCTCCGCACTTCTTCTAGCCTGCTTGTTCGTCGGTGACCGTAAACCATTGCTCATGGCATAAAAAATAAATCTCGTTACATAAACTTGGGACGGAGTGAGTGAGTAGTGGGTCCGGAGTCCGGGATGAAACGTACATAGATTGCTGATTGGTTCCGCAGTGAGAGTTTTAGGGCATTGATCCTGGGTATTCCATATATTGCCCCGTTCGCAAAGGACAATATGGGTTTTAAATGGTATGAAGGAAGAAGAAAAACACATTATTCGGTGCTTTTCGAGTCTTGCAAAGCTTTGTTGAGAGCAAAATGGTGCCGCGATGAGAAGACCTCAGGGACAGAGATCATGGTAGAGGATACGAGGTATCTTTGTAGCATGGATATTAGAAGCAGAATGGGAAGACTTAGACAGAAAGGAACACACAATTCAACAGTCAGTTGAGCAGGTCAACAAGGACCACACGTGACTTTGACCCCTAAGTTTCAGGAACAGCACCCACGATGAGTCGATGACATTTTACCGTTTCACGTCTTCAAGCCTGTCTTATTGGACATCTTTTTGCAATATTTTTAACCCCCGTCTCATGTTTAACATCTGTCGTAAGCAAACACAACCTCATTTTCTCAATTGCTTGTGTCGCTGCCATGAAACACGAGAGTCTCTCGAACTGTCATTGACGCTCAGGAGCCTGACAGCTCAGGAGTCCCCGGGAATCTACAAAGCAACAAGATCCTTCATGACGAGCAGCTCAGTCGCATCACTCAGTAGCAAGAGCGCAAGCCACAAAGAATCTTACGCCGAATTTCATGGACTTGGGTCTCCGATAGGCAAGCGCAACGAGCTAGGACAGCCTGGCGACATATATATCGACATCAAGCCTGGATCAACCATGCTGTACGCCAAAGTGTCGCGGTTCGAGTGGAAGAAGTGGCCCGGTCCTCTGGTTCGTATAGGGTGTTTGAGGCATCCAAGGTCCGGGAACTACATCCTTTGGTGTAGTGCAGGTGTTGGTGCTGAAGTTGGATGGTTTCCCCAGACGGCGATTAAACTCAATTGTACGTCGCCTCTTCGGCTATGCGGTCTGTTCTCATTTTCGAGTTTAACCTCTTCCCAGTCGAAGGCACCCATGAAGAAAACGTTGCACGCGTTCTTCAAGATCGAGCCGCTCGAAACCGCCAGCCAGACCCCGCGAAGAAAGCAAAGCGGAAAAAAACGACTCAGGGCACATCCCCGACTGCTAGACGACCCTCAAAGAAGCAGAAGATCTCCAACTCTACCGAGCATGATGCCACACCCCAATTTCCGCAGCCTTCCACCAAGGTGAGGGCTCTAACGAGTTATTTAGAAGTTCTTATCGGACCTCTGCTTCTTCGTGCTCCTTTGCTCAGTCTCAATTTAACCTTTCGTCGGAACAACCAACCCCTCTCTCAAATCCTTTGACCGATTTACGACCTATCTCGCATCATGGTAGCATCCAACGGCTGCAGGAGCAAACCTCTCTTTCAGATGGGTCTGCAGGGCACGAGGGTGATGGGCCACAGAGATCGTTGCCCAATCGTGATCCCAACGGCTTGCAATCGCTACACGGAGTACTGACATCAACTTTGGGTCCTGCCGATACAATTGCACAACGCGTGTCGCCACCATTGGTTCGGGATCGTCTACTTCCAGAAGAGGTGCAGGTACCCTCATCCATGACTTCGTCCCACTCGACTGCACATGTGAATCGTCGTTGTGGCGCACTAAGCGGCCCATCTTCCGATGAAAATCCTCCAAGTGTATTGAAGACTTTCGGCCCTGTGGACATCAATATGGGTCAACAATCGTCACCGTCGATTTCCAACGGCATGCCTTTAGAAAGCCTGCCTAATACGTGTTCCCCCCAATGTGTTATACATGCGCACCGGGAGAGTGGCGAATTAATTGACGCGCCATCCGACAAAAACGCTCTTGAAAATCTTCCAATTGCAATAATAATTGGCGATGCTCCTGAAGACGAAACCAGTCGCAGCAATGCTGGTGTCAGCGACGTGGGTGCCAAGTTGTCCGAGGACAATGGATTACCAGTCGAGAGAGCGAGCGAGCTCCAACTCGAAGTTTTAGGAGCGCAGCTGGAGGTCGCTTGTCCCGTCGGCCCGCCATCCCTGAGTATCAGTTTTGAGACGCATTGCATCGACGCTACAGCCCCTGTCTCTCAGACATATACCCCCGATTCGATTTCACCTTCAATTTCACCGGGCTCTCGTCCTCCTGAGAACGCTCTAACTCTCGTTGAACCGCCACCTCAAGCACTACACCCGACGGTAACTATTCAGGACACACGGTGCGTACATTCACCTCAGGCATTCATTTAGCTAAATTGATTTGCGGGGTCTGATCAGTTTGCCCATTGATAGTCTTGCGCATCAGGATCAGGGCGGCGTCGCTCGCAATGGCAGTACCGGAGAAACCCCCTGCGCCCCAAGCCTAAGCGCCAGAGTTACCGTATGGTCACCGACGGCGGAAATCATGGAGCCGGAGCGCACGGTTCAGGTAGCAGGTGTAGCATATGGCCCTGGGCGCCATGTCCCCGATGCGGATGCTACAGCTGGGTGCATAGCCGCCGCCTCCGGTGCTGAGACGATCCGTATGGATGCGCACATCAAGGAGGGAGTGAATGTGAAAGAGGAGCCCGAAGACACTGATACACATGCTTCCGTTGATGCACACAACGAGCGCGCTGTCCCACTGGGACGTCAATTGATTTTTCCCTCGGTTAGTAGCTTCTCTGCTTCCCGACTTATCAGCGCCTGTTGACGTTGTACGTTGTATGTATAGGGTGTTATAGTGAAGACCGACGTCGAAGTTCCAGAACAGAATACGTCGCTGTCGCTGGCCGGTGATAATGCGAGTGGTGCGTCCTCGGCGTTTGATACCTGACTTCCAATCACAGGCTTTGCAATGGACTGACGGTTGACCGCGCATTTACCCAGCTTGACAGAATCCTGGTTGACCCAATCGCATCTCGACGTGATATTTGTCTGGTTGGATTCGAAGTCAGTGTGTAGGCTGTGCTTGTAAGTCGGGTGTATTGCGTCCGTTGCCACGGAGCTCACTCCGTACAGGTTCTTCGGTGACATGAGCGGTTCAGAGTTTCCCTCTGAAGTATCCTTCGAAGATCTGGCTGCGCACTGCGTGAAGAAACATACAGATTTTATCAATGATATGGTAGGCCTTGATGCTGACCGATTGGTGTATATTAAGAACCGCATGGATGAATGCATGTGTTAGAGTGTTGTACACCAAATTAAAACAGGAAAGGAGTATTCACTTTATGACTCCAGAACCTACCTGAATCAATCTTCCCAGACACCCGCGGCTGCAGTGTTTGCTTCTGTAGGCTTCTACCAGTGGCGCACAATGAATAAGTGGCGCATTATTATTATTCGTGCTTTCCCACGCTCCATGATTGACGCCCATTTATTGTTGGTCTAGACCGTCGCTGCTACTTTCGAGGCCTGTTGCATATTTCTGTCGCTTTACCGCTTGCTCTCGGACTGTTCGACGCTCCCAGGTGGAAGTTTCCTCCCGGGTGCCCTCGTTTTCCTGGATTGAAGTTCTACCTTTATTCCGGCTTCCGTTGTCAAATCCGGACATTCCGGATTCATCAGGTTCAGACATGGAACCTCTGGATAACAGGGGACATCTGCCTGGATTCTGGCCTAGATTCCTATGGCCACTGAAACGCTTCAGAGCGCCCCATAGGAAATATGCGGGTATTCGGCGTCTTTCACGCCGCATATTCTCGTTCAGGTACTTCCAATGCTTTCAACGTCATCGTTTGTATTAACAGCGGTCCCGGTACTTTCGCTTCTCCTCGGGCTACGCGGTCCGGACTCTCACAAGTGCATCCGTCCCATCCGCATGTACTTAGTACTGCTTATCCGACAGTACACTGAAGTTACTTACATACTCCGAAGGCTTCTTCACGGGCGAACGTCCAGCAATCAGATCCGTCGGAACCGGCGACAGGCACTTGCTTGATGTAGCCTTTGGACCCATGTCTCTAAACATGCTCTCAAACATTCATTGGCCGGGTAATGGCTTCGTTCAATTGGAGGAAGGCTGGCAAACTGCATTGCGGATACACTTGGACGCGAGCCTCAGCAGTGTTCCTCATGATATCATCACTATAGTCATGGGTTGACTCGTACGAACCGGCGGGTCGCTCTAGGCAGTGCAGGCCACCCATAAAGAGTCTAACATTCGCTATCTAGCCGAAACCGCGATAGTACAGGAATGGGCTTCATTGCTACTTCCATATCGGCGTAAGATGTGGAACAGCGCCCTTCCCCTCGGTACGCCCTCTGTCCGCTTTTTGAAGGCCATCAAACAGAAGATACTGGTTACTAGCTCCCGCAAGTCCATTTGGATGGAACTGGATAGAGCACTGAATTGATGCCACCCAGTGATAGATATCGTTCATCCGATTGCAGCATCCAAACCCCACCTGATCATTTTACCTCTGAGTAGCCTGATATGCAGGTCCTTCCGGGAAAAAGAGCAGTTCATATGATGCCGCATACGACATCCATGATGCCACCGCCATCTAGACGATAACCACATCTAGTGTGATGCAAGAAGACAGCGTCGTCAGTGGAGGGACCCCATGCTCCAAAGTCACCCTCAAACGGGGTGTTCACTCTACTCATCATGGCCAAGTTTATTCCTCTGAACTGTCAGCGACACCAGTAGCGCCACACGCGGCCAAATTATATAGCACAAATAGCCGGAATGGACGTGCACCCCGTTCGGAAAATCCCTCTCGAGATCTCGCCGATTCTAGCGCAGTCAGAGGCATAGTACCATCTCTGTCCCGTACTCTGGCATCGTATCGTCTGCTTTATCCCCCAGTACATATGTGCCGTTTCGTGAACTAATAACATGAAAAAAGGAAATCATTTCGCGGTGTCTGCATCGCAGTCCGCCGTTCCAATCGGTGGAAAATGACAAATGGTGGTATGCGTTCCCGCTGTTTCGTTATCAAAGTTATCTCCTTCGGAGAAAGGCCCACTCATCTCTAAGTAGACTCTTTCCATGAGAAATGATATCATTGGGGAATAAACACCGTTATGTTTTTTATTCAGGGCCTCGAAACACGTTTCTTAACCAAGAGGCCGAAGGGCACGATAGTTTTGGTGAAGTTCCAGATTCGAGTCCACCTGATTATACCGATAGACATATAGACGGTAAGCGCTCAGGGTTGCGTATGTCATCCTAATGTGTCCAGCCACCACTATTCGGAATTCAGGACCTGTTTCATATTCCTTTTCATGTATTACCTCAAGGTCGCAGGATGGAGAAGATCCCTGTTTTTCATATTCCGGCTTTAAATCTCTTTAAATTTATTCGCAGAACCTGTCGGTGAGTGACGTACCTGAAGTTGTCGATCTATACACCGGACTCGTTTCTTCTGCCCCCCTATCCGCTTCGGACAGCTGAATTCAGAGCTGGTCATCCATCTTGCTCTAGCCCCAGAGCGCCATGGTAAGATCCCTTTGACCGATGCCAAAGGAATGCGCAGTCTGTCAGGCGTCATTCCACGTAACGCGTAACTTCAAACACGAAATGCGCCAGTGACCAGAAGCATGGTGCGCTTAGCGCTACGTCTTTCCTGTCTACGAGCCCGCTCACGTAGTTGGATTTACAGTATTGGATGGAACACCTGGGCAGGTGATTGGTCTCCTGGCTAGCTAGAAGCGGTCCTAGGGCCATTCAGACGCAGCGTGTTTTCGTTCCCAAGACCAGCATGATCACTAAGCCCCTTGTTCCCAAATTATCAATTGCCCACAAACGGCTTAGTGGCGCCTAATGACCAAAGCAGCGACAACGTGTTGTGATTCTTGCGTAAGTCTGCAGAAGCAAGATCTGCCAGGGGTCGTTTGAGGTCCACTTCTCTTCTTTGTCCATTAACGCCGGCGCACTGCGATTAGCGGGTCGCCAATCTTATCTATGGCGGCATCAGAATAGATTTTGCCGAGCGTCGAAACTTGGATTAGTGAGAGGGACCGGGAAATGGCTAGCCCGCACTTGTGACAAAATAGGCGGTTCGGAAGCATGACGCGGAGTTGAGAAACGCAGCAGCGAAAGAAGCGAAATTTGAGGCGCAAGGGGACCGGGATTGGGCGCGTCGGGGTTACACGCATCATTTGGAGTTCATTTACCGACGACCAGGTCCGAACCTCCTTGATTGGGAACTGCCCTTTTTGCTGAACTCTAAACCTTGGCCGATAAATGTTATCACTTGATCAAAGGCGATAGGCCCTCTGATCATGATCAATCATGTTAGCGAATTCTGAAGTCGATCTCAAGCGGGACATCGCTTCCGAACCTGGGCTTTAGACGTAAGAGACGGTTTGCATCTGGGCTTGTGGCAGCAGGGTAAGGGCGAATAGCTAACAAGAGTAGCCAGTTGAGAGGTCGAATTGATAGCTTGAGAACGTTGAGAACGATAATCGACAATCGGGTGTTCAGTTTGGGATATCCCGATATAAAGTTCAATCAATCCGAAGCAAAGGCGTTGCAGGACAAGAGGCGCGCGGTGCACATGTCTGACCGGCGCTTGAAGTCGGTATTCCGATGATGGGTCCTCCAAGAGGTGGTAAACGGATGGAAAACAACGACGGATGGCGAAGGGCGAGGAGAAAGTCCGGGTAACCGCTCCGAAGACGGAAGAATGAGATGAAGAGGTCATCTGTCGCCTCAAACTCTGGAGTGGTGCGATTTTTAGGACAAATTTGGAGTGCCTTATCGCAGTCGAAAGTCGCGCATCCGGTACTGCTAACAGCAAGTCTGGACGCAAGGAGAAACGTGTTTAGGAAACGGCATCCTATAGGCCGCCATAGAGGTGGGTTTGGAAAAAGGGAGGATCTTCATGTCCGAAGAGGTTCGAGGGACGATAGTCTGGATGCATGGTAAATGATTGTTTAAAGACCGACAAGAACACGAGGCGGCCAGAACGGTTGAGGCAAGAATTTGCAGGAGAGACGAAAGGATCCAGGTCTGAATCCAGGAGAATGGCGTTCCGTTCGACGTCTCCAAGGTAGGACCACTTTGGAATAGCCTGCACCTTATGACCATGGACAAGAGGTCGCCACTTTGAAGTTGTATTCACCAAGTCCAAAACGTTGAGCATTTTTGGAACGTATAGATTCTAGCGGTCGAAAAGAACAAATGTATTAAGCAGATTTCTCAAGGATGTCAGAGCGCTCTCACTGTCAGAAGGGTGCCGCCGTACGCAGCCGAACACCCTAGCCTCTTCGGGTCCTTGGAACATCATCACCAGTCGGCAAACCCCACGAATCTCCCGTCCCAACTCCACCAGATCATCTCGTCGCCCTCGTCGACCTTTTCACTGTCTTGTGTCTTCATGTCTAGCGCCGGGTGCGCATCGTTGTGCTCGATCGAAGTTGGATTCGCGTGCCGTAATGATCGTCGCCGAATACCCGTTCGAGGCGCTATCCAGACGCCTTCCACCTTGCTGTTCCTCTTATTCTGCTTGGGAACACCCGCGGACGGCAGCTCGAGGTCTGGGTCCTCTATTCCTGTTCCGAGCAAGAAGTCGCTGAGGGCCGCATCGAGAGAAGCTGCGATATTTTGACGCGGGATCCATGCAGGGTGCTCGAACCGCCTGGGGGCGCGTATGAGAACATGTGTCTGCGTCGGGGCTGAGGATCCACAAGGACAGGCGTTAGGCTTGGGTAAAACCGAGGAGGAAACGAAGGAAATTAGGGAAGGACGCACTCATTTCGGAGGTAATCCCATTTCCACCTGCGTCGGCAGTAGCTAGGATGCGAGATAGAAGGCGGTCAGCATTTTGGAGGAATCGCTGCTGCTCTGCGTGAGAGACGTATGGCGGCGGCGGAGATGGATTGTCAGTGACGGAATAATTCCCCGAGTCGGATTCGTCCCCATTCTCATCCTCGATACTCTGGTCTTCGTCGCTTGCTTCGTCTTCTTCTTCACTGTCTTCTGGCTCCTCTGCGCTTTCACTAGCTTCGTCGTCACTGTCATCTTCACTCCCACCCTCGACCTCGCTGTCATCATCGTCATCTCCTGCCTCTTTCTCTTGTTCCTTAGTCTTCTGGGCCGTCACCCTGTCTTCGCCCCACACACGCATCTCCAGGCCATCAATCCCGAGGAAAACCTTCGACTTCGCTGTTCCTATACTCGGCCCAACAAGGATAGCGAGGTACGCTAAGGCCACCTTGCGTTGCGTGTGACGTGAGCTGCGTGCTAATGCTGTTGACAATGCTGAGAACGTCGTGTCCAGATGAGATGATATTGTATCGTAAGATGACAACAACTCTGTCCGTTGCTTGAAGGCGCGAGAGTTCGTCTGCAATCATCGTTAGATTCACGGTGTGGGGAAAAGAACCGCGAGCGCACCTGGCCTCCTGGGATCCTTCCGAGCTGCTGCACCGGGCTACAATTAGTCGGGGTGAGACAACGAAAGACGAATTGAAGAATAGAAAGAACCTACAACGGCACTTGATTCTTCAAGAACAATACGTGCCCGAGCAAACTTGACGCAAGCCTCCCAGCTGTTTCATCCGTAATCGTGTCTGTATCCAGCTTGACAACTGGATATGCGCTAATCTCGACAGCTTCGCTTTCTCCCTCCTTTGCAACTGTCCCGATCTGCAAAGCGCTGTTTGTCTTCTCATGAATTGGTTGATGTGCGGTAGGTGTGGCTGTTGGTGATTGCATAGTCTTAGTGCATATGCCCCGGGGAGCCGGTGGTGCAATTCCATGTGTGATAAATGGCATTTTACTTGCGATAAATGCGCGTATAGGTCAACTGTGAGGCTGTAAGATGGTTGAAATGGACGAAGACGTCGTCCAGTGCACCAATACCTCATGGATTGCACGTGACCGTGTTTGATTACATAAGCTTCTTTTTAACCGACTCACTGCTGGCGTGTCTCCCTGCCTTCGTACTCCCATGGCGTTTTATCGATATCCATGCAAGTCCACGACAATTTCTCACAATTTCTATGACACTCCTCTACTATCAAGGACAGCTGTTCCGCGGACACTGTCGGAGCTCGTGAAAGATGAAGCCGAGACACCGTAGGACATCGTCAAACCTGGCGAACAAGGGCCCCATGAACGCGAAATATCCTCGGCGAGTCAAATCGACCCATTTTTATCGTTTTCAACGATCTACGCGCACTCCTGTGCTTCACGGCCGACTTGTATCACAGTCCAATCGCGTTCGAACCCTCAATGCCATTGTGTGCCTCCTCGTTGCTTGTTTGGAGTCTAATCCCAATGGTGTACCGCCTACAAACAGATATCCATTTGATTGCCGTATTCCGAAGGCAATGGTCGTTCCTCCTTGTCTACTCTCGTCTAGCTCGCGCAGGTAGCCTCATGGGCATAAGCGTAATGCAGGACCAACGTTTTATCGGTCTTCAAGCGTACATCACCAGCCGCGTTTCGTCAAAAGGAGACTTGATTTGATATTTCTCTCCTTGGGCTAGCTTGCAATGGATCGGGCGGCCGTCCACTGAGCAGCATTGCTCAACAAAGGTGCACATTCCATCCTGGTTCTAAATGAAATTACGGCGGTATGCATTCACCCACCTGCCGAGAGTATTGTGGCGACGTATTCTGCGCCGCGGAACGGGTATGTATTTTCGATAGATCGGGATATACTATCGTCTCTGACCGATGTCTACTTTGTAGGATGAATCCTATTGAGTTCGGACTCAAAACGTTACACCCCACCATCTTTGCACCCAGCTGCGCGGCAGATCATTGCGACGAGACGTCTTTTATGGTGCCTACCATCTTGTTCTCAAGTAAGAACAGTCGTTCCCAAAGTTGTGGCAAGTCCCACTTTCTTACCTACTTCCTTTGCAGCACTATGCTTGCTTGAGCGGTTGACACATACCCTGCCATCCCGACTTCAATTAAGTGACACCATATTTCCTGTTCGTCGGTGAGCTATTGAAGGACTAGTCTGGGTTGCTGGCCTGAAACCCTCCGCCGCTCAGCACGGACCTCAGTAATTGCAAATTTTCGGTCTCTCATGCTGCCTGCTGAGCCACATTTTTGTAATTATGGAGCTACCCAGTCTTTTGGACATCTGTCCGTACCTTGGTCAGGCCTCGTGTGCGCTTTTCGAGATTTTTTTTTTTCAAAGGCCTGGACGTCACTGGGCGCATGATTCCACATTGCCTTGCGGCTCCAAGTGTGCGTAATGATTTTCTCTAGAATTACCACCATCAGACACGGGTATTTTGTTCCCTGTAGCTAATGACCATCCCTTCAACGTTGCCTATGAAGTGGCGAAGAATCGGTTAGGCTCACGGCTGTAGGGCCTCGATTATTTCTTGGTTCCTTGGGTGCATGGATCGTGGTATCAATCAAGCTGCATCATTCACGTTCGCGTTTTATGGGTCTCGTCACCTTGGCTCGTATGTCTGGGCAACGGATCAGGTTGTTACCTGATTGAATGATTGGTGGGATGAGCATGTGAGGAAGATTCTCCGAACGCATCTGACAAAAGCGCAGTTCAGCAAGTTCCTGGGTGAATCGCAAGCTTGCAAGCAGCTTGCAAGGATGCGACGCGCTCCGAATCCGCGAAGCCGCAAGAACAATCATCTGCCGCGACGGGCAATAGCGGGTAATATGTGCAAACTTCCCCACATCCGCAATGTGCCCCTCAGACCGCCATGGATCTTCATCATACGCCTACACATGGCTGTCCCGACATCTTGTTCACCCAAGCATTATGGCCTTACGTCAGCGCAAGAACTCCTTTCGACCTCATTTGATGGCGGAGATCAGGCTCTTTTCGTGCTGGATTTCCAACCAGCCACGTCCGACCGCCTTCTCCTTGCATCATAGCGGCTGCTATAAATGTCCTTTTTCCCTGACCTTTTCCGATCTCGCACATGCCGTTTCGGATTAAGTTGGATCTCAGATTGCAGTGGTGATCGCGTTTTTTCGTGGCTTTATCTTGGATTTGTAAAATCGTTTCTACACTCGGCCAACGGAAGCTGTGTCCCGATCTCCCGACTCCCAAGCGCCATAAATGTCCTGAGGGGCAGACTTATGGCATTTTCTGACTGCTACAAGAACGGCGAGCGTCCGTTCTCTTCCAAACCGCGGGCCCGGACTCTCGATTCCACCCATGTCGTCTTCGTCATCATCACCTCTTCTCTCTACTGCTCGCTCCTCCATACTCAAGGCAGCGTCGATGCTGTCCTACCACGCCTACACCATTTTCCTCTTCTCCAAGTCGGACATTAAGACGACTTTGATCCCTGTGGCAAGTCCACCCTGCCCCACCCGTCGACCGTGATTGATGGCTGATGATGCGCGCCGCACGCACAGAGCTTCTTTGCACTGGGAGCCGCCCCCCTCTCTCCGACGCGCAGTCTCTCCCATGCTCTCCAGTCCATATTATGGATCTACCTCCACGTTTTCCACTTCAACCTCTGCAACCAAGTCCGCGATCCGATGGAAGACAAGCGGAATAAGCCTTGGCGGCCTTTGCCGTCGGGACGTATCACCCTGGCCAACGCCATCCGACTCAAGCGGATAGCTATTACCGCTTGCCTTCTCCTCTCCCTCTGCTACAGCCCAATCGTGTTTTACTCAAGCGCGTTCTTCGCTGCACTCGTACCCATGTACCATGAATTACACGGCGACCAACACTGGCTCTCGAAGAACCTCATGAACGCTGTGGGGTATGCGTGCTTTGCTATTGGTTCAACGTTGATCGCATGTGAGTGTTGCTTGTACTCTGTGATTCTTGTTCAAATTGTATTGACGCCATGCCCTTGTTCTCAGCCGCTGATCGATACAAGCTCGACTTTGTTAGCTCATTATCCATTTTTGTCATTTCGTCCATTCTGGCCACAACGATCCAAGCTCAAGATTTCCAAGACGTCGAAGGCGACGCGGAGGTCGGACGGAAAACGCTGCCTATCGTCTTCCCAAACCTGTCACGCTACACTCCTCTAATATCTCTATTGCTGTGGTCCCTGTACCTCACTATCATCTGGGAAATCAGCCTTCCGTCCAGCATAGCGTTTACCTGCCTTGCCCTAATCGTCGGGGTACGGTATTACTTCTGGCGATCGGTCAAGGACGACGAATGGTCGTATTTTTTGTATAACGTAAGTGCACGCAACACTTCCGGAGCCCGCATGCTGATGACGTCGTGCAGATTTGGCTTGCTATTGCGTTCTCGATGCCAGGATACTGGCGCATGTACAAGGAATCTGCCGCCCTCTAACGGGTTTGTTTATTTACCATTCTTTTTGGACTTCCCTTTCTTTTTCTCTCTTGTAATTTTCTCTGTACATTTGTATAACAGTGCATTACTTACGGCTCTTCATCCTGTCGTTATTCACGACGTACCCCTACAACCCGCGACGTTAAGCATGTAGTTGAATTTTACCATCCCGTAATTTGTATTACCATAGTCCTCCTACTCGATGCTTTCGAAATTCAGACTTGCTTTAGTTTTTTTGCTGTCTCCGGAACCGATTCATGGAAATCAGGTTGAACGTTATATCCCGAAACTTCCGGCTTTGACACAGCGCAAGATTCTCTATCCAAGACATACTAAAGAGGTTAATTTACATGACAAGTATTACGACGGCATAAATGCAAGGTTGTAAATAAATGCGAAGAATGCGGAATGTGGATATAACATGCATGGAGAGCAGGCTGGAACCGCGTCAAGAAGATTTCTTTGCGGTGGCTTTCCTCTTCTTTGGCGCCTTAATCAACGAGTCCTTCGTAATATCATCCGAAGCCTTGCTCTTGGTTTCATCGTCCGAGGCCTCTTCAATAACATCATCAACCTGACATAGACACGCCATCATTAGCACTGCAGCCGGCTCCGGGACATTTCGACACTCACATATGCTTCTTCGAGATCAGGTGCGGGACCGCCAGCAAGTTTTTTCGGTGCTTTCCCCAGATCCTGTGCCTTATGGAAGGGTATCGGATGCTCTGAGGAGTTGTATCTAGCGCCGCAGTCAGCAAGCTGATAAACATGAGGACAGCGGACCGATGCACGCACTTCCGAGTGAATGCAGTCTTCGTCGCGGCAGGGATTTTCTTCAGGATAAGATCATCCTTTTTGTCATCGACGCCAAGTTCGACTATGGTGTCCCAGTCCTCTCGTGACAAGAAGTAGTCATCCATGAGCGTAATGACTTCATCCACAGCGCTCTGGGACAGGTCTAGATCAGCAACGTTCACCAAGACACAAAGAAGGCACTTACTGCTCCCATATCCATGAGTGGCTTCACGATATGCGGGTGCAGCGCAGGGATATACGACTGTCGGATCTCGGACTTGTCGCCAGACACCTTGAGTCGCATGCGAATTTGAACGTCTCCGAGCTGGCGGCTGAGCTTGCCCTGCTTCGAGTTTTGACCAAGCCATCTGCAGAAAGGCGAGAGACGGACGATAAGAAAGTGGTATTGGCCAAAGAAAGAGCACGTACTGTGGGAAAGTCAACGGATTGGATCCACCATAATGAGGGGCATTTCCGTAAACATTGAACGCAGGAACTACGGTTGAACAAACAGCGTGCAAGGGCATCAGGCCCCAGTGTTGCTCGGGCCTGAATGAATTGGAATATAAAACCACGTCAGCCTACCCGCCTTGTGACACTGCATGAGTAAGTAACGGCAACGTACCCATGAATGAGTGCGTCGACAAGATCTCCATCCGAGATAGAAGACGCAGCCCTATCTAAAAGGCGGAGCTCGTGCATTGCTTTCTCTGGCCCGTCCTGGTTTCTCAGCCGGGCGGGCTGTGTCTTCAGGTAGTTTTCCTGTCATGAGAACAGTCAGTGTGAAAAACACCCTAGATTCTTAAGATGACTTTACATACTTGGATGAAAAGGGGCACGAACGAGTGATCCTGGAAGTAATACTCCATCTTATCACCCAGCGTCTCTCTAGAAGTGTGCGAGAAGACATAAGGTCCAAGCAACTTCGACGTGATATCAAACGGGCTCAAAATTGAATGCTTCTCATTCATTTTGGCACTATGAAGTTTTAAATCAGATTGATTGTCATCGGCGGTTTCATTGACGAAAAAGGGCGCATACAGATTCTTGCCTTCGTCGAAATCCATGGCGTCGTTGGAGAGCTTCCATGTCGACAGCATGTTTAAGACTTGACGGATATCAGATTGTGCCCCATTGATCAATTGATCGACAACGTTTGCAGGAATCTTCAACTTTTCCCTAAGACGTATTTGAGCACTAGAAGTTGCTTCTGAAGGTGCATACTAACTTGAAGGCAATGGATAGGATTCTAGAGCGAATGGCTTGAACTTGGGGCCTAAGATATTTGGTTAGTACCTGGAACCAGCGGTGAAGTCGGAACGTGGCGTACTTGTGGAACGGCAGGGAGAATGTCGACGCAATTAGAGGCTTCAACTTTTGTGCTTGACGGTCATTGGCGATGCAAATAATAGGGATCTGAGCCAACCTTTAACTAGCGGCTTCGAGTCGGAAAAGCGTTTGACCAACCTTGGACTTTTTGATCAGTGCATTCAAAGCTCCTACACCACCCCGATCACCCGCCGACATTCCATCGACCTCATCCATGATAAGACAGGTCCTGTCCGTGATGGCGACACCCAGTGAATTTGTTTCCTAGAAATGAAGAACAAGTTCTCAGCTTCACGACTAGACCACATTTGGGTGAAAACATGAGAACTTACGTGCCCGCCTTTCATGAAGCCATCCAAGGAGGTGTTGTTGATGTTCATACCATTCTACCAAGCGTAAGCATCAGTCAGAAAGGCCCTCGTCAGAGCCCGTGGCACAGGAGGCCACCTCACCTCAACAAGCTTCTTACTCCGAGTATCACTTGCGTTCATTTCTATCGGGGTAAACCCCTCCAACTTAGCACACAGGTGCGCACTAGTCGTTTTGCCGATACCAGGTGACCCGGTTATTAGGACCGCCCTAAATACGTTCATGCCGTTCTTCCCTGGCTTCTTGAAGCCCGATTTCAGGTTCGTGGACCTAGGCGAGAGAAGGAAGGCCGCTATGAGATAATCGTAACCAGACGACAAAATGAAATGCCATACCAGTCGTGCAGCCACTGCTGTAATTTCTCGACCTGGCCCTTGTTACCGCAGATATCCTTGATGCTTTGCGGTGCGTAACGAGCTGTCCAGAGCTGAGTGGATGGATCGATGGTCTTTCCAGCCTTCTTGTCCTTTTGCTCCTGCTTTTCCATCTCCTTCGCCGCCTTCTTAATATCCTCCTGCTCTTTCTCCATCTTTTTTCTCGTCTTCTCGTCGACCTTGCCATTTCCTAGGCCTTTCCGTGTTCCGATCAGGTGGAGGAATTCATCTTCGCTGAGAGTTTTGAGACCATGCTTCTTAATGGCAGCGATCTTGCTAGGTCCAGCATTGTCACCTAGAACAACAAAATTGGTTTTACTTGACGGTTGAAGAACAACGCGACTGTCATGGAACGGTGCTGTCAGCGATCCATTTCATAGAATAAAGGAATTGAGACATACGCGCCGAAACGTTTCGCAAGGTTGATCGCCTCGTCGCGAGAGAAGCTGCTTAGTTCCCCCGTAAACACCAACGACAGTCCCGCCAGTGCGTCCGGAGCGCCGTCTGGAACCTCTTTCGAGCCAGGAGCGATCGGGCCTGCAAGTTGTGCAGCTTTCTTCGCAGCCCAACTAAAAATAAATAGATGGATTAGTCAGGTCATCATAGCTATGCAAGAAAACCTACTCGAATTTCTTCGGGGGTGGAGGGTTAGATGATTCAGCTTTGAGCTCCTTCGAAGGGGTAGGTTTAGGAGCAGGCTTTGACTTGGACGAGCTCGCAACAGGTTTCTTGGCTGGTGCCTTTCGTTTCGCAGGCTTCTCCTCTTCCTCGTCCACGAACTCGTCGTCTTCTGAGCTTGATTCCGGAGATTCCATATCGTAGTCTTCATCTTTGACGCGTTTCTTGCCGTTCGTCTTGCTTAATGAAGGTCGAGGTTTACTTGACGTTTTGGAAGATATAGCAGGTTTCTTCTTTGCCGGTGTGTTTCCCTCTTCGTCACTGGAGATAACGGCTATCGATTTCTTGCGCTTCAAGCCGTTCTGCTGTTGTCTATGACAAAAAATATGACATACAGGTCAAGTATATAGGTCCAAAGCACGAACAGTTTCGGTTGCTCTGCTTCGACATCAGTACTTGGACGTGTAGCAAACATAATGAATAAACACACCATCACCACTTGAGACCACGGCCTTAGATTTTTTGTTTGTAGAAGGCTTCTTCGTAGGTATCAACGGTTCATCGTCACTGTCGTCAATGACCATGACATTGTGGTCTTTAGAACTGGTGCATGTCCCATTAACCAGAAGTCGCGGATAATCGAAATGTGGACACACCTCGCTGAAGTAACTGGAACGAGTTTCTGGGAATTCAATGCTGAGCCCTGAAGAATGAAAATGAACGACGCGTTTCTCCATCGAATGAACGTTATGTCTCACCTGCGAGCTCGCCACAGCAGCCTTCGGGAGGACTTTTGGCTGATTCCCACCAGGTCCAAAGAACATTCGTAGGTCTTTCCCACCATTTATGGTCTTCGTTGGCTTCACGGTCTTCGTTGAAGGCACCATTCGGCTTGTGGTGGTATACTGTGAGATGGCAGGTGCTGACAACCGTGTCACTAATCACTGTGACCAAACATGTGACGGCACGCGTTTAGCGTGACTTAAGACAAGTCTCTTGTAAGCTCAGTTCTGAGTTGAACAACCGTCATCGACAACTTAAGTCTTCAACTTTTGAAGTCCCAGAAAGGTGTCTCCAAGTCAGTAGCATCTCTTCGTTTCTTTAATGTTTCGATGACTTAGTTTTCCGTAGGCTCATGGCCCAATTGCCTCCCTCGTTGGATACTTTCCCGCACGAACTAGTGGATCACATATTCCACTATGGATGCATGATTTCAACTTCATTCTGCGTCGCGCTCGCGCAAACCTGCAGATGGACCCGACATATAGCCCTTCAATATATGTATACCACCGCTGTCATCGAGAAATACTCATCCAGTACTGCTTTTCTGCAAGCCTTGTCGACGCCTCACATATATCCTCCGTCTCCTGACTTTAACCCGAAATTATCACTCAAGAGCCTGTGGATGACGTCTGTTTCCAACCGAATACTTGACATATTTCGAATTTGCGACAATGTCATCAATTTAGCGCTACATCTCGACAATTTCTACTGGCTCGTTTATTCTTCGACCATAATGGCAGGGCGGACCTCCTTCCTGGCGGCTAGCTCTATCAGACGCAAGCCAGATATGAAGCTCCTCATATTAAAGGCGGACAGTCCATCCTGGTCCTCAGCTCGCGTTGCCCCAGACGAGTCGAAAGCATCGCCCTTCTTCGACAAAATCACACACCTGCGACTTGGCCTC
Organism: Cyclocybe aegerita; assembly: GCA_902728275.1. Lineage (NCBI taxonomy): Eukaryota > Fungi > Basidiomycota > Agaricomycetes > Agaricales > Hemipholiotaceae > Cyclocybe > Cyclocybe aegerita. Next base: position 109,013 of record CACVBS010000075.1, read on the forward strand.
GTTGGACATTACTCGACCCACCTCGACATCGCCCACTTCAAACGTCTCACCCATGTCGCCATCCCGTATCAAGGCCCGCAAGGTGGACAGTTAAATGACACTTTGCGCATATTCGATTTGCCAGCAACCATGTTTCTTGTCATCGTTCTCCTGACAGATCTGTTAACCGTGAACCACTATCAAGAGGCTCTAGTGTGGCTTGCGAAGACACGTATTACGAACTCGAAAGTATACGCCATTCCATCACGTACGGATCGTCTGCAACGCGAATGGGAGGAAGAAGTTCGTGGAGGGCTGAGCATATGGGATAAAGCGGAGAGATTCACTCAATTTTTCAATGATCATCATGAACGTGCGCCGCGTCATTATTCTGGGAGAACTTCAACCTTGCCTCACGCCTGTCTAGATTGAGTTGCTGATGAACTACCGTAGATTTAAGTATGGATCGCTGGTCGTTTCGACTTGCATACATGTGTCCACGCATGAGCTCTACCTGGGAAAACCATTCTCATAGTATGTTCCAGGAATTAGATGTCTCAGAATCCCGCATTCAAGCTTCTTCTAGCCTCTACATTTAGTCCTTCCGAGGCAGCCTGATCTCACGCGACCACTGCTCCAGCCGCCGTTCAATCACCATACTCCCATCTCAAAGTCTTACGAACATTCAGCCTGATGGCATCGTGGCCATGTGCCCTTCATTTCCTTATCCTCAGGCTCAAAACAGCCGCTCTAACAGCTCAGAAGAAGCGAAGTGAAAGATCGACACATGAAGACTGACAGCTGCTGCCCTGGCGTCAATGTAGATCGTTATCCCTATCACGACCGTGAGCAGCGGAGTAGTCTTCTGGTTCTCTCATCATCGATGCATCATCAGCGCAGTATTAGGGTCGCCGAAGGCTTGCGTAGGAGTTCTCTCTATTCCACCTCTGGACCTCATCTTGTGATAACCTCGGAAGAACGCTCATCTTCGGTAAATCGTTGCGAGGATCCACCACCGCGACCCCGCTCAATCTCCCCTTAATCGGAAGGAGATGCCCAAGACGAGTCTCGCCGGTCGCATCCTTCAACAGCTGCAATAAAAATGGGCAGATCTTGCCATACGTTGTTCGCCCGTCTTCTTTGAGAGCTCGGACTTCTCGAACGCGCCGCCACCACACGACACTTATATCTTCCTACTCTTGTCCTTGGTTGTCAGTGTCCACAGTTGTCCACACGCACCCCCGATGCGGCGCGACGTTGACTTCGCCTGATTCTTTTCCCAAAATAGCAAGTTTTCCCCGGTTCCTAACTTCGCGTCGCACCGCTCCAAACGATACCCGGAGGTATACAGATTATGGCAGCACTTGTACCCTCCAGGACCAAAATCCGGGGTGCCTTCGTGAAAGACTCGCGTTTGTCTCGGCGCTACCTTAACCGGGCCCACGGCGATGTGCAGTGCCCTTTAGCCTGAACGCATGAACGATTTCTTATGCTTCGTAGCATCCAGTGTGCTCCTCTCTCGATTTTCAGCCTTCTTCTGGGCTCATTCGAACCCTGCAGTAAGGAGAGCTATGCTTCGAACCACGAATAGCGAGGCGGTGGTCATGATCCCGTCTGTCAATCAGTGACCTGATACCGGGCAGGACTAAGAACCCGGCTCCTGGCACCTGCACATTTAATCGGTGTACATGGTGGATGGTACCATGCAATTTTGCTTGTCAGTGCCTGCATGGCGAGGGATTCTTCTCTACCATTCTTCGGCACTGTACGACAACCCTAGAAATTTATTCATTCCTTCTTGATGCTGCATACATACCGCTTGGCGCTTCGGCGGGCAGCCAGACCTCCGTTGCGGAAGAGCATGCGGTCCGGACGCTCCCACAGTTTCAGGAAGCAAAAAGACATTAAATTACCAAACTCGAGAGCACTCCAGCCCATTTACGATGCTCAAGATTCGAAACGATGCTGCGGAGCTGAACACTCGACCGCTAGGACCGTGCTGACACGGCGACAACCTTCTGTTTCTTTCGTTTCTGACGACGAACACGACCGAACTCCAGATAAATTCTGCAACAACCCCTTGCAGGGCTAATTGCACTCGGTCAAGTGATTCGTAGACGCAATCCTTGGGGCATCATGGTGAGGGTATCTCGTCGATTGTCGCATATGGGTCTGCTCCGGATTCCAGCCCTTCAAAAGCTTTCTACGTAAGTTTCTGTGCGTTCACACCGGCCTTTCGAACTCTGACATCGGCTGGGCTGGTCACCTTGCTGTGTTCCCTTTTATTTTTAGATGCCCGGCGCGAGAGTCGCCGTGCCTTTGCCGAGGACACAATGCACTGACCGGAGAAGGCAGGAAGAAGCGCTTCCGTCTTTGATTTCTGGACCCACAACGCCGCTCGGGTGCCCCTCATCGTGACGCCAATGTCTTCACGATGTACCCCAATATGCATGTCACATAAACGCAATAAGGCAAGGCTATTCCCTGAAAAAAGAGAAGAACAATAGGAATACCACTATTTTGATGGATTAAATTAATCTGCACTGCACATCGTTTTATCGTATAGAGCTACGTGCTCTGCGTGTCCTCAGCCCACAATTGTATCCTGTCGATCTCACTAATCCATGCTGATAGGTATTCCTGAGCTGTGATTCAGTCAGACAGCCCACAGTGCTGATCGATTGGATCTGGAGATGGAAGTTTGGACATCAGCGCCCACGAAACTCAAATCAGTGGACACAATCCCTTTCGATCGTACACGCAGATCAATCTTCCTTTAGCACCTTCTCGATCCACGCAGGAAGCGCGCGACAGCGCCCACATCCTTCAACACAGACAAATAAAGATATGATTATCTAGACCTATCTGCTCTTGCACAAGTATCGCCAGGTTAGTCGCAATTTCACAAATCGCCAGGGTGTGCGCTTGGCATATCCGATTCTCTGTGTTTTATGGCACCTGTTGACCCATCGTGTGCTGATATTGCTTCTCGATTTTCTTTTGCTTTTAGTCTCCCAACTCTTGGCACGTGTGGCAAGCCTCGCACCGTCTTTCCAAGCCACAACCATCTCACTTCCATCATTTATACCATTCATGAACAAGTGACCCGCGGCTAGTATCGTCAACTGAGAACTCAGATCTTTGTTGAAATTGTGCACCGTGCTAACCAAAACCATAAGTTCATCCTCAACAATACTGTAGACTAGGTCAGACGATTTGGACCACATAATGAAGCCTCAGTAGACTGATGAACAGACTGGCAGACTCGGAGCTTCCAGATTTGTGGTATACGTTTACAAACCCACCGCTTTGCGAAGGTGGGCATAATAAAATCCGGACTGCGGCCCGTGATTGAGACTCCGTTCCTCAACGAGCCATTCGTGCAAATCTAAGCTTGAACTTCTTCAACCACCATCATTTCATCACTTTGTGTGGCTCAGTTCACGGGCGCTCAAATCTTGTTGAGCAGCGAGAAGCATGTCCTTGTTAAAGTTGCCACTTTCAGCCCTGGTAATAGAGGCGTTGCGCAAAGCCAGCTGGAGCCAGTGGTGGCTCAAATGCGTTGCGCTGAGACCTTTAGCCAGCAGAACCTGAATACCAGACTGATGAATGCCATATATTAATATTACTTACATCTCTCTATAACCTCATATTTGCTGGAGAGCTCCACGCGATATCAGTCTGTGGGGGCGGTTGATCAACAGTTGATCTCGGTTGATATTTTCTGCTGGCTCAGTTTCCATATATAGGTTAGTTTCTGGAGATTGCCGTACCTGCGTGGATGAATACGATGAGATACTTGCATTGTCATTGAACTCCCCTGGCATCCAGACATACATGGCGCAATATAAGACTAAGCTAAAAGCATAGTCGCCAATTGGCCGCTACTGGCTACATGACACAGCGCAACGTTTTTGAGCCAGCACTGGCTCCAGCTGGCTTTGCGCAAAGCCTCTAATCTGGGCAGTCCAGACCACGCTAACTCCTCCGCAAGCCCCTGCGGAGACCCAAAAACACGTCGGCGCTATAGGCCTGGAAGTCACAAAAATTCCTCGATTCATCAAGGTGAATTCCTCTTATTCAATAATTGGTTCTTTAATGTTTGAAGTTTGGATCTGATCGTCCTCATAGATGTGCTTTTGGGTGACTGGCACCCTCAAAGGCATCGTCCTTATCACGAGCGCTTATCCTACCCATTTCTTGTTGGCATACATCCTTCGGAATCTCGTACATTTTCCTCAACACGAGATGCATACATCTGGGCCCTTCCTCGCCGCATGGATCACCAGCCTCTCCACCACCCTCATTCGTCGGCGATGCTACCATGTCCTTGGCCGGATGTTCACTTTCGAGCTGACCATCCGCAAGAATCACTGGTTGATCACCTCGGGACTGTATGCATATGTTCGACACTCTAGCTACTCGAGCGGAGCTCTTGCACTATTCGCCGCTCTCGTATGTCATCTTAGTCCAGGGTCCTGGCTCATGCAAGAATGCTCCACGATCTTTTCACCGGAATGGGTGCAAAGGATCGTGGTGTGCTTTTGGATTATTGCGGGGGTCATTTGCTATTTTGTGATTGCACCGCGGCTGACGAAAGAAGACAATATGCTACGAAAGCAATTTGGCCCTCAGTGGGACCAGTGGGTGCGAAAGGTGCCTTACAAGCTTATTCCGTGGATCTATTGACGTATATATGTTAGATACCTTTATACCAAATTACTCATAATTCTCTTTGGTGTTGCGCCTTTGCTCTTAGAGTGAATAGGATTTGAGTCCGTCCTCTGGATTCTGCATAGCGTGTGCAAGTTCAGGGTCGCAAATGAAAGGTCTCGTCGGCAACGGTCTCGGAAGCTCCCTGCTTCTTCCTCAACGACGCATTTTCCGACTGCACAGCTCAAGCAACATCACTTCTTCTTGCCAACAGTCTTTGACGTGACGTCCAGTGCCAGCTTCACTTTTAGGAGGTTCAGGTGTGGTCTTGAGACCGAGTTCGTGTAGTTGAGATGGTTAAACAGGAAGACGCTGAGGACAAGGTGCGTGTTTTCCCTTCAGTTTCGAGCATGCCACTTCAGCTTTTACTTCCAGGTCATCCGTGTGAAGGATGAACCTGAACAGGGTGTGATAATACTGGATAACGACACTGACACTGACTTGAGCAGCCCCGGGTCCACTGTGCGTTGTCAACCCAGGCTACTTGAGATAACTGGCTAATACTCAACAGAAAAGGGAGGACTCTCCCAAGGTGGAAATTGTATCAGCGTTTCTGAAGCCAGACCCTGATGATGAAGTCATAATCCTCGACTCTCCGAAGCGTCCTGTAAAGAAGCAGCGACTCGTTATGGAAATTGTCCTTCCTACTATGGTGCAACTAATAGCACAGAGGAAGAAAGAAGCCGTCAAAGTAGACAAGAAGATGATAAAGGGAATGAAGCTGACGAGGGTCCGTTCATCTATCGGACTCATAAACCACATTTGATGACAGTGTTTACTCTATAGGGCAAGAAGATTAAGAAGGTCGAAAACATGCAATTCAGCCTGGACACCGTCAACAACAGGTTGAAGCTAGTCAACGCTGTTGTACCATACGAGGTCACACTGGACAAAGAAATACAAGAGTTCACAGTCTCCCAGGATTTCATGTCCTCGGTATATGGTGGGAGCATGCAGGCTACACGTCCAAAAATCTCAGACACCTGCTTCCGAGCTCATGGGTACAACATGTTTGCTTACCTTCATGAGGAATACCACCCACATGCACCGCGGTTTGCTGGGGGACCAGGACTTTTCCTTGGCACAGAAGGTGGGGAAGACTGGGGCGGATCACAACGTGTCTTCACCAGGATTCTGCCTAACATATGGCAGTATATGGGCCAGTACCAAGTAAAATCAACCGAATCTCTGAAACCTGAAGAATGGAAGTGACAAGATGAAAAGGTGTGTGTTTCCTTGTTTCCCCTTCAACGATATGCCCACTGGCATACCCCTTCTAGGTGCGCCAGACCTGGAGCAACGAAATCTGCCACCAAGCTTGGGGCTCTTTAGTTTGCGCTCGTATTCTTGGATGAAAGGAACTCGGTCGTAACCCCACCAAGAAAGAAATGGACAAAATCCGCGACAGCGGAAGATACAAGAGAATTACCCCACAAGAGGTCCTTGCAGCCTATGATTCGGGCGAAGAGGTTTGTGGATAGAATTCACACCCAAAAACTTGTCATTAACACCTTACTTCCATCAGAGACTCGGAGTATGGACAATGAAATGCATTGGCTACGACACTAAATTCCAGCTTGAGCTCTACGAAAAGTTTCCCACTTGGGTTCCAGCACCGAGAAAGCCTCGCAAGAAGAAAGGAGATACTGAAGGCAAATCGAAGGGCAAGAAATCCGTGAAACAAGAGAAAAGAAAGGCTGTTCCTGGCTCGACTGTTGTTTCTAAGAAGCGAAAGCGCAACAAACTCTCCAACTCGGAGTCGGACCTTACTGAACTTGAGAGTGAAGATGAACCAGAACGCGGTGTGGAAGAGGGCAAGGTGGAAGATGGAGAGCCACTTGAAGAGCTACTGTATAAATCTAAAGGGACACGATCCCGCCCTATTTGCTTATGATTTCGTCCACTTGAATGATTTCAGAACTTTTGGGCTTTAGTAGCCTCATTTGGTACCCTTGTTTACTTTTTACTTTAGAACGTTTGCAAAGAGTATGCTTCGGTGTTGCCAATTAATCTTCCCATAAGTGGTCATGCCCTATGCAGCGCCATACTGGACAAAAATACAGATTTACGTTTTTTCCTCATAAGTCCCTCTCCAATCTGTCAGATTCAGGCGGAATCCATCCAATACGGTCCCAATCCGCAGGAAACACACCGATTAGACCCGCTTCGTTCGCCACCCAAAAAAAAAAACCAAAACCCCTCCTGATCTGCAACACATCGCCCTGATTCCGACCGATTCCGACCAAAACCATAATTTTTTTTTAGATCGCAAGGTCCCAAACGGTCGGATTCGTCCCGAATCCGACCGCACACGAGGGAAAAAAATCACTAGATGTTTCTTAAAAAAAGAATTGAGGAGGAATCCGTACGAATCGTCCCGAATCGTCCTGCGCGGCCAGATTCCTCCCGTATCGGAACGATGGGTCATAAAAAAAGGGAGGGTCGATCTGGCCGAATCGAGCAGAGACGGTGCGAAGATGGCGGATCCGGGAGGATAGCGTCGGTCTCGGGACGAAACTGGCAGATTTGGTCAGATTTGGTCAGGCTCTGGCCTAAATTAGGGTTTCTCATAAAAAAAAACTTCAATCGTGTATTTTTGTCCAGAACGGACCGTCATACCCCCCATAGCGACGGAAGCAAATCTCGCAGTGTTGTTTGTAAACCACTACCAGCCACTACCTCTTTTTTACGGCAGCCATGGTAGGCACACAATGCTCTTGATACTCTTCTGATTAACAACTCATATTGAGTTCCAGTCATCTATCAATATGAAAACGAAGATAAAGCTTGAATTCGACGAAGTATCGATCCCTCGTTCTTGTGTTAAAACACTCTCTGAATAGGTCTAGACAGCGAAACGGAAACCGAAGACAGAGGAGATAGAACCTGTTTTTCAGTCTGAGAGGGAGGAGGTCAAAACAGAATACCTCGATGCAGAGCCAGTGAAAGCAGAGGATACGAAACCCGCAAAGAAGGTGGAAGATAGTCCAGAGTCCCCAACTTTCAAGGAACCAGTAAAGCTGCATCCTGAACAGCTCGAAGAAGAGACATCTCCCACAAGAACAAAAATTATCAAAGCATTGGCCTCAGAGGAGCGGGCTGCACTTGTTGAATTGCCAAAAAATGAGCCAGGGACAGAGTCGCACTCGGCGTCGCCGTCACCTGGTCTTCGCGAAGATGTTGAGGTGAGATGGCCTTCTTAACCGGGTGCAGAAAGGGATGAAAAATTATTGTAGATGATTGATTTGACGTCAGATTCGGACGAGAAACTATGCCCTATGGCTGCTATTTCCCCGGACACCGTTCTAGTCAGGCAAGAAACGCCAGACGTTAGCATCATACCGACAGACCCATCGCCGTCCGCGCCTGATAACCCTCAATCTAGACGTCGTTTAATTGCAGAAATTATTGTTCCGACGTGGGCTCAACTACAAGCAGACCGTAAGAAGTTTCACAAGAAGCTCCAAGACTTGAAAAATGTGAGTGAAAACACAATAGTAGCTTTCGGGAATGCATCTGACTGAATGGACGATAAATAAGCCTAAAATCCACAAGATTCAAGACCTGGAACTCGACCTCGATACAGTCGCATCAAGAATAAAAGAAATCGGCTTCGATCCATACCCGGTTGATTTACCTGTCGACATTAAGGAATTCGCAGTCTCCAGAGACTTCCTGTCGAGCACGTATGGTGGAAACATGCAAAAAGCCTTCCCAACGGTTAGCAAGAAATTCTTTCGGCGCCATGGAATGAACAACTTCGCATTTGTTCATCCACACTATCAACCTGTTGGCCCAGAAATGCCGGGGGCACCTGGTCTTTTTCTCTGTAGTGACGTCGACGAGGATTTTCCTGGAAATTACAGGGTATTCACAAGGATTGGGTCAAACATATGGCAGCTTCTAGGTATTTATGAGATCAAACTCTCGATCCGACCGTTCCTTACAGTCGCTGAATGGGCCCGGCAGGATCTTAAGGTATTGCATGATTAAGATAATAGCTGATGGGCATGGGTTAACATGATTGCAGGTTCGCAACACGTGGTACAGGCAAATCTGCACCCAAGGTTGGGGTATCAGCGTCTGTGCTCGTGTAATCGGACGGAAAGAGCTTGGACGAGAACCGACTAAGAAAGAGGTCAAGAAGATTGAAGAGAGTAAGAGGTATAAGAACGTGACACCCGAAGATATTGCCAAGGCGTACATGAGGGGAGAGGAGGTACTATTCTCCTTGTACATGTATGGTACGCTTTTTAATCTGACTCCACAATTTCACAGAAAATGGGTGTCTGGACGATGAAGTGCGTTGGCTATGACAAGAAGCTTCAACAGGAACTCTGTGAGAAGTTCCCGCATTATGTACCGATGCCCAGGAAGAGCAGGAAGGGTGGCAAGGCTGGTGTTAGATCTTCTGGCGAAACCGGAAGGGGTAGCCGCGGCCGAAAGAGAAAGCGTTCAGAGTCTCCAGACTTTGCACAGGATTCCGAGCTGGAGAGCGAAGACGAGAAGTCTTCAGGCGGAAAGTTCATTCTGGTATCCGATGAAGAACAGGAGGAAGAGGAACTGGTTTACCGCAGTAGAGGCACAAAATCACGCCCGATTCACTTGTGACGTCTCATGGGATCTCTGCCATACCGTGGTCGGTTTAGTTAAGCTTGGATAGATGACATACTGCTTTGTATATTTGGTCTCCAAATTGTTTACAGATCGTCTGAATACTTTTGCGGGTGCTGGATGACGAAACCGCTGCGGTAGGGTTGTGCTGTCCTTTCCAGCCATTTCCGAACAACCTCGTTGAGCTTCTCCGGGTGCTCCAGGTGTACCCAATGTGCTCCCGGAAGGAGCTAGAAACGATTGTTTGTCAGATATTTACACGAGTACAGAAGGTTACGCACACTCGTTGTAAGGTCCGGAAGATAATGGGCGGATTTCAGCATCTGCGCTGCAAGCATCCAATCGGCTACAGGGTCCTGCGTAGATGAGGGTGAACAAAACGAGCCCTCAGATCCAAGTGTTCTCACCTCTGTCGGATACACGGCGAGTACCGGTTGTTGGATCGTGTGGTTTCCTTGCGTATGCGCTAATTTCCATGTTTGATATCGGTTCTAAGGTTGGAGCTTGTTAGCAGCTAAATGCTTTCCGGAGGGTAGTCTACGCACTGCATGTGCGTAAAATTGGAGAGCTGAGATTGTCGAGCCAGGATAAGTTGATGTCTTATAGGAGGCTTAGAGGAAGACATACTGTTTCTGAAACCGCTGATATTATACTGTTCGATGAAATACTTTTCTTCGTCGTGAGAGAAGAAGGGCACGGGAGGTATCTGATCCAAGATGTTGTAGGGTGTCAATAAATGGATGGTATAGAATAGCAATTCCTCACACTAATGCCGTCCCACGCTCTCAAGAAAGACTCCGAACATTTGAGGAAATCATGAGGAGGAGGACTTGCGACCGTTCTCAGAGTGGCGCGTATGCTTCTCTCGACATCCTTGCCAAGTTCCTCTGCGGCGACGTCCGGGACAGTGTCGAAGAAAAGTTGGTAATTGAATGTCGGAAACGCAGAGATGAGATTTTTGATAGGGACGAAATGAGTGGCTGCTGGGATGTACTACGGAAACCTTCGGCGTCAGAAAGGGGGACACACAGTGATACATACCGGAACGACTATCCCAACAACCCCTTGGAAGATGTCTGGGCGCCGGCGAGCAGCTTCATAACAGACCGCAGAGCCCCAATCATGTCTGAAGATAGTCACCATTTAGCGATTATACTTAATTATAGGGGAAGAACGTAGACTCACCCCATACAGATCGCCGAGTTGATCTTTGCATGCTCAAGGAGACAGACTAGGTCGCCAACCAGGTCCGCCATTGTCCCCGACGAGTCGGGATTTCCGGGGTGGTCCGATTCCCCAAAACCCCGCAAGTCAGGGACAACGAGATGGTAATCATTCTGCTCTGCGATTCAGATAGGTTCCAATACGTTGACGCGGAGAACTAACCTTGAACGCATCTATCTGGTACGACCAAGTACTCCACAAACTCGGCCATCCATGAACCATGAGGAGGGTTGTAGAAGCATTCGGGTTGATATCCACATATTCTGGGGGAAATATCAGATAGATGTGACGCAACTGGACCTGAGAGGAACGTACTCAAGTTAATGTCGACAACCTTTTCCACATGACCGCGTCGAACTGCCTTGCAGAGGGCATTGTTCTTGTAATATTGTCGCGGATTGAAAGTCGCTACGGCCTCCTGGGCGGTACCGAGGCAAGCAAGGAGGAACAGGCAGCGCTCCAATGCCATACCTATCATCGGGATACCGCGCTGTGAGTCTAGAAAATGGGAACAATGACAACACACGAAAGGAGTGGTCTTATCGTTTTAATGACCCGAGGCAACGAGTGAATGTCTGCGCAGCAGAACAGCCAAGGTGATGCTTTGTGATGTGTTTTGAAGAGTGGAACTGGGCAGCCGCTATTTATACGTCTTTTCGACGGGCGTCACGGTTTTGGTATTGGAACCTGCGCCAGGATGGAACGAAATCGATGACGGTGAGTTCATCTCGGAAGCTAGCTGGAATTAATACTTCTCATTCCTGGTGCGGCTGCTGTCTCCTCGACCCAGTACCGATCCCAGTGTAACTTGATGTCCTTTGGAAATAGAACAAACATCAGATACATTGAGGGTTCCGAGCAAACAATGATCAGGAGTGATGAAACCATAGACAACATGATGCTGTATGCAATTGTTAGATGCTTTATGATACACGATGGTGAAGAGCAAGAAAAGATATGATGCCAAATGAAAACCCAGACTTCTATTGCGAAAAGCAAGAACGCAAAGACGACAGCGATGAGACAGATGCGGTTGAGACAGGAGCGGAATAGACGGCGAGAAGTTGTCAACTGAGGTCTCAGTCGACATCCTCCATGCCGCCTGGCACAGGTGGGAACGGGAAAGGTAGCGGGGTCGGCGGCCCATGGCTAGGGGCGGTGGTCCAAACGAGAAAGACGCTATTGGTATAACCTGCGGAGAAGGAGTTGACGCTGTCGATGTTGGGGCTGGTCCGGGTACGAACATCGGAGTACTTGAAGATGTACTGGTGCGAGTTTGGTTGGCGCTGTTTCCCGCGTTGCGGTTCATTTGCCCTTTAATCGATGTGCGACGCGTGTCTCCACGACCCAAGTTGCTTTTCTTGCGTTGTACTTTCGTAAAAGACGAAAGGTTGCTCAGAGCCTCCAGGATGTGATTCTTGTTGGGTCGATCCCTTAGTCTAAGAAGATAGACAATCAAACCTGACAGGATAATAATGAAAGACAAGAATGCTTACCGGCTGACCATCTCGCTTATAATGTCGTTACCTCGCAAGTAAGGCATCTTCTCGATCGCGTTCGCATAAAGCCTCGCAAGAATAGGGGAACCACCCTTCATTGTCTCGCCCAAGTGCACCCACCCATCAAACCTCAATTTCAAGTTTGGTCGGAACTCCTCTCTGAGATCATCTAAGTCTGGGTCGTTCTGGTCCAGGTCGACGTAGTTGAGAATATCCGCATCATCACCCTCATCCACCCCTGGCAGCATAGGAAGACCCATCATCATTGCTGTGAATGCCAGTGGGTGCATTGGCCCGCTGGACGTTGTCAATACCTGTTCAACCCAGTGCTCGATACGGGTTTTCCTCGCAGGTGTCCCAGCGCGCAGATTCAGTATTTCAGCGAGTTCCTTCTTGTTCGGCTCTTCCTCGATATGCGCGAAACACGAACGGATGTTGGAATGGATCGCATTGAGAGAGTCTTGCAGCTCCTTCTCCAGTATTCTGAGAGCCTGCCTGGAATATGATGTGCCGTCTAGCGTCGCAACAGCATACTGCAGGGTAACAGAATCCCGCGGTCGAATGAGATACATATAGGATTCAAGAAGAGACGAAATCTTCGATAGGTCGCCATTGGATAAGTGGATATCGAGGGCGGCGATAAGGGTATCAGGGCTATCGCCTGCGATATCGGACAGGAGGGTTGAGATGCGCGCTTCAGTGGCTTGCAAATTACCACTGATGGCTAGAAGAGTATGGTGGAGGCGTACGGAGGGTGATTGGCGGAAAATAGTAAACAAATGCGTCTCGATACAGTCTCTGAGAGGTATTCGCTGTCGGTTCAGACTCTCTGGCCAGTAACTTGCGTGAAAGTTGCATGAACACCGTTCATTTTCGTCGCTGTCGTATTCAGAGTCATCGTCGACGCAAGAATAGTCTCCGAAGAGGTCATCATCGAAGTCCTCTTCGTCTTCTGAACCCTCTTCGTCCTCGTCCTCGTCCTCATCATCGTCATGCGCTACAACGGTGAGTGCATGTTCAACTCAGATGGGTGACATGCTAACCTGGCTTCCCTCCATACAAGAGCCTCTGCAATGCATTGTCACCAAGGATAGACTGGATGTCTTCCAGACAGTCAGGGACCTTACCCCTATCTCGTTGAGAACCCTTTGCGAACAAGCACACGAACAAATCACGCCAAATCCAGAGAAGGACGCGGTTGATGTTTTGAGGACCCATGACAGCAAATTGTTTCACTATTTTTCCGTGCTTGTCCTTCAATGCGAATTCCACGGGAAGATTCATGACGGAGCATTTGCATCTGCATTCAGGGTAAACGGGACGTTCAAAGTACATGAACACACCACGCACCCCCCAAGAGTCGAACTGTCCGCAAGTTGAGCTAATGCATCCGCCACAAAAAGAAGACAACTGTGAGCGACGAGAAAGTTGACGTTGTATTCGTAGACGGAGATCCATATGTCGTTGAGCCAGCTGACAAGGCTATCGACAAGCTCTGACAGCAGCTCTTCACGATTGCTCCGCTCTTTGATAAAGGAGACCTTCGCGTCTCGTCCTAGATCGTCGAGCAAATCGTTAATCTGTTTTCTCTTCCCTCGAAGATCGAGCTTCGGTGCATTCTTGTATCTGGTCTGAAGACGCGTCGCGGCGGATATCACTTTGCGTCAGAGGAGTCAGCAAAACAAGCAGTGGGTTCTTTTGAGAAACTAACCTTCTTTCCTTCTGCTCTTCGGCATTACATCCAACAATCCAGCTAAATGTTTCTCCACTAACAACTGCTGGGCCTCCGGAGCCAAAGTGTTGAAAACTTGTGTAAATCTAGCAATCAGGAAATCAATGTGAGCAAGCTTAGATGCTTCCGGTACTTACTTGGAGCTCATCTTGACATTCGCCTCGCCTTCTTGGTCTTCTCTCGAGAAAGAGGTTACTTAAGATGAGCTTAGGCTAAGAAGCGCGGACCGTCCTTCAAACTCCGCTCGGAAAATGCCGAATTGGGTGTGCAGAGTCAGAGTCCTCCTACTGGATTCCCAATCTCTTACACCGTCTTGCAACAAATGGCTACAGATTTCTGGGAAAGCTCGCACTAGTGAGGATAAGAAGGACTGTCGGCACTATGACGTGGCTCATTTCGACGTAGTAAACGGTGGATTGTTGACCGAGCTACGTTGGCACAGGCGAGATACGATGACCTCCAATACGTCGACGATCCGGAGTACTTGGATTTTCTGGCGATTTATTTTGCAAATTGTGAGTACTAGTCTCCTCCTAACAAGGTGGGACTCTCAAACGCGTCTAGTGATCACGAAATTGGGGAAGAAACTGCAATTTCGTCAGCGGGTAATTGCTACGGCTACGGTGTTCTTCCGCAGGTTCTACCTCAAGAACTCGTATTGCGAAACAGATCCATTTACCGTCATCGCTGCATGCTGTTATCTAGCGGCTAAAGCAGAGGAGTCGCCTATCCATATCAAAGTGATCGTGGCGGAGTCGCGGGCAATGTTCAGCCGTATGTGTCCACTAGCATGAAAGAAACAACCTACTTAAAACACGCCCAGAAGAAAACTACAACGTCAAGAATTTCTCATCAGATAACGGCAAGATTGCAGAAATGGAGTTTTACCTTGTTGACGACCTAGAAGGCGATCTGATTGTGTTCCACCCATATCGAACGCTCCTCTCGTTATGCAGGAAGGAGAGCAGTACTTCGTCATCCAATTCGGAAGAAGGAGAAGCCGATGAAGGACCTGGGGTGGGCATTGAAGATGGTCCTCGCTATTGGGGCACTGGAGAGGGTCAACTTGAGCTGCCATCAGCTGCTCTCCAGACTGCATGGTACGTTCCATTCAATACTCCATCTTCCCTTCCTCACCAGCCGTCCAGGTCTATCATCAACGACACCTACAGATCACAATTGTGTCTTCTTCACCCACCTCACCTCATTGCTATTGCTTCCATTTACCTAACATTCATTCTTCACCCCCCTGCCCGACCTGACGCCGCCCACACGTCAGACCATGATCATGCGAATGAGCCTTCTCCCGAGCACCCTACACCGGCCCGTCAGCCCCGCAGGTCATCGCGCCAGGCAAATCAAGCTCCGAGCCACGCAACATCACCGAAGAAGCCGCAAGATCCAATTGCATTTCTCGCAGACCTGAACGTCTCCCTGCCTCTAGTGGCCTCTATCGCGCAGGAAATCATTTCGCTATATACATTATGGGACCAATACAAGGAAGATGTCTCGTCCGAGGCCTCGAAGCTTGCACGCGAGCTCACCAACTCACCTATGTCCAGCGGTGCAAGCCCTCTGAAGCGCGCTGGAAGCCGCAGTGAGAGTGCACTGACAAGCGTAGGCGGTGGTGGAACACCTGGTGCGGAGAGCAGAGATGATACCGTCGATCCGGAAGGGAACTATATCACCCCTGCGTTTCTATCTTCGGTGCTGCAGCGAATGCGGGAGGCCAAGTTGATGGACATGGCACCTCGCCCTGTCGCAGTCAACAAACGGCTCGAACGGACGCTAGCAGCTGGCTAGCTCGCCTTTTCAGCGCTTGCTCCTTGTTTTTCTTAATTAATCCCCCGGCCGCCTTGTCGTCAGACGAAGCAGGCATCATGTATTGTTTTTGCGTGGAATCTACTCTCACGTTGTCTCCGATTACTCAAGTTTTTACCTTCTAGATTGCGAGCTACTACAACCGCCTTGATCATTCCGCCACCCTGCTCAGACCGAAATACTTTATCCCAAATGCACATCCCACATGAATGAGAGTGCGCTGATAATCCGCCGCTATCTTATCTCCTGTGCGGGGTTGACCGCAATCTAGGAAGGCTGTGTAACGGCAAAAAATGCATCATTCCGCCCAACACATCGCTTTCTGAATCATGATCAGCAACTCTCCTGCAGGCTGCATGCGATGATTTTGTGGTCTAACCAAGGTTTTCTAGTGGCACTCTGTTACGCAAGTGCCTAACAGCAACAGGCAATGCCAATGAAACGCACGGCGAACAGCCGGCTCGGCGTTCCGCATTTGTGCGAATCTCCATGTCAAGAGCCATAATAAAACCGGCACTCGACTGATGCTTCTTTCCCTTAGACAGCACTCAACGTCTCTGGAAGGTGTGTTATGTTGTGCAAGATCGGCATTTACCTACCTACTGATGATGACGGCTTGTGTATATCTAGACTGAGTGCCAGTCCGTAGAATATCCGCACCCGCTCACGAACGCTTACGCCCCCTTTACGACCCACTGAGCCAAACAACGACCTCCCTGTAACCAGTTTTCGTCTCTGCCTTTCCGCTTTGTACGTCAACTCATTTCGAGAGTCCTGAATGGATCACTGACAAAGAGTAGCAGCCCATTCCCACTCCCTCGTCTCCCCGGCCCACAGCAGATCATCATGGCGGTCGCCTTCAGCCAACCCTCTATTCCATTGGACATCATCGAGCTGATTATGGAACAACTTGCGAACGATGGAGACACCATGTCAACAAGAGCACTGAAAGCATCAGCACTCGCGTGCAGAGCCTTTCTGCTCATCTGTCGCAAGCATATATTCTCCTCCATCAGGCTTGATGGTCAAGAAGGAGACTGGTCGATTCATGAGTTCAAGCGCATCTTGGAGAGGAACCCCGCCGTTGCGCGCTATGTCCGAAAATTGCATTACTTCAATGATTTCAGTAGCAAACGCGGGCCACGAATTTTACGCCATCTTCGTCGCGTACGGGAACTCACAATTGGATCAGTCGACAGGATGGAGTACTCCCCTTCGCGCAAGGATTGGAAAACATTCTCCCCTCCTTTCCGGCAGTCACTCCGCTATTTCATCCAATACAACGACATTGTCGCCCTCTCACTCGTCAGCATCAGCAATCTCCCCATGTATATCCTATGGTCCTTCCCCAACCTCGTTGACCTCGAATTATTTAACGTCGCCGTTGCGGGCGAAACGTGGCCAAAAAAGTTCAAGGGCTCAGAGAGACCTCCCGAGTTGTCCATACTCCGCGTGAGGCATTGGTCCATAAGAGCCATGCAAGACATATTGTGCGCGGTCGAAGGCGGGGCTTCTCAAGTATGTGACCTATCAGGGCTGCAGGACCTTTATCTTGAGACAGAGGACGGTCGCGGGGGACGGAGTCTGGATTGCATCAACTCTATTTTGCGGTCTTCAAGGAGCTTGCGAACCTTGGAACTCACAAGTATGTCTTCCCTTTTCTCGTGCTATTGTTTCACTCATTGTCCTCGCACCCGAAGTTTACCCGGGTCTTATTTGCTTGGAAACTCTTTCGCAAAATCTGACCGAAGGGTCCTTGAAAACCTTGAAGAAGATCACAATCGGACCAGTCATCGATGGACCATCCCTCGACCCATATCTTCACTTCACGCAGGTTCTGGAGCAGATTTCCGGAAGAAACAGCCTCGAGGAGATCATCTTCGACATCCAGATCGATACTGATCGCCACTGCACTGTTGAGCCCACGACTTGGGAACAAATAGACACGGTCCTCTCGGGCAAGGGTTTCCCATCTCTCCGCCGTGTTCTGATTCAAGTTACTATTGCTTGGTATTCTCCGGGCCACCACGAGTTCCATAGTGGTGTTGAATCTCTCGGGATCACTGCTTTTTCACAGCTGATGGAGAACAAGGAGGTTGATTTTGACTTTGTTGTGAAGCTAGAGGAGGTATAACCACATCTTGTGTAATTATCGTCTTGCGGAAATGCAATGCCACCTTTTTGTGGCGATATTATTGCATAGCTGTTGCTGAGTGTTGCACTGGCTGGTTGCATACCAGTAATCATGAATTAGACGAGGATCTGGGATATACAACTGCTCTAGTCGATGATCTGCGCGAGTTCTAACAAACGCTCTTAAGAATGTCGAAACCGAAACCTCAACGCTCAAAATCGCGGCCGTCCAGTTTTCGTATTATACACATTTATTATACATGAACATACATATCGTGTACATGGTCTACAACTGGAATTTAATCATCATCGGCGGTAGTACAAAGACCTCTTCTTGCCAGCTGGCTTCTTCGCGGGCGGCCTTGGAGAAGCGGGTCTCTTTCCCTTAGCATTGTGCGGAGGCCCTTGGCGGCGAGACGGGCCTTTTTGAGGAGATCGGCTTCGGCTTTTTTGCGGAGATTTGCCTCGTTGGGGAGATCGACCAGGGCGTCCAGGTGATGGGTGCTTTGAACCGCTGGCGTGGGCGTTGGGGTGCTGGCCACCTTTAGCCGTTGGGGATGCCGGCTTCGGCGGAACAGCTGGAGTAGGCGGGGGCGGGGGTGGCTTCCAGCCAGCGTGTGGTGCTGAAATCCAATCAGCTTGACTCGATAGACATTTAAACAGGGAACTGACCCATTGCAGCCTTCAGCTTCTGCACGTTTTCGTGGGTCATAGGGTCTTGTCTCTGGCCAGTTTTCTCATCTTTCCATGGCTTGAGGTGTTGAAGAGACACTTGTTTGGCGGGACCGAGCGACACGTTGCCGTAGGCGCTAGAGCCTGGGTGGAATTGACCGACGGGCGCTTGAGGAGGGTCGTGCGGCAGCTTCTTCGAAATCATGGCAACTTCATATTTCCCAGTAACAGGATGAGGGCCGCTTAGGACCACTCCTGGGTGGATGGTGACTCTTTTCTGCAGGACAATATATCCAAAGGTCGAGAGAATACGACGCAGGATTCAGACGCACATTGTCGATCGTTTTCTCTTCATAAGCGCTCGGCCTAACTCCAACAAAATCCCCAATTTTATGCTCTACGGGGGCTTGTGCTTGTTTTGGCTTGTCGACAGGCGCCGCAAGCACCGGGACCAGGAACAACGAGAGCAGAAAAACCAAGATCGACCTCATGATCTACGCAAATGTCAATTTTCGAAAAAGTATTCACTTGGTAGTATACTCACGACGTAGAAGCAAAATGACAGAGGTATGAAGAAATATTGGATGAGACCAGCTCACGATGGCCGCGGCAAGGGGAAGAGACCAGCTCTGTTGAAGGAAAGAAAGGGTTGCGTGTCTGTGTATATATAACCTCTTAATCAACGCGGCAATGAGATTACGGCTTGTCACCCACCCGTATAGCATCTGCCATTCGGCAGTCTTGACCCAAGCTGGCCGTTTCTGACACTCCAATTGTTTGCAGCGCCCGGCCGAGGTCTGGTGGATGGTTTTCGGATGCGCACAGCTAGGATAAAGTTAGACTTGACGGTTGTCTCTGGAAGGCCCACAGCTGCCACAGAACGAGAGTATTGCGCTGCAGGTCTCTCGGAAAGACAAGTTGTTCATCGCCGCAGGAAGCACCCTGTGGACAGCCTTTTCAAGGAGATCACGGAGGGTTTTGATGTTATCATAACTGATGAAGCTGAAGGCGAACTAGTCTTCATTTGTAATTAGATCCGAGATGGGTTGGCGTCTGTTATCACAGCCAGACAAATGTCAGATGAGGCCTGTGGGCTGAAGTAGATGTGGGCGTTTCGCTTTGCTAACAATAAACAGCTGCTGTGTGCGATGAGCGATAGTGGGTCCAAATATCATAACAGCAGGGTACAATGGTGTACAAAATCTAATACACAGTGATTGAGACCTTCAGTGACGGTGAGGTGAGATACAGGTCATGCGAATCTACATACAAAACATGGAACATAGTTCTTGCTGCGATTGTCGTAAAAGATGCCAGGGGAAGTGTCACAGACAGTCCACAAACCCACAGTGCGAACCGCCATCGAAGAGAACCCATACGTTAAGGCTCGCGATTAGCCGAACTCTTCAAAGGATTTTTGTCTCCGAGAACCTGCTTGAGGAGAAGCTCCATGCGCTCATAATCTTCACGAGAACGCTGTAGTTCTTCCAACACGCGGGCCTCGCGTTGTTCGTATACTTCTCCCATGGCACTCAGACTGCCGAGCGCTGCATCAAGGGCACGTCTGAGGCCTTCTTGAGAGGAACTTCCATCAGATCCATCTCCGCCAGAGCTGCTCAACGCCGATGCTTGAAGCCGGTCAACGAGAGAAGACTTCTGAGGGCGAGTGGTACGCCTCTGAGCGGCCATACGAGCGAAGTTCGAACGTAATTCTTTCATGTTCGTCGAGCTCGAAAGCGCAGGCTGGCGGCGAATTGACCTTGATCGAAGCATATGCAGCTTGGTGGTGTGCGATGGGGACGCCAATAGGACCATCATAGCGTCAGTTTGTCGGTCAAGGGTTTGGAACTGAAACGAAAATCAGAATATGATCCTGCAGAGGATGCGAAGGACCCACCGCTTGGATAAGATTTTCCCATCCTACCTCCCATTTCCTGCGTCGTTTGCTGACGTTCTTGACGAAGGCAGGGTGATACTCCAACTCGATAAGATCGTCGTAGTCGTCCTCGTCCTCCTCATCGACCCATTCACCCTCCTCTTCTACATCCGGAGAGTCGTTCGGGAGAGGAACTTGAGCGGGCTCGCGGGGTGCAGCCAAAGGGAGAATGTCTGGAGTAGGGTCGAGTCGCTCTTCTCCAGCTGTCTCTTCACCAGAGGAGGAGAGCTCCGGACTCGTCTCCCTCGGCTGAGTACTTTCGACTCGCGGCGGGGGTTTGCGAGTGTATGCAGCCCTCTTCGTATGAGCGCCTCTATCTTTCTTCCTTGGGGCAAAATCAAACATCGGAAGAGGAATGGGTTGATGGCTGGGGCTCGAATGCATGCTCGCAGTCTCAAGCATCCCTCGCATCATCTTGTTCGTATGTAAATGCGCCCAATGGTCGTACAGATCACCTTGGAAAGGCGTCGACGTCGGAGACAAGGTCGAGTCGGTGATATTGCCTTGATTATTCTGAGCGAAGATCTGCCATTGTCGCGCGACCTGCTCTTGAATGGTGGCAGCGTCAAGCCCGTTCTGAAGTAGTCGATGGGTCTGGGATTGCGGTCGGTTCCGCCGTACGTGGTTGAAAGGGAAGGGATAAGGCGAACCGGCGGCGCGTGCTGGGCCACGATAATGAGGCATGTTGCCCATAAAGGGAGACGGAGAAGGCGCAGCGGTCTGGCTATGAGGAGTGGGTGGAACGGGTGCATCGGGACGAGAGGAATGGAGATATGCGTTGATATATGCAGAGGTCGACTCCTCGCCATAGCTGTGGAAATCGTCTGGGTAGACCTGTGGCGGGACGTATTGACCGTTGCTGCCATGAGGAGGGGGCTCGTGGTTGTAGGCATAGTCTTGCTGTGAGACGTATTTCGGGTACTGATGGCTGTCGTTTTGACCTCCGTTGACTGGCTGCGCATACTTCGGAGGGCGTTCAGAGGGCGGGAGTTGCTGAGCCGCGGATGACAATGGAGGTGCTTGCTGCTGGGGTTGCCGATCGAGAAGAGCACTATCGAGACCACGCATGATCTGGTCTCCCGAGCCATTTCGACCTTTACGAGCAGGCAGGGGGGCAGGCACTCTGATTGGGATGTTCTGGTTGGGATAGTACGGTTCGCGGGTGTCGTCGGGCAACTGTGCAGTAGGGGATCTCGGAGTATAGCCGCCAGACTCTTCGGTGCTATCCCTTTCAGCATACTGTGAACGTTCGCGATCCTCGTCGTCCTTCTCGTCTTCTCTGCGCACAGCCTGGGCGTTGGGCTCAAAGCGTTGAGCCGTGCCTTCTGGATTGAGATCAGAAGACGGTGTGGGCGACGACGAGTGGAAAGGATGTTCGTCCACTTGATCACTCGCCTGCCAGTTTGAGTGAACGCCGGAGCCATTTTTAGAGGTGACCTCATCTTCTTCTTGCACAGGAAGAGATCGGTCTGGGGTACGGGCGGATATGGCCTGCAGAGGCGGTGTCTGGCTGGCCATTGACGTATTCAGTCGCTGGGGGTCACTGTTTGGCGCCCGTCGCAGAGGAGGCGCATCTCGGGCGCTGTACTGGGCAAGGTAGCTAGCGGGGTGAGGCTCCGTTGGCAATTGAGGCGACATGCGGCGTTCTGGGGTCGATGATGGGAGCTGACCGAAGGAGGCGATGATGGGGGATGCAGGCTGGCGATTCTTGGGGCTTTCGCGGGCAACTTGCTCACGTCCCCTGGGTTGAGTGGTGGGGCTCGCCCTCTCAGCAGAAGCCCGAACGCGCTCCACATTCGGGCCTCTTCCCAGGGGAGAATCGTTGCGGGGGGCAGAGGGATACGACTGGACCTGGGACTGATATTGGGCTTGTTGTTGATCGGCACGTTCGATGTCTGCCAGAAGCTCATCCGTCATCTGCCAATGGTCGTCCATGCTTTGGAACTTGTTAGGATAGGCCGCAATCGGAGCACGAGGCGCAGGGCGTGGG
The DNA here is from genome assembly GCA_902728275.1 of Cyclocybe aegerita. Classification (NCBI taxonomy): domain Eukaryota; kingdom Fungi; phylum Basidiomycota; class Agaricomycetes; order Agaricales; family Hemipholiotaceae; genus Cyclocybe; species Cyclocybe aegerita. Next base: position 131,326 of record CACVBS010000075.1, read on the forward strand.
TAATGGGAATTGACGTTCGATTGAGTTGGCGCTGGAGGCGGTGGCGAGCGGCGATCTTCCTGGAAGCTGGGAGGGTTATTGTGAGGGGGAGTAGGGAGTAGGCGAGTGACCTGGCCAAGTGGAGACGAACGCCGGGGTGCATTGCTGGGTATCGTTGGGCTGGGCTGCGGTTGGCTTTGCGAAGGAGCTTGAGGGAAAGCCGCCACAGAGGGCACCATAGGCATAGACTGTGTTTTCAATGCTCGCGGTCTTTGATCGCGAAGAGTAGGAGAGGGCGACATCTCTCGTTGTTGATGATTGAGCAGCGCTCCTAGAAAAGGTACTTATCAGTATCAATCCCTCGCCGATGGTCGAACGATGAAAGAGAAAGGCCCAACCACAACGTCCAAGATAACCATGATGCGAAGCGAGATTCCAGTCCGTGGGCAGGCTCATGTGATAGGAAGGCTGATAAAAGGGAGAAACGTACCTTGCTGCGTCTGTGGTCTGCGCTGGCGCTGGGGCGAATGACTTGCCATTGGCTCGATGAGTTGTGTTTGGAGGTGGGGAAATGGCAAGAGCCTGAATCGACGTTGCAGACGAGCGACGTCTATAAGGTCGCAAACGGCGCGTTTCCAACGTGTACAACGTCAGCGCAATGCACTGAGAGGTGGACAACGAGGTCGGCAGCCAGGTTTGGAAGCCCAAGGTGCCTCGAGGCAGTTCGACCCATTTGACGGCAAGACAAGAGAGCCTAAATCTATTTTTCACCTTTCCAGGTCGTCGACGGCGTGACGCTGGAGTCGGGCTTGATTTTGCTTCATTTCCGGTTGATAAAGCGATCCAAGTGACGAGCAATAGAAAGACTCAGAAAAGAGAAAAAACAAGAAGGTTTTTGTCGACGGTTGTTATCTCTTCTTCCAGAACGAGCAGGTTGCTTCTTTTTCGGACCGTCAGGGTCTCAGGGTCGTGAGGAACTTGGAAGCCAAGAGCGTTCGACATCGAAAGCTTTTGAGGATGTAGTGACAATAAGTACTTGGTGCAGAACAATTGTAAAGAGGGAGAAATTTCATACGCACTTGTCTAGCGCTGGATTATGTCCTGAATACCTTCCGATTTTGTGAGGAATTTGAGAAAACTTCCCATTCTTTCACTGACTACTTACATTCGTGTAGATCCGGTCGAACCGTGGCATTGAACCAGTTGGTGGAGAACTTAGGAAAAGAAAAATTCGTGCATCTATGCGATTATTGTTTGACTTTACCTAGGACTTGGAGATAAGATAAGATTGCGTCTCCAAGTCGAAAGGCTCACTAGAAATCGACTTTTTCTTTTCACCCTTCTCCCTCCAAGCAAATTTCAGATCTCTGTGGACTTAAGTCTCGTATCTTTGCCGTCCCTTAATATCACTCTAGTTTTAACGAACGTCTCCGTCTCCGGCCGCGGTGATCAGGAAAGAGGCCTCTACAGAGGTTGTCTTTGGGTTGTGTACAGCTTTATATTCCGGAAGCGTATAAATGGGACTTATGTAGGAAACTTGGCCGTAATTTGCCTCTTTGATACGGATTTTGCTTGAAGATCCACATCGCTATGCGTGCCTCCGTGATGAACAAAGCTCAAGGGTTTCGCTATAAATGCGATTATTGTCTGTCCATCAGCGGCGGACAGCGGCGATCCGGAGAAGGTTAATCCTGCCGATGACATGATAGTAATAGGTGTCTGTATACTCTACCAGCGCAGCTGATGAGCGGAAATGGGCGCTTATTTTTTAGAAGACAGGGACTGCTTCCAGGACCAAGGCAGTTAATGAGCTCGCAGAGTCCAGACGCCTGCAGAATTCTCCTCGGATCGGCCGTTCCACGTATAGTTAGCTTACCTTGTGGCGCAATTCGTATCATCTTCCGCACAGCACGGGAACCTCTCCCTGATGTCTCGAGCTCCCTTCGCCGAATCGGGCGAATAAATTTCCGAGACTATAGATTACACACCTGCAGAATCGCAATCACTCTGTTTCATCCCCGGTCTTCCGAGTCTTACACAGTGACGCGATGAACATCGACGTGGACTCCCTCCAGCTTCCCAACCCTCACACTCCAATGGCCTTCCTGGATCCAGAGCTCGCTTATCAGCTGACAATTGCTGTCTACGTCCACGTTGGCGCCTTAGCTGTGGGTTTGTTTCTGCAACTTATCAGTTCATTTGCAACCGAGGACATTGACGCGACATTATCTCTTTCAGGTACTGATATGGGACATCTTGAACAATCTACGTCAAGACATCTCGCTCGCTATAGGTCACCCACTTAGGTTCCCCACTGTGTTTTACTTCTTGTCAAGGTGGATACTTTTTCTGTTTAAACCGAAGATATAGAGAAATCAAGCCAGGTCGCGGACTTGCTAGGTTGGCATGCCTTTGTTTCGTTCTGTTCGTGGTGGTCGCCCAAAGTAGGTCCTTACCGACAACACAAGCCAGTTAAATTATTGATTTCATCTCGGGTTATATCCAGCCGCTCCAATAGACGCACCCTGCCTGGCGTTCGGCAAAGCCGCCTCCTGGTTCTACGCTCCTGCCGTGTCCATAACCTCACTCCTCTTCCTCATCCGCCTGCGTGCTATCTTCGACGGACACACGCTCGTCCGCCTCGTCTTCAGCGGCTTATGGCTCTGCGTCCTCGCCTCATGCCTAACACCTGCCCTGGGTCTGACGAACGCGAACATCGGAACGACGAAGTATTGCTTGCAGGTAGACGTCAAGCCATACGTCGGCGCTGCGACAATCGTCCCGTTAGTCAACGATACGCTGGTTTTCCTTGCAACCTCGTGGAAGCTGATGGAGAACGCCTATGTTGCTGCGTACCCGCTGACGGGTACGAAAGGTTTGGGGTTTCGCGTGAAGGCGTTCTTTCGTGGAGATTACCTCCCTGCATTTTCGAGGGGGCTGCTGCATGATGGGCAGGTGTACTACCTGTAAGTGGCGATGGTCGCTCCTTTCTCCGATAAAAAATAATACTATGATGCTAATTCGTCCTCAAAGAACCACGGTGACGACGAATTTAATGGTAGCGGTCGTCTTCCATTTTCCCTCCGTCCCAGCGGTCTATCAGTCGCTGCTCGTCATACCGAACGTGACGCTCATGAACATCATGGCGTGCCGCGTATACAGGCGTACCAAGCAGACCCGTTACAAGGACGCGGGTATCCTCAGTGGCAACGTGTTGTCTTCCCAACCACTCAGCTTTCCTCTCGCTTTTGCAACAATCCGCAGTCCGCATGGAACGTCGAATTTAAGAGAAAGTGGACAGGAAGGTATTGAATGTCCCAAGTCGACATTCTCTGTTGGGACATTTGCGACAATTGAACGGGGAGACGACGAGGGAATGCGGACTTCCGAAGTAGACAACACCGACACTCCTGCCAGTGTCACTGTAGTTAATAGTGCACGCAGATGAAAGATTTTATTCATAATTACTTCCTCCCAGGACATTATTCTATTATGAGGTTTGGATCATCCATTCCCAGATTTGGGGTCTTGAACGACTAGGAGGCTTATGGCGCCGATCGCTTTCCATTTTCGGCGTCAATAATACATAACACATTAAGCGCCCAATTTAAGCTTGGCGTGCGTTCCCAATAGGATACTCAGAGCTGACTTCAAATCCATAAGTTCCAACCCCTAGTCAAATCATCAATCGATACAACAAATCTTACACATAAAATACAACAGCTACTTATACATTCACATCCATCTCCCTCAACGCTCTCCTCTGCAAGTCCTCCCATCCATAATTATCCCCGAATACAATCTCTCGCTTCCTACGCTCCCTTTCCTTTCCCTTTCCCTTCGGGTCGTGCCTCTCCCGGCTCCTATCGCGACTATGGTGGTTCCGATTCGGGCTCTGACCCCGGTGCGGGTGCTGCTGACGCCCGCCTTGGTGCGGACTAGGACTCCGCCTCCTACCCTGATTCCGTCCAGGACTGGGACTCCTCCCTCTTTGTGGTCCAGGGCTGCGTCCCCGATGACTATCCTGTCTCTGCCTCTGGTTGGGGTACGGACCGGACCTATTCGGGGGCCTCGACTGCCTCGGAGGCCGTGAAGGACCAGCGACAGGGTGTACTTCGATCCCGCCCCGGCGCCTGCCTGAGTTCGGGTGAGGAGCGGGTGGTTGCCGTTTTTTAGACTGCTTGGGCGAGGGAGGCGGAGGCGTTGGTAGTTTCTTCCACCCAGCGTGTGGCTCTATAAGCAAACTTGAGCGTCTATCCTCGCCTCAAACTATCAAAAGTAGAAAATCCACTCACTCATGGCCGCCTTCAACCTCTCCACCCCCTCCTTGTCCATCGGCTTCTCCACGTGGCCCGTCTTCTTGCTCTTCCAGCTCTTCGTGTCCTTCGCGTGTACCTCGACAGGCGGGGCGAGCGACACGTCCCCATAGAGCGTGGTGTGCTTGTGGAACTTGCGGATGTCGGCGCGCGGCGGGCTGTGCGGGAGCTTTTTGGAGATCATCGCGATCTGGTACTTGCCCGTCTCGGGGTGGGGGCCGCTGATCACGACACCAGGGTGGATAGTCACCTTTTTCTGTAGGGAGAGGAGTGAATTAGATGAAGTTCAGTGAAGGTGTGCAGAACGTACGTTAGCGGCGCTCTTCCCCTCATAAGCGCCGGGTCGCACGCCCACGACGTCCCCGATGTTTGGGATGGGTCCGGGCGTCCAGTGGTCCGGAGACGGAGATTTATTCTTTTCCGGGATAGCAAGAGGCGCGAGCGATGGCCTGGATGCACGGCGCGTTGGAGAAGTGAGCGGTGAGAAAGGCTTTGTGGTTGTCGGGTTGGCTGGTGCTGGAGCCGAGAGGACTGCTAGCGGTAGGAGGAGTCCATATGTGAGGATGAAAGATAAGATGGAGCGCATAATCTAGCGCCATAGGCGCCGTCAGACTGGGACCGATGCGGCATATAATACGCATGGACGAACCGACGGTAGAATATACGATACAGCAACGTGCAAACCCAGAGAAGCGAGACCAGCTCGAGGGGGGGATCAGTAGAGACCAGCTCTGGTGCTGGATGGAGTCCAGCGTTTCACTCTGCTATATACAGCACCTGGCTGAAGCAGTGGGTCCGTTTATCTTGTTAGACGTACCGCCCCAGGCGTCAGGAGAGACGGAGGGGCGCACTAATCAGGGTACAGCAGTGCCCAGCCGAGACGGAATGTGCAACGATAAGATAAATCTGGGCTAGTCTGCATGGGACTGTGGATGCGGTATCGTGTTGGTGTCACTGGTCGGCGATCGGATTTTACGCGCTCAGCAGCACACAGGTGAGAGTGCAGTGCCTCGAAAAGGGCCTTATTCAGAACAGGAGATCCCGGATGATGCACGAGAACAAGAAAAGAAGTGTTGTTGTGCTCGGCGCTGGTCCTGTGCTCTAACATGACGTGAACGCGGGAAGGAGGCTTGATAGACCGGTTGGATGGATTGTGGGCTGTTAGTTTTGACCTGTGCTTTCTTTGGTTCTGAGTGCCGTGTCCTGACATTGGGCGCGCTCTCGGATTCCTGGAGTCTGGGTTGGTGTTTCTTTTCGTGTTCGGGTTGTGGGTGTGGTCGAACCGATGTTGCGTGTGCAATCTGTCGTCCAAGCAGCCGAAACGTCTTGATTTTGTTCGTAGGCCGATGATACTAATTTTCAGTATTGACCGTAGAGGTCACAACAAAAGGGTCTGAAAAAACAATTGTAGGATGGCCGTTTGTTTTGTTTTGGATTCCAGTGTTCGCGGTTGCGTTGATCATCCAAGCGCCCATATCGGCGCCTGTTGCAGATCGCTCCATGGTTCAAGACCCCGTAGGCGATGCTGATTTTCCTTGGAACGTCGCTAGGATCCGGTACTCTTGCTCTGTGATGCTGGACGCTCTTGGTTGAGATCTGACGGCTTGAGCAGCACTAAGTCCACTCAAGGAGGGGCCGGAGGAGGCACCTAAAATACCACATCCTTAGGAAGAATCCGGAAGCGTAGAATCGTCTTTCAGGAACGAGAAGCATCGAAACTCTGAAGCACAGTGGATGTCCATTGATAAGACTGAGGCAAGGAGATCCAACCTTAACGACTCTTCTTCCTGACAGTGACCATCTCGAGCCATTCATCGTACATCCTGCAGCCATAAGGTCGGCATTCGTCCCAGCTCGAGCTCTTCAACTTCGGTGTGGGCGATGTGGGGTTGAGGTGGAGATAACGGGTTGGATACTCTGTGACTAACCTGAGCGATTGACGGTGACGACGAAGATAGACATTCTTGGAACAACACCAGGATGCCGACGTGGACGATGAGCTCGACCCATTTGGTGGTCGGAAGACAAACTGGAGGTCGCCCCCGATCCCGGGATTGGTCGTCCGAAGTGACCCGACGCGGCGGAAAAGTCGTCACGCCGCACGGAAATCCACGCTCAAGCGACTTTCTCTCTTACACCTCGACCACCACCACCACCTCCACAAAAATGCTTGCCCGCTCTGCTGCTCGCGTCCTGGCCGCGCCCCAGACCCGTCTTTTCTCTGCCTCAGCAGCGCACCGCACCAAGGTGGCCGTTCTCGGTGCCGGAGGAGGAATTGGCCAACCTCTCTCCCTGCTCCTCAAAAGTGACCCCCTTGTCACCTCCCTCAGCCTCTACGACATCCGCGGCGCACCTGGTGTCGCCGCTGATGTGAGCCACGTCGATACTGGTAGCGAGGTGCGTGTTTTATGGGATGGAATGCGAAGGGATGTGAACGAGGCTTGTGACGTGTAGGTGCAAGGGTACGCTGCCGACCAGCTCGACCAAGCTCTCGAGGGCGTTAAGGTTGTTGTCATCCCTGCTGGTGTCCCCAGGAAGGTTCGTGGTCCACCTATACATGAGATTGCCCAAATACTAACTTTTTCCTTAGCCTGGTGTAAGTCTTCGAACGCGTTGATTATGAGCCTCGGGACTGACTCTCATTAGATGACCCGTGACGACCTCTTCAACGTGAGTAGTCCGGTTTTACCCAACTCCGCTCCCTTTTCACCCACTCTGCTCACCCACTCCGCCTCTCCAGACAAACGCCTCCATCGTCCGCGACCTCGCTTCCGCAGTCGGCCGCGTCGCCCCCGACGCCCACATCCTCGTCATCTCCAACCCCGTCAACTCCACCGTCCCCATCGTCGCCGCCACGCTTGAGAAAGCCGGCGTCTTTGACCCGCGTCGCGTCTTCGGTGTCACCACCCTCGACGTCGTCCGTGCCGCACGCTTCCTCGCTGGCGTCGTCGGCGCCACACCCGCGGAGACCGCCGTCACCGTCGTTGGCGGCCACTCCGGGCCGACGATTGTACCCCTGCTCTCGCAGACCAAACTCGGCAAGGACGTCAAGGGTGAGGTGTATGACAAGCTCGTGCACCGCATCCAGTATGGTGGGGACGAGGTCGTGAAGGCGAAGGATGGCGCGGGCAGTGCGACGCTCTCGATGGCGTATGCGGGTGCCAAGTTCACGAACACGCTCCTCCAGGGCTTGAACGGGGAGAAGGGCGTTGTTGCGCCTACGTTCGTCAAGAGCCCGCTCTTTGTTGACCAGGGTATCGATTTCTTCTCGTCGAACGTCGAGCTTGGCGTAAGTATCTTCTGTGTTTGGTGTAATGAATGATAGTAGCTAACCGTGTCTTCTCTCTTTTTTACAGCCCAACGGTGTCGAGAAGATCCACCCCCTCGGCGAACTGTCTGCTGAGGAAGAGAAGCTCCTCGCTGCCTGCTTGCCCGAGCTCAAGAAGAACATCGAGAAGGGCAAGGCTTTTGTCGCTTAGATGGTGTCGACCTAGAGTAGACGAGCCATATATTCCTTTCATGGTCCTCTTTTCACATCGAAAAGAAAGGCGTGGACTAGGAGAAAATACAGGAGGAGAATCCTGTCGAACTTGAGGAGTTTCTCTTGGGCTCATCGGCACGATAACAAAACCGGGCCGGATCCGGCGGACTTTCAACCTCATCCATCCCGGCATTGCGGCGAGCCTTGCCCTACTGATCAGTAGGGAAAAATGCGACGTTCTCATGAGAACGTCGCCAACCGAAGAGGATATACAAGGTTAACGTCCTGAAGTAAGTATATGAGCCATAACAGAAAGATAAAGTCGTAAAATAATCGGGCGGCATCAAGCGGCCGTTTTGTCGCTTAGGCGCTCATGAAGGCTTTCCTGATTCGGTCAAAGGCTACACAACTTGTACTAAAGCAAGCGAAAAACAAGAAAACTTTCGAATGCAAAACCGGAGACATTTAGATAGATAATTATTCTCGTGATGAGGGATTCTGCCTCGCGATGACACTTTCAATTTCGCAGTGCTAGGATTCTTCAATCGCCCGCTCCGAGTCCCTCTCGGGCCGTGATTTCGCCTAAAGCCAAGTCGATGGGCCCTTGTATCCTGAGACGGTTTCTCATGCACAGGTCTTCCTCAAGAACCAGTGCTTCAGAAGCAGTCTACACGAGGTGCATAAGTGACTGATACTCGGCAACTGTCTGACCAAGTACATAGGCTCTTGACTGTGACTGTGAGTTTTCCAAGGGTGTTAAGAGCGGAGCTGCAGCTCTACAAGTTTCTGCGAGCAGGATGAACGAACCATTTGACACCGCCTCGTAAGTAGGCGTATTATCCTACAGTGCGTAAGCATGCGCCTGAGAAGTTCTGATCGCATTGGTCACTGGAGAAGGCCGTCTGTCATCAACCTCGACAGAATGCGAAACTACAACAACATAGCACGTGCACCCCTCTGGGAATCTTGGCGATGAGAAAGGGACTTAGTACACCCATCGAAGGATGGAAGTGCCAACCCACCGTTATTCTGCAGACATGCCTTTGAACACCTCCCCGCCCGAAGTGGAGAAGGTTCTCAAGTCGAGCGATGGCATAGAGATATTCGCAAGGACAGCAGGCCGGTCCGACAATCACAGCCTTGTTTTCACCCACGGTTTCGCCTTCAGCGGGCATGTATTCGACGAGTTATTCAAGGACGAGAAGCTGTTGAGGGAGTTTTACCTGGTAAGCAATTACCCAGACTATTTTCATTTAATTCGCTGACGACAGTGACAGGTTTCGTACGATGTAAGGGGCCATGGCAGAAGTGGAAAACCGAAGAGGGAGGAAGATCATACCTCGGCGCTTTATGCCGCTGATTTCGCGGCCGTGGTGAAGGCGTAAGGCGTTCGACCTTGACTCGCCCATTCGTGTCGGGTGGTGAGTTGGGCCAGCGCGATTTGTGGAGAACTGTGCTGATGTTCCGTTGTGTAGGAGTATGGGAGGTATGGTTCAAACCACAGGGAAAGGGCATCGCTTACCAAGTTAACGACGCAGCGACTGTGGCCTGCGACGTCTGCGCACACCTGCCACCCAACGCCATCTCAGGGATCGTCTATGTATCAGGCTTGCCTTACATTGACAGAAACGTGATGAACTCCCTCGCTGCCCCAGGAGCTTTGGATATCTCCTCAGGACTTCTATCCACTGACGACGTCCTGTATTCCAACGTCGCGAAGATCGCGTTCGTCGACGCCAGCTTCACGGATACGAGCAGTGTCCCCGTCAGCGTCAAGTTGTCCTGGCTGGGAGCAGCAACAGTTCAGAGCCCAGTGGATAGGCAACTCGTGCTGTCTCGTGCGCAAGATGCAGAGAAGCTGCGTCAGGCAGGATTAAAGGGACTCCCACTGCTCCTCATCAGTGCATCTGCAGATAAGCTCATCCAGTGCGATCTTGTCGAGAAGGAAATGAAGCCCTACTTCAAGGATCTCGAGGTCCACACGGTCAAAGACGGGAGCCATGTTGTGTTCTATGAGAATCAGGAGGAGTTTGTCGAGGTGTTGACGCGTTTCGCGAAACGCGTGTTTAGGAAGAAGCGGCCTGGTAGTAGGTTGTAATCCAGAGAGCTCGATTTTGCCTGGCAAATTTAGGATGTAAATGATAGCGAAAGCCGTTCCGGCGCTTCGGCGCTTCGGCGTTCATTGTAGATTCCTGATTCGGCAAAGAGACACACAACTTTGGGTGAACTATAGTCAAAGTCTGACGGAGTATCACATATACATTGTATACGTAGATATCCACAGGAGATGAAACATGGCGGCCTTTAGGAAAATAAATACTCAGGGTGATTGTTGGCTGCGAGAGGTTCCGTTCGAGGTTGCCCAACAGGCCGTCGAATACATCCGCCTTGACAAACCAGAGTCCACCCCATACGAGAATAGGATGTTCACTGTACGGAGCAGGCGAATGAAATTAGAATCGCGCTTTATACTATGCAAGCCTAATCCCTTCCCAAACAGAATTGCGCGCGTGACTGAATAAACGGGTAAATCCTCTCTGTGCAAACGACGTTCAGTCATTCCCCAAGACTTCGTGGCGAAAAATCCTGACTCAGATGCATTGCGGTGACGCCTCCGGATTTGTAGGGTCTGACTTTTCCTAGCGGCACCCGCCAGGCGCCATCATACGGCACATTTCATCTTCGCTCGTCGCAGGCCCACTCGATCTTTTGGAGCACCGCGGTGAACAGGCCTAGGTGCAACGGGGGCGGGGCAGGTGATGGAAGGACGCCTCAAGGAAGTTGATAATCGGAGGAGTATAGTCGAGCCGCTCTTCGATGTCGAACCCATGTAAAGAGTATGGGTTCTCGCCTGCTTAGTCGCTACATCGAGCAGCCAGCTAAGCGTGATTTTTGGCATTTGATAAGGTGCGGTTAGAGTTCGAAGAACGTGCTAACCGAATCTAGTAGATCTAGTTCCATGTTCCAGAATGACATTAACGTCCGTCAAGGTTGAGATCTGTTGAGATGGTTTTCATTAGGGTGTCCAAATCTCTTTCTTTCCTTCTGGCCTGAGACACAAAAATGCTAGTCCAATGCACAGATCCTGGAAGTCAGAGGTGTCATCCGCTGGATCTCTGCAGTGCCTACGGTAAATGTCGCGGATGCTCTAGACTCGCTTGAAAGTCAACGGGATCAGGGGACCTTATAGACCTCGTGAGTGTTACGCGGTTTGTTCTCGCGCTCTTACACTTCAACGTAAAGGATATGTCATTCGGAGGTGAAGCTGTGCCTACACTCACTTGCAAGACGAACGGAACGGTCGAGTTAGGTGTGAGACCGAGCATACAGGGAACCTTCGCGAGTACCTGTCTTTCGCACAGAGTTGAAGTTGGCGCAATAGAATCAGCATGTTCACCGAACTGCCGTTCTAAATGTCGCATTGCGGCGATGGCGTCGATTGCTATAAAAACGCTGGCACCGGTGACGGCTCGTAGGCAAAGCAGCACTGGGCAGAAAATAGCACCGTAAGCAAATCTGACAGATATCGTTATCGAGAAAAGGAGGTTTGATCGCACCAGGGAAGACCACCCATGTCCACCTCGCATCATGGCATCATCCTCGACAGAAGGCGACACCGCGTCGTGGCGCGGCGCAGGTCCGGGGACCAGGAAGCCGGTCTTATTTGGCAATCGCCACTGATACAGATGGACGCCTAAAGATGGAGCACAATTACACAAGCTCCGCTACAATGCAGACTGAGACACTGATAGTGGGATGCCGATATAAGTATCGACAGATGCGAAGGGGAAGTGATGCCAGCCTGAGCCCACCTTCCTTATCACACAAGAGTACTCAATTAGCCTGCAGCCATGCCTTCGAATGTGCCGGGCCCCAGAGTTGGACAGGTCCAGAGGGTCCTCAAATCGAGCGATGGCACAGAGATATTCGCGAGAGCGACAGGCCGGTCGGACAATCCCAGCCTCGTTTTCGTCCATGGGTTGGCGTTCAGCGGAATGGTGTGGGATGAGTTGTTCAAGGACGAGACTTTGTTGAGGCAGTTTTATCTGGTATTTCCACCGATTAGTTTGGGGTACGGTGCTGACGGGAGATAGGTCTCGTATGATATGAGGGGTCATGGGAGAAGTGGAAAGCCGAAGAGGGAGGAAGATCATGCTTCAACACTTTATGCCGACGATTTTGCGGCGGTCGTAAAGGCGTTCAACCTTAAATCGCCTATTCTTATCGGATGGTGAGTGAATTCAGCATTTTGTGAAGACTTCACCTGAAATTTCTTCCTGCAGGAGCTTAGGAGGTGGGTTCGAAAGTTGAAACCAAAGTGAGGAACGGGACTCACCAAAATATAGGGACCGTGGCCTGCGACGTCTGCGCTCACCTACCCAACACCATCTCAGGAATCGTCTATGTAGCGGGACTGCCTTACATCGGACCAGTGATGAACACAATCGCGACTCCAAAAATTTTGGGGATGCTGCCCGGGTTTTTCTCGACCGACGACGTGGTCTATTCCGCCACCACCAAGATTGAATTCATCGACATCAACTTTAAGGATCCGAACAGTGTCCTCGTCAGCGTTAAATGGGCTTGGTTGGGGGCAACTGTCATGCAAGGTCCTGCTGATAGCCAACTTGTGCTGTCTCGCGCCCAGGATCCAGAGAAGCTGCACCAGGCGGGGTTAGCAGGGCTCCCGCTGCTCTTGATCAATGCATCCGCAGACAAGCTCATCCAAGGAGATGTTGTGGAGAAGACGGTGAAGCCGTATTTCAAGGACTTGGAGGTCCATACGGTAGAAGGTGGAAGCCACGTTATGTTCTACGAGGATCAGGAGGAGTTCGTCCAGGTGTTGATGCGGTTCGCCAAAAGAGTTTATAGAAAGAAGCTCCCTGGTAGTAAACTGTAGTCTGAAGCGAAATTGTAGACGCATTGGGCGTTTCAAACTTATCGCGATGATGGTTAGGAGCAAGTTACCCGATGCTCTTCCCCGAATCGTTTCCGTATGAAGCGTGCGAATACTTAGACTTTCGGCAGGTCGGCATTCCCCAGGACCAACCAGTGATCTTCGAAGCTCTTCGAAGTTTGGGATGGTGCAATTGATCTGCTTTCCAGGTTTCTCATAGGCATACTATTCTTGCTATCTCAGCTAACAAGCGGAATTCTCGATATATTTTGGGCCATCCAGGATGGAAGCGCTTGTAAAGCTTATCGAATACGTTCGTCATTTCGATCCCCGTGGGGTTCTTCTCACCGAGCTTGCTCTGGGATCACATCACGCCTTGAAGTTAACTCTAAAGTTAAAGGAATTTTCAATCGCCTCGCCGGAGAGCAGAACTTGACTTCTGAGCCGAAAGTGCGCCCTCATGGGAGATTAGGAATCGATAGGTGCTATTTTATCTGCTCTATTGCCCTGCTAATGCCTGTAGATGGTACCTGCTCAATACCTGCTCAATTATTATCACGGGCCTGTTCTCTTCAATTCTATAGGAGCGGGTAGTGTACTTGTGGAAGGCGACGGGGGTCAATTCAAATGGCGTGGTCCAGGGCCATGATTGCCCGTCCAAGGTGGACTCGTACAGCGCTTGCGTCTTTCTGCAAATGAAACCTTTGGGGAAATACCTCGCTCAAACCCTGTATCTCGAAAGACCGAACGCTCTAACAATAGATCACTCCATTGTGGGCGTAAGTAGATCCATTCGAAAGAAGCCTTTCGTTTCGATTCGCTTGTCATCTAAGTAAGTATCCGGAAAAGAAGGCGTCGATTTGAACGATTATCCAGATCAGTCGTCCTCACCGGAGTCTCTCCAGGAAAATGTCGTCGCAGTGAAGCAGGTCAGCGACTCGCAGCCGCTTCTCCTACGGTAAATATCACAGAGAGTAGCGATGGCATTCCGTGTACCATTGCGTTTTATCAGTCAAGTATTTATAGACACTCTCGTACCGAGCAAAGGGTATCCCAATATTCTATAATACACTACACTAAATTCCGAATTCAAACGAGGGTATTCTCGACAACAACAAAAAAACTGCCCATCATGGCATCAGAGCACTGTAGGCACGTCAACCCTCCCCTTCGAGATCCTAAACATCCTGATATCCTTCTCCCTCTCGCTCTTCTCCTCGTCATCCTGCACATCGAGGTCCTCCCCAAGGTTCCCCAGCGTACGCGTCATGAATGTATCCTGCGCCTGCGCATTCATGCGGCCAGGGTGGCTGTCGTATGCCGACGCCGCTGAGGTAGAGTAGCGTGTGATAGATGCGGACGAGCGGAGGTTGAGAACGAGGCGGGAGACCATCACCGCTGTGATGAGTTGACTGAACGAGGCACCGATGGCTTTGAGGTCGTCTTCGGCCAGCTGGATTATGGGATTATGCGTTTGATGGGTGGACGAGAGAGGAAAGGGTGAGAGAGGGGGACGCACGAAGAAGATGAGCGTGTTCATTAGATTCGCCATGAATATGGTAAAGAAGTACAACGCGCCATCGCGGACGAAGACGTGGATCGTCCTTTTGGGCGGGCTTGGTAAGAAAACTTTCGAAGAGAGAGGAAAGCGGAGTGCGCACGGAGCCTTTCCAGAATCCCGCAGGTATTCACGCGTACGCCAGATTGTCAGAATGAAGATGCAGGAGTCCGTTACGAGTGGGGCGACCCAGAGAGAAGCTGGAATCAATTGCCATGTCAAAACGGATGGCTTCGTGGGGGGTGGGCGGTCAACGCACGGAATACGGCGCCTCTGCCCGTCAGGATGCATCCTAGAGAATGGGGAGCTGTTGGGAAAATTTATGGCTGGACTATGGTGTGCTTACCCGTCAGGATAGGCGGTAGAGGGACGGCTAGAATGTTCTGGTCAACCATGTACTGGGAATCAAGATAACGTGTTGCGACTCACGGAACCCCGTTCTCAGCCCGACCACCGATACAGCAATCTGTGCTGCCCATAGAACCAATAAAAAGACCAGGATGGGGAGTGAACGACTCCAGAGGGCGTAGACCCGCAGAATCATGATCACTAGCAGGACGTTAGCTGCAGTCGGACAGCCATATTATGTATGACACTCACACTGGCAAACTGGGAGAAACCATTTCACTCATACATGTGTCGACACCACTTGAACCTGAGAGACTCACCAGCGACCAAAGACACCGTCGACGCTCCTTCAAAAATTACGAAATTATTGCACCTAAACCGAGATATTTCAGAATCATCTCGTCGAAACCCAGGCAGGTCCACTGACGCCTCCGTCGTCCATATGGGATCATGAAACGCTGCATGACAACACTCATCAATTAGAAGGACGCGGTTGAACGAATTGGCTGCGCGTACTCACCATTAAGAATTATGATGAACTGGAGAGGTGTCAAATAACGGTTGATGAAGAACAGCAGCGCTGCGCCCGAAAACTTCTGCTTCCAGATCCGATTCACCTAGGTTCCACGACTCAGCGTGGCCGGTCGACGGGGACGAGAACGTACGACGTAGACGCACCTCCTGGTCGAACGTCAGGACTTGTGGCAGGAATTAAGTAACGGAGAACGGAGAACGATACGAGATTGAACTCACTGTGATCGTAAACCAACATCACGAACCCCGCCAGCTGGAAGTACTTCCCAGCGAGGCTAATATACAGTCAGTTGCGCTCGAAAAGGTCGCTGGCGACTCACAGGTGGTATGCCCCACTCGCGAGGGCATCGAGCTCCGGAGAGGAAGACATGAAAGCATATCTCTTCGGACGTTCTTGCCTATATACCAAAGCGAACACACGCGCATCCGGAGCCTTGGCTCCACACACCTGCCTGGCACCTGCATATTTTGCGCAGGCCCCGTGCAAGGCGCAGGTTGAATTTTGCGCTATCGCCGAAATGATTTGATCGGGTTGTATTCAGGACAAGCACTGATTGGCATTTAAGCGAGCTTTCGTATCAACGTTCCGATAAAACGAGCCGATTTCGCATTCCTGAGTCGCTACGAGCTCCTTCCTCGGTGAAGTTGACTATTAGGCTCGACAATGCGATCCGCAACTATACTCTATGGATGATCAAACCTACAACTAGAACACATTCTGAGACTTACAGGTTACGTTACCAGCGCTTCATCCATGATTCCATATCGCCATTTGCCTTCATGAGAGAAAGTCTTGAGGTCCATGTGAACAGTTTGCGTATGAGGCCTTTCGGGGATAAATCCGAAGAAAGGAACAAAGTTCCTGGCATGATCGGCCGGGAATTGCCGGACCGCGTCTTCTCGTCTTCCTAAATTCATGCAATGGACTAGATATCAGAAAGAAGGCAAGAACACCCTACGTAAACGTATTCCTGCGTTTTAACGAAGCTGGCGCTGCTTTTAATGCCTCTTCTCAGTCCCTTCCCGGGAGCCGAAGGTGGATTTTTGCCTCATCATACTTAGGAAGGAAATAAATCTTCAAATACCTGCTCCAGAAGGAAATTGACAAGCCTTTTATCGTCAAAGGTATTTAGAGGCAAGAAATTTATGGTCACATGGTCAGGCGCTTATCCGGCCTCTAAGATCACTCAAATTTCATTCCTGCTATAGTCAACAAACCGCTTGTCGAAACTTCAAGGTCTCAACTAGCATCCTGACGAGATACTTCTACTTCTAGTCAAGCTAATCATCCACTTTTCTCAAATTATAGGGCTAAGTAGATGGACTGATGCCGACGTCTTCTTGCCTTGATTTGGTGTACCGACTATCGTGAGAGGGTATATCGCGGCCTGTAAAACGACTCTAAGCTCTAATATGGAACTCTTCGACGTCAATCTGGATCGTCGACTCGCGGTTCACGCCAAACGCCACGCAGACTGCACTAATCAGGAACTCGAATAACTCAACAGTGCTACCTACGCGATATATGATCGAAACTGCTTTCCAGGTGGCATGTAAAGGCGAGCCCTCCCTCATCTCACCAAGGTAATATCTCCTCTGCCAACCATTAGGCTTAAGCGCCACTGAATGATCCGTATCTCTTGTTCGAGATGTTTCTACCATGTCAAGTACTGTCCCATAAATTCTATCTGCCGACGCTGACGGAGCTCCACCCGATGATCCGGGATGTCGTTAATATAAAATAGCATCGAGGCGGCGCATTCAATGCGCTGAAATTGCGACAGTTTACTCTGCGCTTATCTACAAAGTGGAGTGCGAAAGCGCTAAGCGAGATTAGCGCCCTCGAAGCGTATTCTGACACATGACATCCTCGACCCCAACGCAAGACCAAAATCGACCAGCCGCGAGACTACGCGTGAGCGGCATAGTACGAGATTCAAGGCGACTTCACTGGCACTGGGAAAAAGGTAGTGGACGCTTATTTCAACCCCTGACCCAGTGAATGCAACCCAAGTCGACATCGACACAACATCAGGAGTGAAGGAGTGAAGAAAACAAAAAAAAATACGGCTCTATTGCTAGTACATCGTGCTCGACAGTATGCCCGTAATATATTTCGTTCAACCCAGGTGTCATGATAGTGCTTCTGGCGCTTCTGGCGCTTCTGGCGCCTGGTCTGATGTTATTTGCCCAGTGTGTGCATAGCTTGCTCTGGAAGAAGTACTGGCTAGACAGACGAACCTTCGATGTGGTAGTGGTGGACAATCAGCGTGAAGCATTTACGCGCTCGATGCAATCTTTTCTCTCTTATACATGCATCATACAGAACGGTCCCGAATTTTGCAGATCAAGGTCTAGGGGCCACCCACGCGGGACCGTCGCTCACGGAGGTAAAACTTCCCCGCACTCAAAAATTCAAATGGCACGAGAGGAGCACGGGAGAGATGGAGAGACTGGAGAAAATATAGATCCCGTTGTTAAGCAAGGAAGCTGGAAGCAGGCAATGGCGGGGACGATGGGGACGGTGGGGAGGGGAGCCTGCCTCAGGTAGGCATTTTATTTTTAGCAACCTGACAGATTTAAATAAAGGACGCCTGCCATCTTGATCTAGTGGTTATTTACAGCATTTTACTGAAGGTCGGGACTATTTGCTGGAAGAAAAAATCCAGAAAAATCCCCAGTCGATAGGAACATCTTCATCCCGCTACCCTTCTTCCGGTCTTCCGGTACCGCTGCATGCCATACCCGAACTCCGATTGCCCACAAAGCCAATGGCGAAATACTTCCTTGCGACAGGAAAAACCTGCACACCTGTGCGGACGTCGGGTCCGCTCAGTGCTGCCCTCTTCGGGAGCTGAAGGGCGCAGCAACAGGAACCATTTTTTGCCCTTCTTATTACTATACATAGAAGGCAGAGGTACTTTCCTGAGGCTTCTCCTATTTATCGTGTGTGTAACCACGTCGATGACGATAGAAAAAAAGCGAGCTTCCATTGCCAGGGCGTGTGCTTGGCTTCCTGAGGGCCTTCATATGGTTTTGCAGCAGCGAGTGAGGTCCATGGGCAAGGACCCCCGTATCGCCGCCAGCTTTCTGAACTAACAGGCGCCGTACTGAACATATACATGGTATCGACTATTGCTGAACACTAGAAATACAGTTGAACGCAAGACCATCTAAGTGACACAAAACTATCAGTAACCAACCCACCACCAAACCAAGCTAATACAGTTCTGTCGTCGACGTCCTCTTTTCTAAATCCGTCAGCGGTATCTCGCTGCCATTATTATACCACTCGAGGTCCTCCGCGAGGTGCGTGACGGTGCGTGTCATGAATGTGGTGAGAGGCGGCCCTTCCTCCGTCATGTGCTCCGACTCCCGGGCGGTTGACCGCCGTTGCGACGGTATTGAGCGTAGGTTGAGGACGAGCCGCGAGATCATGGTTGAGGTGATGAGCTGGCTGAATGAGGCGCCGATGGCTTTCATATCGGGTTCGCTGAACTGTTGAGGAGATTAATAAGGTTAGAATGTGCATGTACGCAAGTAGTAGGTGATCAGGCGTAAGCCAGAGTAAGGGTCACTTACGAAGAAAAAGAAGGTGTTGAGCAGGTTGGCGATAAGGATAACGAGGAAGTAGAGGACACCATCTCGGAGGATTAGCTGTAGTGTTCTGAGTGACAGATCAGCCAAAGTTAGGCTTTCATTTCTGTCTCGCTGACACTTACGGAGTATTTCGTGCCGCTCGAAAATGCGTCCTCATTCTCAGCACCGTCAGAATGAAAATACAAAAGTCAGTCGCAAGGGGCGTCACCCAGACCGCGGCTATTTACGCAGCTATCTGTCAGATTCCTCTTCGGGTTGACAAAATATCGCCGATACTCACGGAACAAGGCGCTCGTTCCCGTGAATATACAACCTTCGCGGATGTTAGCCACCACTAGACACAACGTAAAAGGAACGCACCGACGAGGCCGGGTGGTAGTGGGACCGCTAATCCAATTTTAATTAGCCCATTGTCCCGCGAAACGCCACCTTCTCAGACTCACCGAAGCCCGTAGTCATCCCAATCGACGAAAGTATCACTTGTAGCACCCACATCATGGAAAGGCATAGGAGAATCACCCAAGACCGTCCATAGAGGGCATACACGCGGAGGATCATGATAACTGCAAAGTGGTCCCCCGCCGGATCAGAAACGTGGTTGTGACAGGATGATCTTGCAAATCTAGACACCTACTTTCGCAAACTGAGGTCTATGATTAGATTGGGCCATGGACAGCCAAAGAAAAGCGACTTACTTGCGAGGAGAGCGACTGTTGATGATCCTTCGAACGCAACGAATTTATCGCAACTAGAGCTCTTGTATGAGTACGGGTATGGGGGAGCCGGGAAGGAGGTGAACACACGCCTGAAACATGCGGCGTCTCGTTAGCGAGCAAGCGAACGGAGGAGAGACTAGGACGTACTTCGTCTACCCATCCTGGATGCTGGAAAGCTATATCGCAGGCATCCTCAGCTCTGAACGTGAAAGGAAATTCAACAGTAATCACCGGTGACAATGATGATGAATTGGATAGGGGTGAGGTATCGATTTATGAGAAACAGAACAGTAGCCCCAGAGAAGTCAGGTTTCCAGATCCGCTCCACCTATAGAGAGCATCATGAAGACTGGCCGACAGTAGAGAGAGAGCAGAACGCACCTCGTCTGCAAATGTCAACACTGCGCCAATGATAACTCGTCAGAATGCATGATCCTCCTCAGAAGCCTTTGTCCCATCCTGAACGCACGATGATCGTAAATCAGCATCACGAATGCTGCCAGCTGGAAGTATTTCCCGGCCGCTCTGTGCGAGTCATTTGGAGTCAGATTTTCGAGTGCATGTCTGACCGCACGCCGAGGACTCACAAGTGGAGGGCGAGCTCGGCGAATTCTTCATTGTTCGTGACCGGAGACATTGAGGCCTCAGACCGTCCAGCCGATGGGCATACTTATGCTGAGGACAAGTTCACAAGTTGCCTGGTCGGCCAGCGAGGAAGGAGGAAATTATAAAGGGAGGTCGAGGCACATGTCCAAGTCCCTGTTGTCACTGCACGCCGCGAATACGGACGCCCAGCGTATTTCCGATCACCCGTGTGCGACATGGAGCAGTGCCGCCACCGAGCACCATCCAATCAGCGCGAATGCCGAAATAACGGCAGCTGGGTGCAATACAGTCAGGGCGGAAAGGGTCTATAGGGGGCTCGATAAAAGTTCTTTTCCTTCACTCCTTTATCACTGTATGAATACCTTGACTTACTGTAGGCGTCAGAATGCTTTACCGTCGTGCAGTGCACCGCACTCGACGCCAGCAGTCCTTTTTACTGCTTTCTAGGTGATTCAGGGCTCCACCTCGGCACTCTGACTTTCAAAACAACTCAATTGACTTCATATGTCGGCCTGATGCTGAGTAAGTGATCGTCTCACTGAATCTCACTGATTCCCGCTCCGAGTCCCGGTGCTGTGCTTCACAATGTTCACATCACTGACGCTGCTGGACGCATACCTGCCTTATTAATGTCCTACAGAGGTTAATATCCTGGCATCCATCCTGGATTCCGGTATACGTTAGGCGCTGGCACCCTTCCAGCTCAATCGACCTAGGAAAACCCTCGAAAGTTGCACTACTTCCGACCTGCCCAATCGGGCACAATCTTCCCTCACCCTCAGGAGAATTGCACCAGACGCTCGGCGGTAGTGATGTGTCCGTGTCGAGAACTTGGAAGTTCGAGGATCGCATATGGACGTCGGGGATGAAGCGAGCGTACGTACGTAAGTAACGCGACTGTTTCACGGACAACGTGGCGCATCGCTCGGCTGGTACAATTCCCTCAAACGGAATTGGTTTCATGTGTACGGGTACTTCGGAACTTGAAAGCTCACAAATCAGCGTTAGAAACGGAGACAGACGGCGCTATAGCCCGCTCTCGACGCCAGTTGCCGTGCAACAATTAGCATGCATAACCAAGAGCTCCGCGGACGGTACGGAGCGCCTGGCCAGATAGTACACATTTCACTCGTCGACGAAGGATCGGATACTTATCTCCTGTAAACAGCCTCCAGTCTGATGCGGACGATCGACTCCATACGCGGCCCGTAAATGCATCAACTGGATCTTCATTGGAACTTGTGGACTGGACCTCGGATCGACGCTTGACCTTTTCTGACATAGGTGAATAGTTTCAGTCACTTGTAGGCATCTCGCACAATCACCTGCAGCCTCTGGTAGAAGGATAGGCCATTATGTTGGCCTGTTGTTTTCTCTGGGACAACGAAACAAGAGGTTCAGCCTTGTTCGAATTCAAACAAAGGTGATTCGCGCCCACTGCGCAACCGCCCTATTTCTGGTATCTGTCTTGCTAAAATAGGAAGCTAATGTATCCACGCGAAGGTCGCCAGGTGGCTTCTGAGAAGCGTCAAAGGCTCTAGTGCACCTGGTCCTGACTTACTAGTGCATCCGCTCTGCCTCCGGTAGCAGCACTGCGGCACTTGCGAAGAAGTTCTCTCGAATCGGACAGTCTTCATCATGGCAAGGAACAAGAAGCAAGGGAAAGCGAAGGTGAGGGTTTATGATCAAATAAACAGCTGTCTTCTCGGTGTCGAGGTCGTACAGTTTTATGCTGACACTTGTATGGGGACCCGCTCTCCGCGTTATTACTCTCCGATGTCAGTATTTATCCCTCCCGCGATATTTTAAGGTACCACCAACTCGCCCTTCTCGGGACATTGGCACCGCGTATTCCGACGTCATCCTTGTGGGGTAGCCAGAACGCTACCCCAGTTATTGAGCATGTGTTGAACAGATACTAAGTCATATAGAAGGCTCGAAAAGTACTCCGAGTCTGCCACGGAGTAAAGGATACTCCTCGTCATGAACCTCTACCTTCAATCAACCTTCGACTCACCCTTCAACGGGACTTACGTCGACAACCAAGGCCAGCCCGTCTACCGCGTAGACACGCCGCTCGCGCTGACCGGGCGCACAGCTACTATCGAGAAGGCAATCTGGACGGCCAACTCCACCACGCAAGCTGGAACTGGCCAGGCAGGGATGGTGTACACGAAGCTCGCAGAGATCGAGTTCCACCGCCTGCGCTCGAGCCGTTTGAGGTTCCAGGGAAGGGATTGGAGGGATGATGAAATTTTTATGAAAGGAAGCCTCGGGTCGGTATTACTGAATTATGGAAGGTAAGTGCGGAGGGGAGGGGTGGTAACGTTAAATATTAATGACGTGGGGATGCAGGAATCATATTTTCATGGGCCCTGTCATGATGGGGTCGAATATTCGTGGAAGTTGGGGAAACAGGGGTCTGAGGTGTGTAGAGACGAGATCTTCCTGGATCCCTGTGGCAATACATGTCCCTAAATTACAATTACTTATGGCTTCGTCTTTCCAACGACGAAACAACTGTGGCACTCTTCCACCGGCTCACTCACGGAATTTTTCATGAAGCGTTGGATCCCTGGCTGAGCGGCTGTGATTCTGTGTGCGGATGGTGTCACGGATATAGGACTCCCGTGACTTCTGACCGTCTTGACCCTCGGTCTGACAGCGGTCAAAATAAACCAACCGCAAATTAGTCAGTCGGGATTGACCGGGTCAGTAAGGTCAAGCCACCACTGCCTGGCTCGAAATTACGCCTCGCGGAGCGCATATGATTGATTTGATCTTTATTACCTTCATTTATGTCGAGCACCTTAGGTTGGAGAAAAAGAAGCAAGCGAGGCAAGCGGCCGCACGATAGAAACCTCCCCCGTGGCTTTCGTCGCCTTAGTCCTGTTTTGCTGTATTAGTTAGATTATAGTTCCTCGTAACCTGTCTTCCAGATTAACCGTACAACCACTTTATGTAGAATAAATATCATTTCCCTCGTTGCATTGCCAACGGTGGCTATTACTTCCTCACAAATGTTCTGATTTCAGGCATTAGACGGCCTCACAACTATTATCCTAGAAGAATCAAATATCACCTCACAGGAACGAAGAGATCGCGGTCGTGTCGGAGTTGTGTGGCGCATAGTCAGATATTGCCTATCAGGCAGCCCGCCATAACCGTGGAGTTCCCAGGCCCTCCAAAACGCTTTCTGATCCCGACCACTATGAAGTCCGAAAGATCCTGGTGCTCGTCTCTCTTTTCTCTTCGCTTGTGCTCTGGGCGGCAGTAGAACGTTATCTCGAGGCTCCACAACACTGATACGAATCCCGCATTCAGTCAAATGGAACCGCACGTTCGAGCCAGAACTTGCTTGACGTCTCCACTGAGCCTGTGGGATGTCCTGGCTAGATTTGACATCTCGGTCTAATCCAATCTTGTCCACAGCGTGTCAAATGCTCCTGAAGATACACCCTGAACTCAGGCTTTCGCACCCACTCGGCCTCTTAACTCATCGCACCGTCTTCCATGCTGAAGCTTGGCATCCAACCACCAGGCAGTGGCTACGCGGACGACTGTTAAGCGGAACCTTCATTATGCCGATTCCAGGACGCTACATCAAATTGATGGATTTCACCTGACTTTCGTGCGTCGAAGATGCCCTAAAAGGCGCCTACGGTGGAGGGATAATTCCTCCTGCCGGTCGTGCGCGTCCAGCCGAAATCCGGCGCTGCCGCTGGTGTTCTTCCGGCTAAGAAACGAGGCCAGACTACGGGGAATAAAAGGTGGCTTTGGAAATGGAATACAACAAAACCGCCCTCTTCGATTGCCTGAGCCAAAGGATGTCGACGCGCACAGGTGAACTCGCTGCACTAGCCGCGCTCATTACGAACGCGACGAAAGTTGTGGAAGCACACTATGCGAAGGCCTCCAAACCTCATGTTCCGTCCTTGGATGATATCGAGCCGCACACCCTTGACACGCAACTGACGAACCAAGAACTTCGGACTGCTATACAGACGATTGAAGGTGCTTGTGCCCAGCTCTCAGCCACTGTGGCGAGACCCAGCCATACGATTGTTAACGTGGGCCGCCCAACCATTCGTTGTTTCATACTTCTGCTAATTATTTGCTTCTAAAAGAGACTCATGGGGGTACGTGACCGCGACCAGTCTACGATGTCAGCCTTAATCTGATAACGGCGTCTATGATCTTCAGTTTTATGAACCAGCGTGTTTAAACGTCGCCATCACTTTTAAAATCCCGGACATCCTTCAGGAGAAGCCCCACGGCATGCATATCTCGGAAATCTGCCAGAAGTCGGGCCTCGACGAACGGAAGATCGGAAGGATATTGAGGCTGCTTGCCACGAAGCATGTATTCAGAGAAGGTTCGTTCCTATATATTATACATTACTAGTTCATTCACTCGTCTATTAGCTTCAGAGAACGTGTTCGCCAACAATCGCCTCAGCATCCAACTCCTCTCGACGAACCCTTTGTCCAGCCTTGGTCTTCATTTGTCCGTGTCTTTTCTATATTACCGGGTCTATATCTTATTCACTCGACACTTCATTTTTTCAGCACTGACGAATGTCTGAAGTCCACAGCCCTCCTTTCAGAAATTCTCGCTGACAAGGAGTGGGGACACTCCAACGCTCCGAACGAATGCGCGTTCAACAGATGGAGTGGGGTGCCGGATCCCATGTTCATTTACTTCGAAGGGGTGCGTATCGTGGACAGCATATGAGATTTACGTCTTATGATCTGTGCAGGCTACCCCAAAAGGTGCTGAACTAGGCGCCCGCTTCGGGATCGGCATGCTTGGCTGGGGACTTGCATGTGAGGCGCAAGCTGTAATCCACGGTAAGTCTACCTGCCCACTCATTGACAATGACATCACACTGAATTTTTGGTTCCTCCTCCAGAATTCCCCTGGAAAGACCTTGGAGATGGCGCCTCTGTATGCGATGTTGGAGGAGGTATTGGGAACATCACGATGCAGCTCGCGAAGAACTACCCCACTCTGCAGCTCAAACTCCAGGATTTGCCAGAGAGAGTACACCAGGCGAAGACGGAGGTTTGGCCCAAGGAATGCCCTGAAGCGATCGTAGAGAACCGTATTCAGTTCGAGCCGATTGATTTCTTGAAGGAGGCGCCGGTGAAGGCGTGTGATGTCTATTACGTGAGTATTGACATTTCGTTGAAGTGTTTGGGATGCTAAATGTATCTTCGTAGTTGAAGAATATCATGTGAGTCAAAGATTTCCGCTTCCCATGTTATGTCCTGATCTGATTGTTTTCTGCTAGCCATGACTGGCCAGATGCAGATTGCGTCAAGATCCTTTCCAACGTCAAGAAGGCCATGACTCCGCATAGTCGAGTCCTCGTCCGTAAGTTCCGAAACCTCTTTTTGGTTTGAAATAATTTAAATTGGCACTTTTCACCATCTTCACCCTGCAGAGGAATATATCTTGCAAAGCGCGAACCGCGTCCCCGACTCGCAGTCTGAATTTAGGCAAGCGCCCACCCCACTCCTGCCCAACTACGGTGCGGGACGCATCCGTCAGTACAATCTGGACCTCGACATGATGACGATTCTCAATAGCGAGGAGCGTCGTCTTCCTGATTTCATACGTTTGGGAGAGGCTGCTGGGCTTAGGTTTGCGAAGTTGTGGGACTTTGGCGAGACTGGGTTGGTGGAATATAGACTACCATAATTTCTTGTAATCGGTGCCATCAGCCGCTCATTGCCTCCATGCTAGGCTTGACTATGCACTGCAAGCATTTGTGTAGGCTTTTCAAATTCATATAGTGACTCGGAGTACTTCAAATTAGAAGAAGGCGCCTGCGGAGAGTTCGAGGCAAAAGGAGACACGGCACTTTCGAAGGCAGAAGCAATCTCGAGCTCCCCTAATCTCCCCTTTCGGACCGTGAGAATTTTGATTTGCAGCGCGTTGACTGCAGCAGACGACCATCGGCCCTTCTAAGTTTTTAGACCTCAACGAGACACTAAACTCACCCAAAAGTACGCCATGTCGATGCAAATCTTTGGCGAACAGGTCATTTTATTTCGTTGTTCAACTTGTGAGAGCAATATACTGAAATCTCCAATCAACAGGCAACGGAGGAGAAAGCAGAGAATGCGCGTCTCTCATCCTTCGTCGGGGCCCTCGCGCTCGGGGACCTCGTCAAATCCACACTAGGGCCCAAAGGCATGAACAAGATCCTCCAATCCGCTTCTACAGGAGAGATCAATGTCACGAACGACGGTGCGACGATCCTCAAGGCGATCCAGCTCGACAATGCCGCTGCCAAGATTCTCGTGAACATCTCCAAGGTGCAGGACGACGAGGTGGGCGATGGGACGACGAGCGTGACGGTGCTCGCGGCGGAGCTGCTGCGGGAGGCGGAGAAGCTCATCGCGATGAAGATCCATCCCCAGACGATTGTGGAGGGGTACCGGATTGCGAGCCTTGTGGCATTGAAGGCGTTGGAGGGGGCTGCCTTGGACAATTCGTGAGTCAGCACCCGATTGAGGTTGGGTTCGGTGCTGAGATATGTTGCCAGGCAAGACCCACAGAAGTTCCGCGAAGATTTGTTCAACATCGCAAGGACGACACTATCGTCAAAGGTTCTGGCACAGGACAAGGACTATTTCGCCAATCTCGCGGTAGATGCTGTCCTACGGCTGAAGGTGCATCCGTTACGGCAATTATAGTGTTCTCTGCTGACCGCACGTTTAGGGTTCAATAGATCTCGAGCACATCCAAATCATCAAAAAAGTTGGAGGCAAGCTGACAGACTCTTATCTGGATGAAGGTATAGTCTTTTGTTTCTCTTCATCTTCGAAACCTTTTGACATTTTTTAGGCTTCATTCTCGACAAAACTATCGCCGTCAACTCACCAAAACGACTGGAAAACGCGAAAATCATGATTGCCAACACATGTATGACCTCGTGTATCTCCCCTTCGACATTGACGCGTTCTGACCCTCACTGCAGCCATGGACACTGACAAGATCAAGATTTTCGGCGCGAGAGTCAAGGTCGACAGCACAGGGAAATTGGCAGAGCTAGAGCGGGCAGAGAGGGTCAGTCTTCGCGATGTTGCTAGTGCTCTTCCTCGTCTGACCTCCGTCTAGGAAAAAATGAAAGCGAAAGTCGACGCCATCGCTGCCCACGGCATCAACTGCTTCGTCAACCGACAGTTGATCTACAACTACCCTGAATCGCTCCTTGCGGACAAGGGCATCCTTGTGATCGAGCATGCAGATTTTGAGGGCGTTGAGAGGTTGTCGTTGGTCACTGGAGGCGAGATCGCGAGCACATTCGACCGCCCGGACTTGGTCAAGCTGGGACGGTGTGAGGTTATCGAGGAGATCATGATTGGTGAGGACAAGGTGGGTTGTGTATAGCAGCTCTTTTAACGAAGTACTGAGGGAATTTTTTCTTATAGCTCATCAAATTCTCAGGAGTTGCCGCCGGCGAAGCCTGTACGGTCGTTCTACGAGGATCAACGAACCAAATGGTCGACGAGGCCGAACGTTCGCTGCACGACGCGCTCTCAGTGCTCTCGCAGACAGTGAAGGAGACGCGGACGGTTCTAGGTGGCGGATGTTCTGAGATGCTGATGAGCAACGCAGTGGAGGAGGAGGCTCGCGGTGTGAAGGGCAAGAAGGCGATCGCGGTGGAGGCTTTTAGCCGTGCGCTGAGGCAGATCCCGACAATCCTTGCCGACAACGCGGGCTACGATTCCAGCGATCTCGTCACAAGATTGAGGGCGGCGCACTACGAGGGTCACTCGGATTCTGGTCTTGGTATGTGTTCTTCCTTCTGGAATTAGCTCTGGCTGCTAAACAGACGTGCTTAGATATGGAGAATGGCAAGATTGGCTCTATGCTGGAGTTGGGTGTCACAGAGAGCTACAAGCTCAAGCGACAGGTGGTGCTCAGTGCGAGCGAGGCTGCAGAGATGATTATCCGGTACGAGGCTTTCTGACCGTCTTCTCCAACTGCGGATTGACCATTTCTTTTTCCTAGTGTCGACGACATTCTACGAGCAGCACCACGGAAACGCGAGGCGGTTTAGATCGAGATACTTAGACTTACATACTTCAAAAGCATATAATACGAAATCCTTTCTACTTCTATATCTAGCGTCTTTCTCGAGACTTCGTTTTTTTTTTCCAATCTTCTTGTGCGGAGATTTCGTGCCGTCATAGGCTTGAGCACTTCCAATTGCAGACGACACGTCAATCTACCACATTTGAACAACCTTCCTTTCCTTTCTCCAGCTTTTCTCCTTCTTACACGTATTCATCCTCCGAGCCCAGAGACTCCATCTCTACCCTAATGTCTGGCAATTTCAGAGCCAGGCGCCCTGCTTCGCCGCCTCCAGGGACCAGCCATACTGCTGCGGGCGCGCCAACCTTCACTTCCCAGCGCTTTCCACATCCACGCGAAGACCACCTAGACGCAGACGAGCGGCGGATCGCCGCCTCGAAAGGATTCGCTCCAGGGCGCACGAAGAACTACCCTTCAGGCGGGTTGAATCTGACGATGGGCGAATGGAAGTTGCTGTTTTTCATTGTGCTGCTAGCAGCGGGAGTGCGATTGTTCAGGCTGAGCAAGCCGAATAGTGTTGTGTGAGTCCATTATCTTCTCTTCATTCAGTGGAGGTCAAAGATGGTCGGGGGGTCGAGCGAGGTCGGTCATTGGAGTGCGTCGGAGGCGCAACGCCGTCTGGACCTTGTTCAATCTGGTAGTCTGTGGATGGATGCCGGAGTATCTTCGATTCTCAACGCGTTCCTGAATTGAATTCAGCATTTGCATTAAACGAACTTACTAATGGTTCGTATGATGTAGCTTCGACGAGGTGCATTTCGGCAAGTTCGCGAGCAAGTATATCAAGACGCAATACTTCGTAGACGTCCATCCACCGCTAGCAAAGTTGTTGATCACCCTAGCGGGGTTTGTGTTTGGATACGATGGCCAATTCGACTTCAAAGAGATTGGAAAGTGTGTATTCTCCTTGTGCCTCCCCGACCCACCTTGAACTCCTCGCAGGACCTATGAACATGTTCCTTATGTTGCAATGCGTATGATGCCCGCGACATTAGGTGTCGCCACTGTTCCCCTCGCCTACCTCACTCTTCGGATGCTCGACTGTCGAGCAACCACGGCCCTCCTCGCGTCGCTATTCGTCACCTTCGAGAACGGTATGGTCACCCAGTCACGGCACATCCTCCTTGACTCTCCTCTCATTTTCTTCACGGCTTTGACTACGTTCATGTGGTGCGGATTCTGCAACGAGGACAAGCATGGGCATCAGTTCTCCAGCTCATGGTGGACATGGCTCACCCTTTCTGGTTTGGCGCTCGGTGCGGTTGTCAGCAGCAAGTGGGTTGGCCTGTTCACGATCGCGACAGTCGGTGTTAGCACGGTTTATCAACTGTGGAATCTGTTGGGTGACCTGCGTATCCCGCCGAAGCTGTTTATTCGACACTTCGTAGCCAGGGCAGTCTGCTTGATCGTCGTGCCTATTGTGTTTTACATGCTTATGTTCTCGATTCACTTCGCGATTCTTGAGAACTCAGGTGATGGGGATGGGTTCATGAGCTCGGAATTCCAGCATACACTCGGTGGGAGACAAATGCAGGATACCTATGCCGGTGAGTGAGACTGTTTTCTGTTGAAGCTCTGCTGACTCTTCGCAGATATTGCTATTGGCTCTAAGGTCACCATTCGTCACGTCAACACCCAAGGAGGCTATCTACACTCGCACCCACATAATTATCCCGGCGGCAGCAAACGTAGGTGCATTATTTTCCTTCTAGAAGCATTAATTATAACTATTCGCAGAACAACAAATCACCCTTTACCCGCACCGCGACTCAAACAACGAATGGAGAATTTTCAACGCTACAGACCCCGACTTCGACTGGGAGAACGAACCCCTGCACTACATTACTCCCGGCATGCGCCTCAAATTCCGTCACACCGCGACCGAAAAGCACCTCCACTCTCACGACATGCGCCCGCCCGTCTCTGACGTCGATTTCCAGAACGAGGTCTCCGCATACGGCATGGCCAACTTCGCCGGAGACGCGAACGATGATTGGATTCTGGAGATCGAGCGTGGCGACAAGAGGGACAAGGAAAGCACAAAGCGGTTGCGCACGATCCGGACAGTGTTTAGGCTGAGGCATATCCTGACGGGGTGTTATCTATTCTCGCATAAGGTCAAACTGCCGGACTGGGGGTATGAGCAGCAGGAGGTAACGTGCAACAAGAACGCTGTGAAAGATAATTCGTTGTGGTTTGTAGAGACCGCGACACACCCCAAGCGTACGTTTACTCAACTATTTATCTTCGTCAAACAACTCAAATACGTTTATACGTAGTGCCGGCCAATGCGCCCAAGGTCAACTATAAGCTCCCGGGCTTCTTCGGCAAGTTCTGGGAGCTTCAACGCGTTATGTGGACGACCAACGCAGGCCTGACTGACCGCCACACTTACGACTCGAGACCTGATTCGTGGCCCCGTCTCCGACGTGGAATCGTCAGTGCTCCTTTCTCAATCCGATACTTTCCAGCTGACAATTTCTTTTACAGAACTTCTGGGTCAAGGACCATAGACAAATTTACCTGATCGGAAATCCTCTAGTATGGTATCTTAGCACCCTCTCAGTGGCGGCATATGTTGCTGTGCGAGGCTTCTTGATCTTGCGTGCAAAGAGAGGGTACAGGGACTTCGACAATAGTGCGTTCTGTCTTTTTCTTCTAGTGCCGTCTCTAACGCCAACGCAGCCAAGGTCGCCAAGTACGACACGCTCTGCGGCTTCCTCTTCCTCGGCTGGGCACTGCACTACTTCCCCTTCTTCCTCATGGGCCGTCAACTCTTCCTGCATCACTACTTCCCCGCGTTGTACTTCGCCATCCTCCTTTCTTGTTCGGTCTTCGACCTCATCACCTCCACTCTTCGTCCGCGTGTCCGACTCCAGGTCGCTGCCGTCCTTATCGTTTTGGCGATTTGGAACTTCCAGCACTTGAGCCCATTAGCGTATGGCAGCACCTGGACAAGGGCGAAGTGCGAGAAGGCGAAGTGGTTAAAGACATGGGATTTCAGCTGTGGTGATTTCTTCGAGACTGTGAGCCCTCTTTCTCACTTTCCATCGGAGGGGCGAGCTGACCCGTTGATTCTTTAGTACGCGCAATATGATGGCATCACAGCTTCGACACCCCAGCAATCGCAAGTCTTGCTATCCACAATAGGCGGCGAGGGACGCGCTCCCATCGTTGTCGAACATAAGAGCCCCCAAGGCCCCGAGAACGTGCAGACGGCGGCGGCGCTGGGCAAGGCCGAGCCTGGACGGGACGTCTTCGCTGGTGAACCCGTGAAGGACATTAAGAGCGACACCGCTGGAGACGCGCCAAAAGGAGAGGAAGCTGCGAAGGAAATCAGTTCAGTATCTGCCCCAGCCAGCACTAACAAACCGGAGGTCAAGGAGAAGGACGAGAAGATCGATCCTGCTGGTGTGGACCCGGTTACTAATCCCAGACCTGAGAAGCCAGCAGCGACGGATTCATCGACAACGACAACGACCGAGGCGAGACTTAAGGAGCCTGCTGGCCCACTAGGTGAAGCTGAGATTGAGGCGAAGAAGGCCGCCGAGGAATTATTCCCCGACGCTGGCTAACGTTTTACATGTGAAAAGTACGCCTGGTACGGCCTGTATGTTGGTTATTTGGCTGCTGGTTTGAGCATATCCCCGTATTGTGATAGTATTTATTAATCCATGCCCCTTCCTTTAGCGCTGAAAGTGGGTATTGCTTGCTATTGCTTGCCCTTGTGTAAGAAGGACTTCGTAGCTTTGCCCTGCAGCAATTGTCTTTACATAACTTTCTCACGGTTACAATTTTTTACACAACCTTAGTTCAACATCAGTGACACCCGCAGGTTTGATGAACGTCAACGATAACCTGAACGACTTCGAAACACCAGCTTCTGCAGAACTGCGACCTTCCACTTCCACGTTACTCGAATGCTCCGCAGGCTTCATGATAGGTCCCTCGGATACGACATATCCTTGGTGAGCTTCCTGGCTCGGATGCACCACATCCGAGGGTATGAAGCTGTGAAGGAATTGCTGCGCCGCTGATTGAGTAAGAGCCTTTTCTAGATGATCTCGACATCCGTACTGACGAAAATCCTCAGCAACAAGGGACCAAACTGCCAAGCGCTATGTTCTCATGATCCCATGTTTGCGGAACCGTATTTATAGTAGTTCTCATGTTCGGGCATCAAAAGGCGCCTCTTCCTTCCCTTCAACCTGATAGTAATACTGCAAGTATTAGAACAGCGACGACAATAATGGGCCTCACTCTCCCTCGAGGACTCGTCTATCTTGTTCGCCTAATCCCTTATTTCGCCGCACCATCTGCTGCTGTCTTTCTCGCGTTCCGCGTCGCGAACGACCAGTTCGATATCTCGGCTCCGGCATGGGCAGTCATCTCCCTCACCCTCTTCGCTCGCCCACTCCTCTTCTTTGCGGAACAAGAATGGTCCAAGGTCGCGAGTAAGAGAAGGGCAGCGGCCCATGGAGCTGTCCTGCCTCCTATGATCAAGGAAAGCGCTTTCGGGGCCATCAAGATATTCGGGGAGAATTTGAAGACGGGTTACCCAGGTATGTCACCAATATATGTATACATGGTAGCAGAACGTTGACCATATCGCCTGCTTGCTAGCTGAACCCATCCGAAAGTGGGCAGAAGAGTATGGACATACGTTCCAGATGCCTTTGTTGACGAGCAACCTTGTGCGTTCTGTTTTCCCCGGAAACATCTGTTTGATTGATTTTCCTTGTGTCTAGGTCGCCACCGACGAACCCGACCACATCAAAGTGCGTAAATCCTTGATGATTGAAGACTCCTGACTTCGATGTTAAGCATTCTCCATGCCTCGCAGGCTATCCTCGCAACACAATTTGATGGTTTTGACAAGGGTGCGTTCTGGATCCTTTACACGATCTTTCTAGACGTCCGAATTCCGTCTCGAAACAGGGCCTACCTTCCGGGACCAAATGAACTCTCTGCTTGGAGTCGGAGTGTTCAATGCTGACGGTAAGCCTAAGACCCACTCTGGACAAGGATTTCATTTCATTGAGCTAAATCTAAATATTTGATTACAAGGTGACATGTGGAAGTAGGTTACCTCAACTACGAAAGGCTTCTGGTAATTGAACAAGGAACACAAATTAGGTTCCATCGTTCTATGACCCGGCCTTTCTTCACTCGAGAACGGATCAGCGATTTCGAGATCTACGACCGTAACGCCGACGCGTCCCTCAAGCTCGCGAAGACGCGTCTCGCAGAAGGATATTCCATCGACTTCCAGGTACTTACGTCGATACACTCCAAACCAACGTCATACCCAAGCTAACTTAACCGCGACTCTAGGATCTGGTTTCACGTTTTACCCTTGATTCTGCCACCGAGTTCCTCTTCGGTTACAACGTCGACTCCCTCTCCGCCGGGATTCCCTACCCGCCTGCACACGCAGAACTCACACCCGCTTCCTTCCACGAGCACTCCTCGACCGTGTTCACGACGGCGTTCACTAAAGCGCAGGTGATCGCCGCCAAGCGCACTGGACAAGGGCCAGACTGGCCGTTGTTTGAGAAATTGCAGGACACGATCCATCCGTTAAGGAAGATAATGGACCGGTATACGGAGCCGGTGATTCGGGAAGGGGTGGAGAAGAAGGTGGCGGAGAAAGGGGAGAAGATGGAGGAAGAGAGCACCCTTTTGGAGCATTTGTTGAAGCACACCCAAGGTTTGTGGCATGGTTGGTCAGGGAACGGAGATGCTGACTTTGGTGTTCGGATTTCAGACCAGCAGATCTTGAAGGACGAGCTCGTCAACCTGCTTGTAGCGGGACGTGATACCGTACGTTTTGATCCAAAGTTCTGGCATGAGGAAGGCTTGAAAGTTCATTGCAGACTATGTGCCTCTTGACCTTCTCCGCGTACATGCTCGCCGAACACCCTAACATCGAACGCCGTTTGCGACAAGAAATCTATGAGAAGATCGGCCCTAACGGCTTGCCCACTTATGACAACATGCGTGAGCTCAAGTTCGTCAGGGCCTTTCTGAACGGTGTGCCCTCCCTTTATGCAACCTGTGTATGTGAAGCTCATTCTGCTCCCATTCGTGCTATGTGAAGAGGTGTTGCGATTATACCCTCCCGTACCCGCCAATGTCAGGACCACGACCAGAGAAGTTGTATTGCCTGCCAAGAGGCCTGGACAGCAGGCATTCTACATTCCTGCCGGTACCTCGTACGTCCTCCCCTGCCCTTCATCGACAGTATATCCTCATGTTTCTGGCCTGCTTAGAACCATCTACACCGTCATCAACACCCACCGCCGCCCAGACCTATGGGGCCCCGACGCACACAAGTTTGACCCTGACCGCTTCCTCGACGAGCGAGTGCACAAGTACCTGACGCCCAATCCGTTCATCTTCTGCCCATTCAACGCTGGGCCGCGTATCTGTCTCGGTCAACAGGTGAGCCGAGTCTCCTTCGCTGAATATTTGCACGTGTATTGACTTTTCAACGTCTAAGTTTGCTTACCACGAGGCGACCTTCTACCTCATCCGACTCCTGCAGCAGTTTACTGCTTTCACACTCGATAGCGCGACGAACAAGCCTCCGCCTGAGGCATGGGCCTCGATGGGACCCCTCGATAGGAAGAGCGTAGAAAAGATCCACCCGTTGTCGCACTTGACGCTCTATGTTTCTGTGAGTGTCTTTCGTTTCATAGTTGGCCCAAGATACTCATGGGTTGGGTGGTATTTAGGGCGGTCTTTGGTTGAGGATGCGGGAGCTACAGGCCGGAGAAGCGTGAGGGCGGCTTGAAAGATTTGAAGTTCTTGTAGGGTTGATCTATGGAGGCACGGGCTTGTACTTTACTGATGTGAATTGATAATTGCTCTTGGTCTGATAGCACGGCATCCTGGACGCGGAAATACGTATGCAAGCAGACATAGAACTGATCACCTAATCGATGAACAAGTTGAAAACAACACAGGCGTCAGGAAATCGCCGCTGGAGCCTCCTTTGGCGCTCGGATGGCCATCTCGCCCTAACCGAGCTCAGACCACAGCCTGCCGAGGTGCGACGTAACTCCACTGCCTTCTGTTCACACCGTTGATTGATTCCTTGTTCTATTCCTTCCTGATCTGGAAATTTAGGACTTAGGTATCTACCTACAAGCCCCGTAGTTGTCTTCTGACCGGGGAACTTCCTCCCAAGTACGAGCATCGATTTCGTACAACCAAGCTGTATTGGTAAAACTGCGCGTCATGGACGAAGCCTCGCCGAGAATCTTCGTCTCGTCGATTTCGTTTTTCCGGGCGGATAAAGGGGAGGATGTTTGCCTTAATTCCTGCCTCAGTCCCTCGAGCTTGTACCATGGAGATCCCACCCGGTTTCCGCTATCTCCTGCGCCACTTACCCTCCTTTCTCGCACCTTCCGTTGGCGCCTACTTTGCCCTCAACGCGCTAAACGACTTCGCGGGCTTCAGCGTTCCCCAGTGGCTCATTATTACCTCTACGGTTCTCGCAAAGCCGGTCCTCTTGATTGTGCAGATCAAGTATGCCGACTTCAGGGATAACCGCCGTGCTGCCGCCCATGGCGCTGTCCGCCCACCTGTCGTGAAAGACTCGCCTATGACTGTCATACAGAAAAGTATCAAGTCCTTTACAACGGGATATCCGGGTGTGTATTCTTCTTTGCTGCCCTTGCGGAATCGTGCTTAATGACATGTAACACTAGCTGAGAATTTCCTGGAGTGGGCCCAACAGTATGGGAATACCTACATGTTCAATCTGTTCACGTCGAGCCCTGTGAGTGCCCCTGATATTAATACAATCAAAGTTCTGAAGACTTTCTCCTTTAGTTTGTCACTCTTGAGCCTGACCACGTCAAGGTGTGCTCTGAGTCTATCATTGCACATTTGGAGTCTCCCATGATGGTTGTGTATAGGCCATTCTAGCGACCCAATTCGACTCCTTTGTGAAAGGTGTGCACGGATTGTCTCAATGGCTCAAACACCCGGAACCACAACGATGACTTTCAACTTGTAGGGCCAAGGTTCCTTTTGCAAGCGAACTCTCTCCTCGGATCAGGCGTTTTTAATGCAGATGGTGAGTCGCTGAGCTGTACAATATTCTCTCACACCAAGCTAAATGGAATGCTATAGGCGAATTGTGGAAGTGAGCTCGAATTTCGATCCCGCATAGTACATCAGTTCCTCTACTAATGACTTTTCCTCCAGATTTCATCGATCCATGACCCGACCATTCTTCACCCGAGAACGGATCAGCGACTTTGAGATCTACGACAGAAATTGTGACATCTCTCTTCGCCAAGCAAGAACTCGGCTTAAAGAAGGGTATCCAGTTGAGTTCCAGGTCAGTTGTGCCTCCTTCGTCAAAACGCAAACAAGGGCTTACACTCTTCCTCCTGGGATAGGATCTCGTCTCTCGCTTTACCCTCGATTCCGCCACTGAGTTCCTGTTCGGCCAAAGCGTCGGCTCCCTTTCTGCTGGTATCTCGTACCCCGCATGTGCAGCACATAAGACCCCCGATTCGTTCTACTCCCATCCTTCCAGAGTATTCGTCGGTGCGTTTGCCGAGAGCCAACATTTGACGTCCATGCGCTTTGGAATGGGAGACGAGTGGCAAATGGCTGAGTTCCTTGGGGATAAGATCAAACCGCTCCGGAAGGTCATCGACGAGTTCACGAAGCCTCTTATGAAAGCTGCGCTCGAAAAGCGAGAGAAGGATTTGCGTGAGAAGGCTGACGAAAAGAACATAGAGGAAGATAACTTGCTCGCGCACCTGGTTAAGCATACCCAAGGTAAGTAGCTCCACGTCAGGTCGAAGGTTATCGCTCATGAATAAATAGACGAGAAAATCCTGAAGGACGAGGTAGGTTGTTGTCCATGTCTTTCTAGCGTTCGGTACTGAAGTAGCAAACAAAATCAGCTTGTCAATCTCCTCGTTGCTGGTCGGGATACTGTGAGCCCACGCCTTTCCCTTCGCTCGAGTTATTTCCTCACCCTTGTCTTTCAGACCATGACACTCTTGACCTTTTCGGTGTACATGCTCAGTCAGCATCCGGACATTGAGCATCGTCTTCGCCAAGAAGTGTTCGAAAAAGTCGGTATCACATCCGCGCCTACCTACGAGAACATGCGCGAAATGAAGTATGTCAGAGCGTTCCTCAATGGTAAGAATTCCACTTCTTCCACAGTGCTCGTCGCTTATGACTGTCACTCAGAGGTTCTCCGGTTATACCCTCCTGTGTGCGTACTCTTTTTTGTCCCGAAGTACGACGTCACTTGACTGACGCTAAATGATAGTCCCGTCGATGCAAGGACTACCAACAAGGAAGTGATTCTACATGCGAAGAAGCCTGGCCAAAGCCCCATTTACATTCCTGAAAACACTAAGTATGTAAATCTCAGAGCATGGAAAGGACGATGTTCACTTCTGACCTCTTCAGCTGTATATATTCCGTCATGTACATGCATCGCAGGACCGACCTTTGGGGCCCCGATGGTGAATATCCTCATGATGAATTTCTCCTCGTCCCAATAGCTGACCATCATTACCTCAGCTCTCACATTCGATCCGGATCGCTTCCTCGACGAACGGCTCAATAAGTACCTGACTCCGAATCCATTTATATTCTGCCCCTTCAACGCAGGACCACGGATATGCCTCGGCCAACAGGTATGGCCAACTATTACCAATTCAACACTTACAGATCCCCTTAATGTGACCTTTCCAATTAGTTCGCGTACCACGAGGCGACTTTCTACCTCGTCCGGCTTCTTCAGAACTTTAAGGACTTTAAACTTGATGAAACGTCCAACATCAAGCCACCTGCGGAATGGAGCACGAGGGACTCGCTCACCCAAGCTGAGAAGATCCACCCTAGTTCGCATCTTACGTTGTACGTTAAGGTGAGGGCTCCTTTCCCCAGGTTGCGACACTATATCTAATTGTAATATTTTCCTTATCTAATGATCAGGGTGGGTTGTGGGTGACGATGAAGGAACTGAATAGCTCGGAGGTCTAAATGGACTTTGTTGCCGTTCCTATAGGAATTTGTCACCCTACTCTCACGAAAACATTCTATTTCTTTCCCTACGAGTGGTCTTCTTCGTCTAGACTCTGATCGACTGCCGTGCTGACTCGTCCTAAAAAGGCTAGTATTCCCATTTACGGGTATCAAGGTGAAGTGCGTGAGAAGAAGTTTGAATGCTGACTGGTGGCATTTGCGGGAATGTGCCCAACAAATCCCAAGTCACACCGAGCGCTGCTTCTGCGGTGATTTGAGCAGTGTCCCGTGCGTTACACGGACAAGACTTGAAGACGGCTGTATACTGCAGGTGTATCTTGTTCGACTTGAGCTTCAGCACTTCTGTCCTTACTATAGAGTAGTACCCGGTGACTCGGACTAGGGCCGGGCATCAGAAACGGTCGGAGACTCTGTTCCCCCTCTGGTATCCATGAGTTGAGGAGATACTAAAGCCACCTTTCGGTATGCCGAACCGGCGGACACCACCGACATGAAAGAAGGTACTGAGCTGACATAGACCACGTATTCCATTTTTTTCGCGTACTGGCTCCCATTCAGTTACTGTGGCTATTTGGTTATAGCCTTTACGCCTCTGAAGAAACCAATTTGAACGCGTCGGTAATTTTCATTAGCGTTACGTCGAACCTCGGCACCTGGCTGTTTGAACAGGCTCGGATAGTTCTCCGACCTCGTTCCGCAACATGCTTGCTTGCGGAGACCTGTGCGGGACATCCCGAATCTCCGTGACGTTTACGGGCGGCCCGCTCGGCTATCATAGACTTCAAGATGACTATCATCTTGGCATTTGTCAGACGAGGCCTGAGATTGGTTTTCGCCTCTTCTAGTAACTTGTGAGCGCTGTAAATCCTGCAACGAGTTCAACGGCTGCGTCGGACAGGCTGCGGGCGTCATTCCGGACTGTGAAACAACACGTAACGGGTAACCGCCCAACCGTCTCACCCGCTACTGTCGGCGTACATATTTAATATTTAACACCGAGGGCAGAATCTATTCTTTCCCCCAAGTTTCATTTCGACAACACACCATGCAGCTCTCACCAGGCGTTCGATATTTGCTACGTCACACGCATCCCCTCATTGCCCCGTCCGTGGTTGTCTATCTTACTATCAAGGCTCTCGACAGTTTCGGCATCACCGAATGTCCAACATGGGCTTTGGTCATCGCAACAGTCCTCGCGAAACCCCTTCTCCTAGTTTTCCAGGCGAAGCACGCTAATCGCAAGAACGAGCGGCTTGCAGTCGCCCAGGGTGCGGTACTTCCCCCACTAGTGAAGGACTCGCCCTGGACTATCATTGCAAAAGCCCAAAAGTCGATAGAAAGCGGCTACCCTGGTGCGTACCTCATTCGGACTTAGTTCCGCGTTCGAGAGCCAAAAACGAATCCTTATTCGATTCTTAAAGCTGATAACTTGTTCGAGTGGACCCAAGAGTATGGAAATAGTTACCGTTTCAATCTCTTCACGGCGAAATTTGTAAGCGCTCTCTACGTTCTTATCCTTTGTTGAGACACGACTCCTGAGCAAATTCTCGCTAGTTCGTAACTTTGGAACCGGATCATGTTAAGGTACTTTCGCGAGCTATTCGATTCCTGAAGCAAGGAATATCCATACCGCTCATCTGTAGGCGATTCTTGCGACACAGTTTGACTCGTTTGTGAAAGGTGCATATCGAACTGCTGTACATCCCATGTATCGCCTACCCTGATCTGACCGTCAACTTTTTGTCTTAAGGGCCAATGTTTCTTTCGCAAATGGACACTCTTCTGGGGTCTGGGGTCTTCAATGCGGACGGTAAGTCCAGAATAATCCATCAGGAGGAGCAAACTGAAGAGTCGTTGTAGGTGAGATGTGGAAGTAAGCCTCAGATGTATCTTCAGCACTTTTCCTTCCTTACAAGATTGCAGGTTCCATCGGGCCATGACCAGACCATTCTTCACCCGTGAACGTATCAGTGACTTCGAGATATACGAGCGCAACTGCGACACCTCGCTTAGTCAGGCAAGAGTTCGGCTGACCGAAGGATACCCCGTTGAATTCCAAGTAGGTCTTCTCCACGAGACGACAGCATCTACATTAACATGGAGCACTAGGATCTCGTCTCCCGCTTCACGCTGGACTCAGCAACCGAGTTCTTGTTCGGCGAGAGCGTGGGCTCCCTCTGTGCGGGAATTGCCTACCCACCGTCTGCAGCACACAAGACACCCGCTTCTTTCTACAATCACCCGTCGAGGGTATTCGCAGAGGCGTTCACCGTAGGACAAGAGACGGTCGCCAAGCGGTTTGCTTTTGGCAACGAGTGGCAGCTAGCAGAGTTCTTTGGAGATAAGATTCGGCCTTTCCGGAATGTCATGGACAATTTTACCAGACCGTTGATGAAAGCTGCGCTAGAGAAGAGGGAGCGGGAGTTACGCGAGAAGGGTGAGATCGATGAGAAGAAGGACGAAGAGAGCAATTTGCTGGCTCACTTGGTTAAACATACACAAGGTGAGAAACCAGCCGTCGAACTTGTTGTCCACGCTCTTTGCTCACAAAACATAGACGAGAAAATTCTTCAGGACGAGGTAAGAAATGCATCATGCTTCTCAGTTTCAACTCAACGACGGCTTTTAGCTTGTCAATTTGCTCGTTGCTGGAAGAGACACGGTAAGCGTCCATCCCTTAGTCGTTCTTCCCCAGATTTAACTGAATTCTTTCCAGACAATGTCGCTTCTCACATTCTCCATGTACATGCTCACCCAACACCCGGATATTGAACGTCGTCTCCGTGAAGAAATATTTGAGAAGGTTGGGCCGAGGGGCGTGCCAACTTATCAAAGCATGCGCGACATGAAGTACGTTCGGGCGTTCCTAAATGGTAAATTCGTTCCCATCTTGGCTCTATCCGCCTCTGACCTTTTGCCGTAGAGGTCCTCCGGCTGTATCCCCCCGTGTACGCCACCCGCTCTGAGATGTGATTGGACTCCGAGCGCTCATCACACCCCTACTCGTAACAGCCCGGTAGACTCGAGGACCACTGTCAACAACGTTGTGCTTCCTTCAAAGAAGTATGGTCAAGACCCTCTTTTTGTTTCCAAAGGCACAACGTGAGTGTTAAAGTATGCTAGAGTGGCTGCCAGGCCAATCCATACCCAAGCTCCATCTATTCCGTCCTTTACATGCATCGTCGTACTGACCTTTGGGGACCTGATGGTGAGCATTGATGAGCATCCGAATTTTATCTACACCTGTTCATACCTCTCCCCAGCGTTGACATTCGACCCTGATCGTTTCCTCGATGAGCGTTTGCATAAATACCTAACTCCGAACCCCTTCATCTTCTGCCCTTTCAATGCTGGGCCTAGGATATGTCTTGGCCAACAGGTATGCATAAGCTATAGCCATAAACCTTGTACACTCACCAGAACTGCCATACGCGCAATAGTTCGCATACCATGAAGCCACCTTCTACCTCGTCCGCCTTCTCCAGAATTTCACGAACTTCACGCTAGACGAAGCGGCGAATATTAAGCCGCCAGAGCACTGGAAGCTGGGTGATTCGCTTGTTCGAGAGGAGAAGATACATCCTATGGCTCATCTGACGATGTATGTCAAGGTGAGTATCCGTACCGCTCTGGTGATCGTGATGAGTGAATGATTATTTCTAACCGCCTTCACTTTACTTTCCTAGGGCGGGCTCTGGGTGCATATGAAAGAGTTGAATAGCTCAGAAGCCTAACGATATATATGATACCCTATACTATACATTCTACATCTTCTGTATCTAAATAAATAAGGTTGCATTTCGTGGCTCATAAGTACGCGTAAGAGAAGACAGGGGCAACGTTTTAGGCGCCCCTGCACTGATGCCGGACCGGCAGCTGAAGAAACCGTTACCGGACCAGCTGGTCCGTGCCACAAAACTCAACAATGAGCATCTACTGCAAGATGGCAATATTTAACAGTCGCAGCTCGGTCCACGCTTCTAAGCCACGTTGCCATCGCAGTCGGAGGATAGCAGCTATGTTGTCTTCCTGAAAAGAACCAGATTCCATCGATTCGTGCCACATCCTTCAGCACCGTTAGATTCTGAATCGACAGGCATGCTCGCAGTTTTTGAGAAACTGGGATACAGTCATACAGAGGAGACGTCTACTTATTCTCCCTCTTAAACCAAGCTAGTCCTTCGAAGTTCGAGACCATCCTTCGTTAGAGGTCTCTAACAAGGGATCCTTACCAATCAATTCTCCTCCTTCCGGCAGTCTAAATATCGTCAAGAATATGCTGCGCTTCAGGGCCACAAACTGTCGCTGCGCAAACGTGCCTATCGCAGGTTCGTACTTTCTTGGATTACTGGGGTCTTCTGTCTGACGACTTCGAACAATCGCACATAGACAAGTTGTCATTGGGTACATGCGCAGAAATTAGAATATAAGGGCCTGCAACAGGCCCGCAACTCCTTCGACATCCATTACTGTTCCAATAACAATCGTGATATGGAACTCCCACCCGGCTTTCGCTACCTCCTACGCTTCATACCCTCTTTCACAGGCCCCTCTGTCGCCGTCTACCTCACGCTGAAGGCGCTAAAGAGCTTCGGAAGCGTGAACTATCCCCGATGGGTCCTTCTTACTGCTACGATCCTCGCACAACCCGTGCTCTTGCTCCTCCAGGCGCACTATAGCAGTTTTACCCACAAGCGACGTGCAGCTGCTCATGGAGCCGTCCGTCCGCCTGCCGTGAAGGACACGGCCCTGGATATCGTTATGATCAGCGCGAAGGCGCA
The DNA here is from genome assembly GCA_902728275.1 of Cyclocybe aegerita. Lineage (NCBI taxonomy): Eukaryota > Fungi > Basidiomycota > Agaricomycetes > Agaricales > Hemipholiotaceae > Cyclocybe > Cyclocybe aegerita. The sequence continues at coordinate 174,283 of CACVBS010000075.1, forward strand.
CAAAGTTGGATATCCGGGTGTGTAGTGTCCCTTGTTCTAAGGATCTGCTCTCTGCCCATGCTGATGGGGATGGGATGCTAAAGCTGAAATGTTGCATGACTGGTCTGTGAAGTATGGAAACAGCTTTCGGTTCAATATGTTTACGTCGAACTTCGTGAGTGATCCAGGGTTATTGTCTTCCTGGGTCTGGTCTTGATCTAACCGCTGAATTGTAGTTCGCAACCTTGGAACCTGAGCATGTAAAGGTGCGGCTACGAGCGACGCGTGCAGGCATAGCCACAAAAAGCTTACATCATGAACACAGGCAATCCTCGCGACTCAATTTGATTCATTCGAGAAAGGTGAGTACATACTATGTCGTTTGTTCAGTTCCAACTACAGCTGCGTCGATCGACAGGCTCCATGTTTCGTTCGCAAGCAGACTCCCTCCTCGGTTCTGGCGTTTTCAATACCGACGGTAAGTTCTTTACAAACACCCTTTCCTACCTAATTGATTTTTGTTTGGAGTCTAGGCGACATGTGGAAGTGAGCTTCGACGTTTCGCCATGTCCCCAGCCATCCCTTTGTTAATCTCTTGGAAGATTCCACCGGTCCATGACCCGACCATTTTTCACTAGAGAACGGATCAGTGATTTCGAAATTTACGAGCGCAACTGCCATCTCTCTTTGAATCAGGCCAGAGACCGTTTAAGTGAAGGGCACCCTATCGAATTCCAGGTCAGTGTTTGGTAGCCTATATGCAACAAAATTCAGCATCGACCGTAGAATATTTACAGGATCTAGTCTCTCGTTTCACTCTTGATTCAGCCTCCGAGTTTCTATTCGGCCAGAGCGTCGGATCTCTCTCCGCTGGCATCTCCTACCCTCCCACAGCAGAGCGCGAGAATCCCGTTTCATTCTATAACCATCCCTCCAGGATCTTCGCTCAAGCATTCACCGATGCCCAGCTGCGCCTCGCTATTCGTCTGGGAGTTGGAAACGAGTGGCTCTTGACTGAGTTCTTCGGCGACAAGATCCACCCATTGCGAAAGGTCATGGATGACTTCACGGAACCGCTCATGAAGGCTGCCCTTAAGAAGAGAGAACGAGACCTGCAGGAAAAGGTGGACGAGAAGACCGAGGAACCAAATTTGCTGGCTCATCTTGTCAAGCATACTCAAAGTCAGTATGTTATATCATATTGGATTGTCTTTTCTGACGGCAACAACAGACGAGAAGATTTTAAAAGACGAGGTCGGCTAGTTCTTCCCAGACTCTAGATCCTCCGATTGATTGTATTATCAGCTTGTCAATCTCCTTGTTGCGGGGCGCGACACAGTAAGTCGTCATTCCTCTGGTTATCTTCAGTGCCAAACGCTCACTTGTTATATCCCAGACCATGACGCTCCTGACTTCCTCCATGTACATGTTAACCCAACACCCGGATATCGAGCATCGCCTTCGTCAAGAAGTATTCGAGAAAGTTGGACTGACGGCAGCACCGACTTACGAGAGCATGCGAGAGATGAAATATATTAGGGCATTCCATCCCTATGTATCTTCGTTACTTACCCCTTTTGCGCAGAGGTCCTCCGATTATACCCTCCTGTGTACGACACTGCCGTCCTTTTCTCTCTCTTATTCCTATTGAACTGACTTTTGATGACAGGCCGGCTGACTCGAGGGTGACCAATAAGGCGGTCGTTCTATCTGCTAAGCAACCGGGTCAAAGTCCACTTTATATCCCTGCAGACACTTCGTAAGTGCCATGGTCGTTTCATCTGGCAGATTTTGATATCTGAGCTTTCCTCCAGCTGCATTTACTCTGTCCTTTACATGCATCGTAGGACTGACCTCTGGGGTCCAGATGGTGAACCCTGATGGAATCCTTCTAGCACGTTCGTTGACAGACTTTTGTTTTAGCTCTGAGGTTTGACCCCGATCGTTTCCTTGATGAGCGCCTACACAAGTACCTTACGCCAAACCCCTTCATCTTTTGTCCTTTCAACGCTGGTCCGAGGATATGTCTCGGTCAACAGGTAACGGATTTTTCTGGTCGCCCCACTTCTACATCCTAATCAATCACCTTTCAACAGTTTGCGTATCACGAAGCTACTTTCTACCTTGTACGCCTTCTTCAGAACTTCAAGGATTTCAAGCTCGATGAGACAGCCAATGTCAAACCGCCCACGGAATGGAGGGATAGGGACGATCGGACAAGCGGGGAAAGGATTCATCTCACGGCACATCTGACATTGTATGTGAAGGTGTGTCTGCAGCCTTTCTGAGCCACTCTTGTTCTTATTTGTTTCCGTAAGGGCGGGCTTTGGGTTCACATGAAAGAATTGAACAGCTCAGAAGTTTAATGATGCCGCCATGATCCTCTCCTCTTCGCTCGGCTTTCCCATTGCAGCTTCAAACGTCGCGATGCGTAAATGTAATATCTTGCACACAAGTCAATACAGTCAAGTTTCCGGTGTCTACGTTTTCGTGCATCTCCTTTGACTGTTTTGGCAGGGATGGTGTTGCCACATCATCCTGTTCTGGTAAGTGCCGCACGACAATAGCTCGACGGACATTGGAACGCTACGAACACGTTGATGAGCCGGCTTCTACTGAAAAGGTTACTTGAAACGCCACAAGATAAGTAAGTCTGCTTCTCTCCTGATGAGGAAAGCTCCTGTATTTCGGAAGGTCAGCGTCCTTAATCGTCAAGGCACACTTAGCTAAGAATTCGTTTATAAAGAGTTCTTCTTCCTGAATCATGCCAGCCTCATTTGGTTTTCGAGTTATGGTACTCCCACCTGGCCCTGCGCGTATTTTGACCCTACTCCCCTCTTTTGCCTTTCCATCAGCCATCCTGTTTTTAATTCTGCACACCTCCAAGACCTATCTTCATTTAGAATTCCCCTCATGGCTCCTTATCTCTTTTTCGCTCCTTGGGAGGCCGATTCTATTCTTTGTGGAAGGATGGATAGCGAAACTGAACCATGAACGAGCTGCCGCCGCACAAGGGGCAGTCCTTCCTCCTATGGTCCAAGAGTCGCCACTTTCCGTCATCCCGAAATTTGCCGCGAGTCAGAGGGCTGGCTATCCAGGTGCGATTTTCACGACTTATGGTGTTCCTTGCAATGATTTACTCCATCCGATAAAGGGGATATTTTACGGGATTGGGCCAAAGAATACGGACCTGCCTACCGACTTGATTTATTCACAACTACTCCGGTAGGTCGTACTCGCCGTGCTATACGCTTTTTTGATAAACTGTGTCCTTTTTTTCGAGTTAATTACGATGGAACCTGAACATATCAAGGTATTCAACTCCCTTCTGCACCTCGTCTCTTGCCTGACATATCCCGCAGGCCATTCTAACAAGTCAGTTTGACATCTTCGAGAAAGGTGTGTCAAAGGGCTATCGACATACGTGTAAAGGTCTGATCGTTTTTTCCGATAGGCGCTCTCCTGGCCTCGCAGTTGCGCTCTTTGATTGGGGAGGGTGTCTTTAACTCGGATGGTAAGTTTGGCATGGTCATAATATGCGAGTCGCATACTAATGCTCATGTTTTGAAAGGCGAACTGTGGAAGTATGTAACTGAAAGCACTGCCAATTCATGCTCGTTTGCTTACCTTGCGTCGAAAGATTCCATCGGTCAATGACACGGCCTTTCTTCACCCGTGAAAGGATTACGAATTTCGAGATATTCGACCGCGTTTGCCACTCCGCGCTATCGCAAGCAAAGGAGAGGATGGTCGAAGGTTTTCCAATTGACTTTCAGGTGGCAGGTTCTATGTTTCCCCCGAAGTTCCCGTCGTTCTAACTTCGGTTCCCATGCGCTTTCGTAGGACCTGGTCTCCCGCTTCGCACTCGACGTTTCGACGGTGTACCTGATGGGGCACGACGTGGAATCTACGTTGGTTGGGCTTCCGTACCCCCCATCAGAGGCACATAGAAACCCGCCGGCTCATTACACTCATCCGTCCACAACGTTGACAGATGCTCTGGCAGAAGCGCAAGAAATTACGAACTCCCGCATTGCTTACGGAGCTGAGTGGCCTTTGGCGGAGTTCTGGGGAGATGCCGTGAAGCCATACAAGAAAATCATTGACGATGTCGTTGAGCCGTTCGTGAAGAGGGCGTTGGAGAAGAGGCAAAAGGAACTGGAAGGCAAGGAGAATGATGGTTCTGGCGATATGACTTTTTTGGAGCATCTGGTTACGCACGTACAAGGTCAGTTATATGGCCTTTGAACTGGTTTTACGCCACTTACGCTTGGATGACTGTCAGACCCGGTGCTACTCAAGGACGAGCTCATCAATATGCTCATTGCTGGTCGAGACACAGTAAGATACAAGCCCTTCTGCTATTATAACCCAGCTGTTAATCCTTGACATGACATCCTCAGGCAATGTCCTTCCTGACATTTGCCATATATATGCTAACGCAGCATCCTGAAGTCGAACGTCGCCTCCACCAAGAGATTTCTCAGGTTGTCGGAATATTGAACGCCAGACCTACCGACGAGATGATTCGTGACTTGCAGTATATGAGGGCGTTTTTGAATGGTATGAATGTCAAGTCCTCCCTGTAACTCTGCTCAAACGTTTTTCGACTGGCCAATTCATAGAGGTTCTGAGGCTGTATCCATCCGTGTAAGTGTCGAGTTGTGCTCTAGATATGCTCCCCATCCCGAGTGACTTGCGTTTGTAGTCCAATGAACTTTCGGTCAGTCGTCAAGTATTCTCAGCCGCCCTGTCCACACCTAAAATATACTCCATAGAATGGCGAAAACAGATACAATATTTCCGGCCTGCAGAGAGGGAGAGCAGCCCATTTTCGTGCCGAAGGACACAACGTAGGCATTTTTTTCAATTTAGCAAGGCATCTCCTCGTTGATTTTTCATAACAAAGTTGCATCTACCATATCATCAACATGCACCGCCGAACCGACTTATGGGGCCCTGACGCGCTAACCTTCGATCCCGACCGATTCCTTGACGAGAGGTATCAGAAATATCTGGCTCCAAATCCGTACATATTTTGCCCGTTCAACGCTGGACCCAGGATCTGCATCGGGCAGCAGGTAAGCCCTGGCCTACCACCTACCCACTCAGAAAAAATGGAGTCAACTGACGGGTGGCTAGCTCGCGTACAACGAGGCGTCCGTCTTCCTCGTCCGGCTCCTGCAGCGCTTCACTGGCTTCACGCTCGACGAGAAGGTCACTACGAAACCGCCGACAGAGTGGGCTTCGTGCGAGGGTCTGAAAGGGACCGATAAGATCAGGTTCACGTCGCATTTGACTATGTTCGTCCCAGTGAGTGAATTATATTGCTTGGCCGACGAATTTTGAGCTTATGAGAGCACAACAAAGGGAGGCCTCTGGATTCGCATGACGGAACTGGAGGACAATGAGCACGAAGCTTAAGACGACTCGGAGGTGCACTGCTCGATGCTAGAATGAGTGGTTTACGTTTTTATTCCTGTTGTATGTTGAAAATGCAAGTCCGAGTTGTTTAACATGAAATATGATGACACGAGACGACAATTCTTTCTGAAGGAACGTAAAAATGCCAGAGCCTTAGACACAATATCTGCAAAGATATAAGCAATATTGAAGGATCATTGCTGAAGCCCAAACTCACCTCCTCTCGCCGAAGTCACCCAACCCTGGAATTATATACGCCTTATCGTTCAGCCCTTGGTCGATCCAACCAGTAACCTAGAGGTCATCAGTGAAGCATAAAGGCACCTTTGCGAGTGACGCACTACTTTCAGAGATGGGAAACGTGAGCAGAATGTTTTGAGTCCTTCCGGTGCTGCAATCTAAAGACTAGCTCAGCGACGAGAGATGCTCTGAATGGATGAATGGACGTACAAGGTTGATGAAGATGATCCGTTCTTGGGGCACACCATGTTCCATGAGGACTTCAACTGCCTTTATGGCTGATCCTCCGGTCGCTGTAAGAGGCCTTTTGAGTATTCGGTAGGATAAGACGCGTCGAGGAGTGAAGTACCGAGCATGGGATCAAGGAGGAGGACATAGCGCTGCGCGATGTCAGGAGGGAACTAGATTACGCTGCACTTAGTCAAAGGCCCGTGAAACGACGATTGAGAAGGATACCTTCGAGTAGAATAGCTTGGGCAGCGTCGTCTCCTCGTCCTGTACATTATTATGAGCGTCCAGTTTCGATGTTCCCTGGTGCAAAGAACGCACTCGCTGGATCAGAATCTTGCCAATCCTCACACTTCTGCACACTTCGCGAAGACCTGCCTCCATCGCCTGCGGAACAGCATTTAGAACGTTCAAGGGTGGAGGACAAGCTTCGATAGCTACCTCTCCGGCGCGAAGGATAGATACACCACAGATCTTCCCTTCAAATGCGAGCCCATTGTAGATAGCGCCCTATACACGAAAATGTTTCTGTCAGTTTCTTTCCCATCCGCCACTCCCAGTTTCTCACTCGCACATTCCAACCACTTTTCTACGTGAAATTTGAAGATTTCAACTCACAGTTGGTGTCTCAACCGTCCGCGCGACCACAGGCAGGTGATTCAGTCCTTCTTCCACCAGCAATCTGATAATGCGATCTGAATAAAAGAGGAAATCGCCGCGCGAGGTCTCCTTGTCCCTAATAATCGTGTACAGTGCCTCGAGCTGGGCTGTCTGCGGGAGGGTGAAAACCGAGGGCGGCAGTGGGTTCATGTGGGCAAGATTGCAGTTTGGTGCCTGCGCCGGCTGGGCCGGTAGTGGCGGGACTGTGGCTGAATTAGGGACCGACGTCGATGCCATTCACTTACATAAATAACGGATTTCGAGGTCGAAGGTGGTGGTAGGCGACAAGGAAGTGAGACAAGCAGGTGGCTATATATGAACGGCTCTACGCCACGACCGTCAGCGTCGTGTGCAGCGATAGGGCCCTTGATCACCGTCCACCACATGGCTTCTTGCCAAAATTTGGTCAGATTGACCCGACGCGTGTATGGAGCTGCCTATCATCTTTCCCTCAACCATGATGTCTTGGCGCTGAAAGACGTACAGAGATAGGCTGAATGAAGGCCCACGGAAGCCCATGTCACGCCAAAATTCAAACTTGAAGGGTCAAAAGAAGATCACAAGAACACAGGGCACGTAAAGGAGACTTCCAGGAAGGTTTTCGACAGTGATTTTATGGGGAGGACTGGCAGCAACACGACTGTCTTTCCTACCAATTGACAATCCCGTTTATCGAGTTCGACAACGCGAGATCTGGAACGGATGGACGGACTAGGAATGCCGTGGGCTCATTTGCTGCTTGATCGATACCGTTCACTATTTCTATGCCGACTGCTTCCCCCGAATTCGACAGGACTAGCTTGCGTATCCGCACCCTCACAGCTACTTTGCGTAAGATGCAGCAAGCTGAACGCCCGCAGAGCACCCGCAGCGAAGTTCCCTCCTTTCTGCATCATATGGCAACTCTTCTTACTTGCGGGGGGAGCGCAGACCCCAAGCGAAACAGGTCGTCGCTGTTACAGGAGCCATCGAAGAAACTGGGGTTAAAACCCTGGTCGTGGTGCACAATGCATCATCTGGACGGGGACCACAACCGTTCTCCTTGCAAGGACGCAACATCACAAAGAACGACGAATTATTCGATGCGATTATCTCAGGGTGGGTTTTTCTTCGACGCACCGAGGCTGTTCTGATTTCTTTTGTAACGTTAGTCCTGGTAGCGCTCGGCTCGAGGAACATATCTCTGACCTCCTGGGTCTTTTGTCATGTTGCGATCCGACGGGTGTGGTGAAAATTGAAGACTTTTCGGCATTCGTCACTATGCGAAGTATCCAGAAGCTCTACTCGCGCTTGGTATCCGATAAGGAGAATTGGCATCTACGAGTGCATGAAACGCTCAAAGTATGGGTGCCCGACGAAGGCGATTCCTCACTCAAAACGCTTTGGGTGAAAAAACCTCGCTGGGCTGGCCACTTTCCTGATGATTCTGCAGCAAGGATAAAGAGGGGTGCGGGCCAGTCTGAGGAATGGGAATTCTCTCCGACGACTGCTCCAAGATGGGTTCGGTTTTTGGCAGCACTGCTTTTGGGTCTCGAGAGCTGAATCCAGGAGTACAGAGGCTCCCCCGGCGCCGATAAGCTAAATCCATTGCAGCCTCAGACAAATCGATCGAAGCAGGATGTTCAAAACACCTTGCGCGAAATCAACTCCATATCCTATTCTCTTTATACCTTTGTGAACCAAAGCACCGAAATATTGAAGATGCTTTTGGCCCAAAAATCTCTCGAGAAGGTGTTTTCCGCTCAAAGTAAGTGATCCATATGTGGACACTTAACCTTAGACCTGACCTGCAAAGAAAGAGAAAACTGGTGGAGTTGATTCCGCCATCCAGGAATCCTCGAAGGCACCTAATGTGACGGACGAACACAATGGTGAGCTGATACGTCTGATCTTGGTTCGACATTTATCAAATAGTTCTGGCGACTACTTCAAACAGAGATACCCGGCGGAGTTAATTCCTCCACTGAAGAATCCTCGAACCGGACGTGACGGACGAATGTGATGGTAAGCTGATATGTCTGATCTAGGTTTAATATTTACATAATTACCCTGGCAAATACTTCAATCAAAGATGAAGACTCGGAGCTAGCACTTGAAACTGAGGAGACTGAAGGCGACTGTGTTTATCGATATCTTCAGGCAATTGTTGCATGGCAAGCAGCACTCGAAGTTCTACTTCAGCCAAGGTACCGAAACGCCTTGTCAAATATTTCTGTTGGCATGGTCGAGGTTGTTGGGAGCGAATTCGGGCTGATGCAAGCGGATGAGTTTGTCAAGGAATATTTCGCGAGACCTTCAGTTCCAACCAAGGCCGAAGTTCGAGAGATACTCAAACCAGACATCCCCACGAAGTTCAACGGCACCGTTCACATAGAGGCGACTCTTATGGGTCTTCTGACCTATTTCTCTCATCAAGGCAATGCTAGTGACTATGCTAGGGATATTTTCAACATTGATATTCTGAAGGAGTCCATCGAACCTGTGCGTCTAGAAACATGTCGTCAAAGGCTATAGGCCACGTAAGGAAACTTGAAGATTGACCACCACTGGGCGCAAGTCTGGATACAATCCCCAGCCCATCAAGATCTCGTCGAGCTCTTTGCACCTGATTCGGAGTAGGCTCGCCCATGAAGCAGCATTAGGAGGCTTCAGCCTCTGGAACCTGGGTATGGATGAATAGTTCGATGGAGTGCACGCGGATGAGGAGGGAAGAGGTCGGAGACGGATCAGCCTTTCTCAGAGGCCAAAGAAAAATGTAACGTGGCCGACAAAACTATCCACCGCGCGTGCACCAGGTGGAGTGGCTCTGCCAAACGTTAGATTGGCCCACTGCAGGTTCGGAGACTTGGAAGGCTCACCAAGGCTGCACCCCTTCGTGCTCGGCGAACGTAAGCAAGTCATACTTCAGGATCTGGGATGTAAGGAACTGATAGCACTTGCGTTGAAGGTCAGCTAGGAGCTCTTCGCGCGGGCGATAGAGCATGGAGAGCATGGCGCCATGCTCTCCAGCTGGAACTGCTGGAGGACGTCCAAAAGCTGGTGCAGGGACGCCAACTTTTTATCCTGGGCCCTAACACGCTGCTTTAGGTTGATACCCTCGGCGGTCAACTCCCTCTGGATGTTGTCCTGCCCCTCCGCGTCCTTCTTGGCTTGTTGGAACTGGTACTCCAGCTGCTGGAGCCGTTTCTGCTGGGCTTGGAGTCCCTGCTCCTGCTCCTGCTCCTGCTCCTGCAGGCGTATCTGCAGAGCCTGATTCTTCTGCCGCTCGAGTTCGAGCTGGCGGGTAAGGGTATCAGAAGAGTGGTAACGGCAGTAGTTCACCGTGCTCACCTCGGCCGCAGGTGACAGCTGCTGTGTCAAACAGGGAGGGCGCTTCGGAGCGGTGCTGAGGCCGAATGGTGGCGTAGTAAATCCATCGGATAGCATCCTCTGAAGCTTGGGAGCGAGCTTCGTGGTTCGGCTGTCGCCAGGTGGCCACGTAGTGAATACATCGGCTACCATCAACATCCTCTGCCGCTTGGGA
>CACVBS010000075.1:184342-247711 GCA_902728275.1 Cyclocybe aegerita
GGGGGGCGCAGAGACACGACGCTTGCGGTCGGTAGGCGGGTTGGGCATACTGCTGGTGCCTGGCTGCGAAGTGGGCTGCGACGAGTTTTGCGCAGGCGTACCACCTGCATTCCTCTTCGATCGTGTCTGCACTTTGTTGAGGCCGACATCGTAGTGGTGGTGGTAATGGTGGTGGTGGGTGAGCATGCCAGAGTGATTGCGGAAAGATATGGAGAGTCCGTGGTGGGGAGAGCAGGAGCTGAGCAGGAGGCGAATGCACTTCCAATTGCGTCTACCGGCCCGGGCATAGTCCATTGAACTCCGCCACTGCTCACTTTCTGATCCTTTCTACAGGACAGGACCGTTACGGGCCAGATCCTCTATTGAGGTGACGGTGTTGCAGCACCTCGATAGATCAACATGCGACGGAGCTCGACAGTTTTCTCATTTTGGAAACATTGACCGCAGCCTCTTGCAGACTGCGTTGATGCTTGTGGGTCTGGGTTTTGTCGGTCTGAGTTTTTTCGGACATGATGGTCGAGGAAGAGACGACTGGGAAAGCTGACCTAATTTGACCTAAGTCACATGACTTAGATCGAAATTACTGTCCTGATACAACCTTCTCTTCACGGCCGGTGACGCATGACATCTGTGAAGAGATTTGCAACTCTTCAAACTTGGACTGGACGCATGACAGAAGCCAAATGTCTTCGAGAAGTTGGACAGAATATTTCCATTTATGGCATGCCCGAACGCCCCGCAGGGACCGAAAATTTGGTCACTCTTCAAATTGCCTCGAGACGCGTGACATTTCTCAAGATCTCTTCTCTTCAAAGCTCTTCGTGATGCGTGACACCGGGCCAGCCCGGGCCCCATGTCCCCATGAAGCTGGCCACCTTGCAGACACTCAAGAACACTCGGATTGCGGCTGTCCCTTTCATTATACCTGCAGAACTCCATGGCATTCAATCAACTCAAGCCCAGAGGAACTAGAAGCGCACCTTCACTGACGCGGTAAATCCATCCAGGATGTGCGATGATCGTGCGGATCATATTCTCCTTAAGTACGAACACCAGCGGCTGCGATCTCTCTGTCGCAATTCATGTGCGCCACATCCGCACCGAACTTCACAAGGTCGAACCCTATGTCGCTGTACTGTGGGATGGCCGACTTCTCGATGAACTCTCCACACGCTTTGTCGTGTATGATCCTGAGGCCAGAGACGTGGATGTACAGAGGTGGATCGCCGGGGTTGGCAGCCAATTGTTTGGTCAGGCCAGCAAGAACTGCTGGCATTGGTGTCATCCCGACAGGCGCTGCATGGAAGGACGAATAAACTCACCCAAGACACTGGCAGGGTGGTTGGAGCTCACGCAGTTCACGACATACTTTGCCTTTTCTGCTTCCCCTCAATGACCTCTTTATCTTCCAACGTGCCCTCAACCGCCTCCAGGTTCTCATAGATTTCCCTCAGTTGCCTGAGCTTCTTACCCTCAGGATCGAGGTTCTGAACAAGTGCAACAACATGGTATCCAAGCGACTTGCACCCAAGCAGAACAAGAAACTGCAAGCCTAGGTACCCCATTGCATCAAGGACGAAGATGGTTTTCTGGCGGTCTGTGGTTGTTGCCATTGTCATTGATATTGACATCAAAAGGAACCCTCAGGCTCTTTCAATTATCTATCTAGATGCTGCTCCGCAAGTGGCACTCGGCAAAGGCCTCGTTCCTGCGTTGCCCCTCTGAGCAGAGCCATGATGTTATGTTGAGCACAAGACCGAGAATGTCGGAGAGTATACATGTCATGTCTATTGAATTCATGTGTGGTAAGCATCCTCGTGCCCTCCAATACATTTTTTAAGTAGCTCTGTCTTCCTTTTCTCTCTCGTGATATACAGCCCTGAAGGAAGTCTGAAGAACAACTCAAAGAATCGGGTAACCTACCCTTCTTCACATTCAGCTCTGCCAGTGGAGTCTGAAGAATATCAACTCTGTTGTCACCACAAGTAGTATGAACTTTTGCAGTTCGTCCTGTTCATATTTTCAGAGGTCCGAGTGTAGGAGCATTTGAGTCTAGCAGCTCCCATCTTGCCTAGCACTTGGGAATCAATTGCAACTTCCATACCCTTCCTCGCCTTCGTTGGTGCTTGTCATCCTTTTGGTACACATGGTGATGCACAATCCTCTATAAGGTGATGTCCTGGTCACAGGGCCTGTTACACCCTTGTCATGTCACATTTCTTGAGACAGTGCCTTCCTCTGCTGCACAACAATCCTACGGAGATTTATTCATGTGGAATATGTAGTATAATACATTGTAAAAATTGCTATCAGAGTGAAAAATTAAAATACTAAGCTCATCTAACAAAAAAGTCCATTGACTGCACAATCCCTGCCAAATTGGCCATCAAACAGTGCACAGCCCATAACTTTGTGAGGACAAAGATTTGCGACTTGTGTTAGTGGGAAGAAATGTTTGGAATCAAATATAATAAAAGTGAGCTGTTTTTTCTCATGGGGACAAACGTAAGAGACAAAGACACGCTCTGATTGGCTGATATATGCAACTGGTGATGGGACGTGCAGCATCCTGGATATCCTGGGTGGTATGCAACTGGAAGGCGTCACTCTACATTGGACCATGTTAACAGGCACTAGGCGCCAAGGAAACCACCAGTTTTGAAGTGTCCTGGAGGGCTATTTCTTTGGCACATCACAAATATGGTAATGCCCCTATTCACAGTATCTGAAAAGAGACTTCAAGTTGAATTGAACTAAATATTTTATGGTTCAAATGATTCATGCAGGTGCTTGGAGAAGAGTTTGAGCTTGATCAGCAAAAATGGCACTGATTGTGAGAAGCAAGGAGGGTATTTGCCATGGGATGCCTGGGCCACAAGGAGCCAACTGCAGGTTGGTGACAAGCAGCAGGACAATTCTCATAATTTCAAGAAATAAGATTCCACTCTGCACTAACTCGCACAACTGTAACATGCTGGGCAGTGCAGCTACTCAGTTAAATGGGTGGTAAAAAAAGGTCAGGACACCCCCTAGCAGGCGAATGACCACTTTGATTACCAGCCAGTGGGCCTGTACCAGAACTGGCAATTCTATGGAGGATTTTTTCCAGTTCTACTTTATATTCAGAAATAATCTAACGCTGAATTGCTATGAAACCCATGTGCAAAGCACAGGTCACTTGTTAGTCATAATATAAAGAGTGCTATCAGAGCAGAATTTTTATTTATAGTGTTTAAGTATGAAATACCCTTGTTGGTAGGGCAATTTAAGATACTTACTCAACAGATATAAAAAATCTGTTCTGATAGAGCTCTTTATAATTTTTTAAAAATCACTTTCTTCTTATGTAGTAAGTCCTCAATCATCAAAATTGACAAGTTATGAGGTGGGCAAGGGATCATATGAAGGATCTTGTTATTCTCATTTATTAATATTCAGAAGCAATAAAGGTATTTAAAATCTGTATATACTGAGTCATTGTCTCATTGTGTACAAGTTTTAGTATTGAAGGTTGTGCAAAGATGAAGTCATTGGCTCGCAATCGAACCAAAGGGGTGGAATTAGTGGAGTGCACAGCCACCAAGCCACAGCCACCAAGCCTGTGCACTCCAATCACTAATTCCACCCCTTTGGCACTTGATTGCAAGCCAATGACTTCATCTTTGCACAACCTTCAATACTAAAACTTGTACACAATGAGACAATGACTCAGTATATACAGATTTTAAATACCTTTATTGCTTCTGAATATTAATAAATGAGAATAACAAGATCCTTCATATGATCCCTTGCCCACCTCATAACTTGTCAATTTTGATGATTGAGGACTTACTACATAAGAAGAAAGTGATTTTTAAAAAATTATAAAGAGCTCTATCAGAACAGATTTTTTATATCTGTTGAGTAAGTATCTTAAATTGCCCTACCAACAAGGGTATTTCATACTTAAACACTATAAATAAAAATTCTGCTCTGATAGCACTCTTTATATTATGACTAACAAGTGATCTGTGCTTTGCACATGGGTTTCATAGCAATTCAGCGTTAGATTATTTCTGAATATAAAGTAGAACTGGAAAAAATCCTCCATAGAATTGCCAGTTCTGGTACAGGCCCACTGGCTGGTAATCAAAGTGGTCATTCGCCTGCTAGGGGGTGTCCTGACCTTTTTTTACCACCCATTTAACTGAGTAGCTGCACTGCCCAGCATGTTACAGTTGTGCGAGTTAGTGCAGAGTGGAATCTTATTTCTTGAAATTATGAGAATTGTCCTGCTGCTTGTCACCAACCTGCAGTTGGCTCCTTGTGGCCCAGGCATCCCATGGCAAATACCCTCCTTGCTTCTCACAATCAGTGCCATTTTTGCTGATCAAGCTCAAACTCTTCTCCAAGCACCTGCATGAATCATTTGAACCATAAAATATTTAGTTCAATTCAACTTGAAGTCTCTTTTCAGATACTGTGAATAGGGGCATTACCATATTTGTGATGTGCCAAAGAAATAGCCCTCCAGGACACTTCAAAACTGGTGGTTTCCTTGGCGCCTAGTGCCTGTTAACATGGTCCAATGTAGAGTGACGCCTTCCAGTTGCATACCACCCAGGATATCCAGGATGCTGCACGTCCCATCACCAGTTGCATATATCAGCCAATCAGAGCGTGTCTTTGTCTCTTACGTTTGTCCCCATGAGAAAAAACAGCTCACTTTTATTATATTTGATTCCAAACATTTCTTCCCACTAACACAAGTCGCAAATCTTTGTCCTCACAAAGTTATGGGCTGTGCACTGTTTGATGGCCAATTTGGCAGGGATTGTGCAGTCAATGGACTTTTTTGTTAGATGAGCTTAGTATTTTAATTTTTCACTCTGATAGCAATTTTTACAATGTATTATACTACATATTCCACATGAATAAATCTCCGTAGGATTGTTGTGCAGCAGAGGAAGGCACTGTCTCAAGAAATGTGACATGACAAGGGTGTAACAGGCCCTGTGACCAGGACATCACCTTATAGAGGATTGTGCATCACCAAGTACACATGAGGAAGTAAATTGCCACGCTTCATCATGTCATTTCTCCTGAACTGTCAACGTCTGAACGTTTGACCAGTTCAAGACTTGAAGCTTGAAGCTTCAAAAGTCTCGGTGACATGTCAGTAGAGTCTATTCTATCTCACTTTACAGACAGGTTATTCATAGCACATGGTCTTTATATGAAGCAAATCCCAAGAAACTATACGGGTAGCTCGGTGTTGTCTTCTCCCATACAACTGATGGTCGGGTGAAATCCATCCGAAAACGGTGCGTCTTTCGTCATGATGCTCGCAGACCGTTCCCAGAATATTCAAAAGACCCTTTGTTCACAGTTGTCTTCGACTTCCACGGCGTTGGAATCTCCTTCCCGAGCAGCGTCTTCAAGATGAACGACCTGCCCCCTGGAATTGT
This sequence comes from Cyclocybe aegerita, assembly GCA_902728275.1. NCBI lineage: Eukaryota > Fungi > Basidiomycota > Agaricomycetes > Agaricales > Hemipholiotaceae > Cyclocybe > Cyclocybe aegerita. The sequence goes on from CACVBS010000075.1 coordinate 189,790, forward strand.
CTACCTCGCCCAAAGGCTTCCAAGGCTCGTACTGCCTCCCACCGTTGCCTACGCTCTTGTCCGGATTCTCAGCTCAACATACGATACCGATGTCCCCCTGTGGTTCCTCACTCTGGCTATGGTTTTCAGCCTACCCTTGGCCTTGACCATTGAAGTGCAATATGACCAATATCGAGTTTATCGGGACGCCAGTCGACTCGGAGCAATGCTTCCCCCTACGATACCCGATCCATATCCTGGAGGCATTTCTGGTCTGTTTGCTGCAACGAAGGCATTTAAGACGGGTTATCCAGGCACGTGTCGTTTCACGATACGCTTTGAACGATTTCTGAATTCTAGCGGCGTGAGCAGCTGATGGGATAGACAATTTGTGTGAGAAGGCCGGGGGGTACACTTTCAACCGAAGGGTCTTGTTCGAAAACAGGGTGAATGAGGCTACATGCATTCCTATGATCTCTATTCAACCCAAGAACAGATTATCACTGCAGAACCAGAGCATATCAAGGTTTGGATTCCGTGAATCGAGAAGAACATTCGTCTGATATTGAAACAACAGGCGATACTAGCAACGCAATTCGACGAGTTTGAGAAAGGCGAGGAGTTCCGATCCGTCGTCTTCCCGCTACTAGGAACCGGGGTGTTTGCCGTAGATGGTCCGTTATCCTTTCCTTCTCTCCTTAGGTCCTGCTGAAATTCATTCAGGTAATCTATGGAAGTACGTCCCTCAACCATCCAATTGATGTTGATTTCCCGATCCACGCTCCCAGATTCCACCGCTCCATGACCCGCCCCTTCTTCAGCCGCGACCGCATCAGCCACTTCGACATCTTTGACCGACACGCGGACGCTGCCATCCAGCAACTCAAGAACCGCTTCCACCAAGGCCACCCCGTCGACTTCCAGGATCTCGTCGCACGCTTTACGCTCGACTCTGCCACCGAATTCTTACTGGGCAACGACGTCAAGTCGCTCTCAGGCGACATTCCGTACCCGTACTACGTCACGCTGCCAGAGTCTGCCCTGGCCAAGCAAGCAGACCTCCCTGCGGCACGATTTTGGAACGCGCTGTCGGAGGCCCAGTCAATTACGTCGTATCGGACGCGCTTTGGGACTCATTGGCCTCTGGTGGAGTTTTGGCATGATAAACTGAAGGGACCGATGAAGGTTGTCTATGGTTTCGTTGACCCAATTGTCGTCGAAGCCATCAAGCACAAGAGGGAAATGGAGGGGAAGATCGAGAAGGACAGGGACGATGAGACGCTTCTGGAGAACCTGGTTAACGAGACAGAAGGCAAGCATTATTATTCTTAGACCCTTTGAACGGATTTTTAACCTCTCTGTAGACCCCATCACCCTGCGAGACGAAATCATGTCACTGCTCGTCGCAGGACGCGATACGACGGCCAGCTTGCTCACTTTCACAATCTATATGCTAGCCGAGCACCCAGAGGTTCTTACGAGACTACGAAAGGAAATATTGGAGAAGATCGGTCCTCACAGACGGCCTACGTACGACGACTTCCGTGAAATGAAGTACCTTAAGGCCGTCCTCAATGGTAGGCTATTCGCAGGGTTTGATGATAGCCAACATGTCTGACGTTCTCGGTTGCGCTAAGAAACCTTGAGGTTGTACCCTCCTGTTCCATTCAATCTCCGGTAGGCGTGGTCCTTGCCCTTGAGTGGAAACATCTGAACTGACACTCCCCAGAACGTCGAACCAGGGAACGACGTGGCCAAATAAGCAACCCGGCGGCAAGCCGTTCTATATCCCCCCCAACACACGGTAAGCAGAAGACGGAATATTCTTCTGGGGCACGATTTACCAGAAACTAGGACACCGTACGTTGTCTTCATGATGCACCGGCGCAAAGATCTCTGGGGTCCAGATGGTCAGTCTCTCTGCATAATCATTCTGAGCACTACATGGTGCTGACCCCCAATCCTTCCAGCTTTCGAATTCGACCCTGATCGCTTCCTCGACGAGCGCCTGCACAAATACCTCACCCCCAACCCGTTCATCTTCCTCCCATTCAATGCCGGTCCGCGCATCTGCCTCGGACAGCAGTTCGCGTACCACGAGGCCTCGTTCTTCCTCGTCCGGCTCTTCCAGGCGTTCTCGACCGTCGCCCTCGTGCCCGAAGCACAGCCGCCTGACTCGCGTGCACCGGCGGTGTGGAAGGAAGATAAGGAGGGGAGGAAGGGTAGGGAGAAGATCAGGCCGAAGACACATTTGACGATGTATGTTCAGGTGAGTAGTTGAAGTCCTTGTGGAAAATACACTCGATTTTGATGGGATTTTGGTTGGATAGGACGGGTTGTGGGTTACAATGCGCGAGGTCAGGACAGCTGAGGAACCCTAAAGCCAACCCTGACTCCATTTTACTGGGCCGCATGTCATTCCTCCCGCTGGCACCCTGGATATAGGCCGGAATTTTTTGTTTATCATCTATGAATCTGAGGAGCACCTACTGTCACCTGTATCATGTACCATAGCATGTACACACCCCCGTATATTTATTCCCGAGCTCGCGCAAGGGTGGGCCAACTTTCCTCAATTATGAGCTGGAGGTGCCTCGAAAACCAATAAATTAAACCCCATGTAGTGTGGGCACAATAGAGACAGCGAAGCAGCTGTCTGTAGCCGAGAGAGAACACTCATGCACCTACGACCTCAATCACTATCGCTGCTATCACTATCACTACTCTTATCATCATCCGTGCTGCTCTCATCGTCGCTGCTCTCCTCCTTGCGCTTCTTGACCGGCTGGCCCTTCATCGCCGCCATCTGGCCTGCAAGACTGTCCTCGTCCGGCTCCGAGATTTCGTCTTCCGACGGCGCGTCCTCGACGACGGGTGGGTCCTCCATCTTCAGCGTGATCTCGCGCACGGCCTCCTCGCCGACGAAGGTGTCACTGACGACGTACACTTTCCATGTGAAGAGACCAGTGTTAGGCGGCCCTTGGAACTGCATCTTGTATGAGCGGTAGTCGCGTTCGTGAGGACCAGCACCAGGGCGGGCATAGGGGATGTCGGTGATCTTCATGGGTGGGACAACAATGCGGTTGGATTTGTCGTCTGCGAGAACGATCCACCAAGAGGGTTTGCGAGTCTGTCAGAGTGAGTATAAGACCTTTGTACTCATGAAAAGTAAAACAGCGAAGTGTAGACATACGCCAGGCCAGTAAGGTGCATGCGCGCTCGAGTTGGCTTCCTTCGCCTGAGCAGGCGAGAGCTCTGCTGCGTCCAGTCGGCTCTCAAGGAATTTCTCGTCAATCTTCTCATTCTGCAGGAGAAGCTTCTTGGTCTCGTCTACGCTCAGATCCTTGGGTTCGATGTCCTTGTTCGCGCCGGGGGGTGTTATCCGTAGCTTGACGAGCAGGTAAATGATTGAAGAGGGTGCAATGACAGCCTCGCCGATAACTAGCAGAGAACAATAGGTTACACGTGGAAAAACGAAAACGAAAGATAGGAAAGACGCACCTTTGAATGCAGCATCGACGATCTCCACCCTGCCCCATTTCTCCATCGCCTTCCTCACATCACTCGCCCGGCCATCCTCCTTCGCCTCGAGCTCAAACAGCAAGTCACTCATATCCCGCACCTTGCCGTCCTTCTCGCTGCGCTCCTTGGCTTTCTCCGCGAATTTGGCCACATCTTCGGTCGTGATACCTGGTAGCTGGGTAAAGCGCATCTTGTCGGAGGCGTTGGGTGGGAGAGCTTGCGCTAGGAAGGCGTACAAGCGGATGATGGTCAGTGTTGGCATGAGCCATGTGCGCACAATCGACACATTAAGGAGAGCGTTCAGCAGGAGAGGTGTTTGTAGGAGGACCTCCTTTTGCTCTGTGTACCAAGTTAGTACATGGAACAGATCGAGAAAATAGGTAAACGTACGCTTCTTCAGTCCAGCATCTTTGATCTCTAGCCTCAACAAGTGCGCGTACAATAGCACGAGCGCGCGTTTCCTCGCCTCGTGTAGCTTCCCGTCATAATCCACCGCGACTTTCCTGACCTCTGTCCATTTAGCACCAAGCTTCTCCGTGATCGTCTTCTCTAATGTGTCGAGCTCCGCGGTAGACTTGGTCTTGGATGCGTCGAGTTCCCACTGATATGCCTTCCCAAGCGCGCCGACAACGTCTTCCATACCCGACTCCTCCTTCAACGTCTTAAAGAACGCCGCAGCGCTTTGTGCATAGATGCCGTCTTTCGTCTTCTGGCGATTGCCAAACCACCATCGACCCTGCACATGTGTAAGCGTTGTCTGGGGGGTACGGAAAGAGAGGAAATAACACGTACGACCAACGCAGGGAGCGCACCGCCGAACACGAGCCCGTAAACACCGAGAACCCAGATGTTGTTCTTGCCCTCGATAATCCACTTGGGAAGCGCAATACCCATCGATGTCGTCTGAGGTCCGTCGGGATTGTTGTACTTCTGCCAGTTCTCCTTGATGCGTTCGTCTGTCAACCTATGGGCGTGCGGATGATTAGCGGTGAGCGTGGCGCGAATACACTGAACGCCTACGATTTGTAGGCCTTGGTGATCTGGACGAAACGTTCTTGAATCATCTCAATGGTCATGTTAGCAGTAGCTTTGACTTTGTCGGGGTGGCTAGTTTGGAGGTGGGTACACGCGTCATAGGGCAAGGTAGAGTGGCACTTACTACACCCGAGAAAGCTTCTTGAAGTGCGATTTGATCTCCTTGTCTGGTGTGCTCTTTTGAAGCTGTCAGAGAAAGTTGTTGCACTACAGCAGTTGCACATACACTTGCGATGCCCAGAATCTCGAATGGGTTGTAGATTTTGTTCTCCACTTTCAAAAGCGACACCCGGTAGCAGACGAAGGCGAACAGGGACCACCCTCCAACGAGGAAGTATGTTCTAGGGAAGCTGATTTAATGTTATAAAGTATAGACAAGCAGCCTGCATACCTCCTGCTAAGGTTTGGATTAAGAATCGACCCCCGCTCCTGCTTTTGTACAATCTTCCGTTGTTCGATACATGGTGTACATTGGCATCCGTCGGATACGGCTTTGTCTTTGTAACCTATTCAGCCCTGTCATCTTCTGCAATAAATAATCTACGCACCTGGGCGCTTTAACAGCGCCGAAACCGTCAATGGCACGAGCACCAAAGCGAGAAATGTGATAAGAAAGTACGCGGCCATAACCCCGGCCTCGTCATATTCGTATGCAGCCATCGTGGCTGGCTTTTAGCGTGCAAGTCGTTCCGGTGACGATGTGGTTATATAAGTGTGTAATTGGGTATTCTGAAGAATAAGTGGCCAAGTGAGCGTGCGGAAGAAAGAAAAAGGAGGAAGTTAAGGAAAGTACATCGACGTGTCCGGTGAGCTGGCGAAATGGAAAGTGGGCGTGACATACTCGTGCTGTTACATATGATGTCACTCATACTGACGTCACACGATGCGCCCTTTTCCCAAAACCACCACCAGGACCTGCAGTGGCGCCACGACTGGAGACATCCTCCACCCTGGCGATATCTGTCACGCAAGAGAGCCATATTTTATACAACATACTTACGGATGATTCCAAAACTTCGTCGCCCTCAAATTTCTTTCAACTGGTACCGCAATTGAAGACCTTCTTAAACTTAAGAACCGGATGTCGAAGGTTGAGCATCGCACAGCTGTCTCTGTCTGAATTGGTTTCATGATGTTCGCAAAGCGGTACCATTGTCGACCCGGAAGCCCTTACCCCAGGTCTGCGTACTGGGCGCTGTTGATAGGACTGGGGCAGAACCTTAAGCTTAAGCTTCGAACCCTTGATTCCGAACAGGACACATACAGCGACTAAAGATACAAAAACTCCTCGACGCGTCTTGTTACCTCTTGAAATCAACCTCGAAAATGCCTTCAAAAGAATCGCAGAGGCTCCAATCATCAGTCTTCTCGTATCCCAGCGCTGGATGACCCCATCAAAGCAGGCTGAACGCTCATTTAGCAGGTCTTACGAATACCCCCAAGACATTATTGACCTTAGAGCCATCGATACGTTAGTCCTTCAGGTGGACTCACGCTACGAGCACGTTGTCTTGTTGGGAGTCCGCAATTCCGCCTCTCGTTCTTTCCATACCTGCGTTCGCGTTCGTCTCTTCAAGGGCATAGAAATTCGAGTCGACAACATCATTCAAAAGCGGTCCCTGAACCCCATCAGCACCTTAAGCTCCACCTCCTACTCCAGCGCATCCAATCTCCATCATTTTCACCCTTTCACCACCCGACAGTTACCGAAGCAAAGTCCGACATGCTGCACAAAAATGGAAATTGTGGCGATATAGCCTCAATAAGCTCCTCCGTTCGTTCCTCGGGATCCATCCCAAAATCTTGGTTTTGAAGGCGGTGCCGGTGACGCAGGATTCCTTTCCGAGATCCAGCGAGGTTCTGCCTCCCTTTTCCATGCCTTCCCTTTAGGTCCCGTGCATCAGCGATTTCATAGGGTTCCCGATATCTTCCATCCGTGACAGCCCCAATACCACCAATATGCAGCATTTTATGTTCCATAGCAGCTATCTGGATGCGATTTTCTTAGAGGGTGCACTGTACATCTCAGATCTTCCTTTAAATCAAACCAGGCAACCTCGGTCCCGGTCAAGATTGAAGACCCTCAACATGACGACCCATATCGAACAGGATAGGCTCGGTTATATATGTAATATGTATAACCACCCCCCTAGATTCCCACCTCCAGTGTTCTTGCTCCCTTCACCAACTTCAACATCTTAATCCCTCTGATTCATGTTCAGAGCAGAAGCCTTCCCTCAGCACAGTTACAACATTGCGGACTTCAACCACATCGCAAACTTTCTTCCCTCAACCTCTTCCCCGCATCCAGGCCTGCACTCCATCGAGCTCTCCGTTCACTCTGTGATCCCAGAGGGTTAGCCAACCCTTCGTCCGCTAGCAGAGCTTTGGCAGGGTGGAACACCAAAAACCACCGGAAAGGAAGACCTCGACGAGGCGTTGTACCCGGGCTTGCAATCAGTTGTTGCAAGGACGTTGAGATGGTAATGGGAAGCAAGAAAGCTGCTGTCGTCTACCACATGCGCCGTCTCTCCGGCGCTTGTATTTCTGCGTAAATACCACATGTAACACGCAGCCACTTTTTCACCAGGATGTATATTTTCTGAAGGATTAAACCTATCGAAGGAGTCTTCTACGTATTCGACGAATTGGCATCATCAAAATTGTCGCTTCTCGGGCTGTCCTACCGGATCAGTGGGAATCTAATGTACCAGTTCCAGGTCTCGCATTCGTCAGAGCGTCGGTGGGTATATATATCTCCGAGTCCTGTATACTCAGCGGAAAGTTTGATATCCGAGAATGCGGCCCCGGGCAATGATTCCAAGAAATGAAAGACCCTTGTAGATTTCCTGTACATCACTCCGATAACGCGAGATTTTACACGGCGTGATTGGGGGGCAGAGTAAATCGGATTGAACTCGGGGTTCCCAAGGTGAGCCAGTTCGCGAAGACGTGGTGCCACACGGCCCATCCTCATCGATGTCGTCGGTCGCCTCAATCCCCTTTTTTGTCCTATCCGTCGCGCCAACCGCGTGGATCTGGCTCAATGTAGGATAACGAACCAAGTGATCTTCTGGGTACCAGTATCGGCTTATAATACAACCCATGTTCCGGGATCGGCCACGGTGTGTGAAGGTTCTGAGCAGAGAAAAGTGAGCTATTTCCCAAAACGGACGAGCGGCTCGCCGCCGATTAGCGGCACGTGATAGATAATGACATCGGTATATAATCGCGGTTTTCCGTGAACGCCCTTCACCTTCTCCCCAACCTCCAATCCGTATCCTCAAAGACAACATGGGCATCCTTGATATTGTTCCCGTAAGTAATAAGAGTATTTGGAGAAGATGGGCGTTGTGATGGTGCTAATCACGGCTTGTAGGCTGGTGTGCTGACCGGCGACAACGTTCGCAAAGTCTTCGATTACGCAAAAGAGCACCAGGTATGAGGCATATTTCACTCGGAATACGCTCAGTGCTGACCGCCTAGTAAAGTTCGCCATTCCTGTGAGTTAGATTGCCTCACATTTGCACTGAGATGCTTAGTTCATGCAGGCTATCGTACGTTGCTCTAATTCCGCTTCCCGCGCGATGCATGAACTGACCAATTTGCCCGCAGAACGTGACTTCTACGTCCACCGCGAATGCGGTTCTGGAGGCGGCTCGGTATGGATCTCCGCCTACGCGATGTATTTTTCTTATCAATGAAAATGCAGTGACATCAAGTCCCCAATCATCATCCAAGTGTCGCAGGGTGGAAGTGCTTACTTTGCCGGCAAGGGTCTGCCCAATGACAAACAACAGGCGTCTATCGTCGGTGCTATCTCTGCTGCTCACCACGTCCGATTGGTGTCCAAGGCCTATGGCGTGTATGTCCTCAACATTCAACCGCTTGTTAATTATTCAAATGTTCTTCAGCCCTGTGATCATGCACAGTGATCATTGCGCTGAGAAGCTCCTGCCCTGGTTCGACGGTATGCTCGAGGCCGACGAGGCCTACTTCAAGGAGCACCAAGAACCCCTCTTCTCCTCGCACATGCTCGACCTCTCGGAGGAGTCCAAGGAGCACAACATCGCCACCTGCGTCAAGTACTTCAAGCGTATGGCGCCGATCGGTCTCTGGTTGGAGATGGAGATCGGCATTACCGGTGGTGAGGAGGACGGTGTCGACAACACGGGTGTCGACAATGCTGCTCTGTACACCCAGCCCCAAGACGTGTACGACGTGCATGCCGCCCTCAGCGCGATTGGTCCCAACTTCAGCATTGCAGCAGCCTTTGGAAACGTCCATGGTGTATACAAGCCTGGCAACGTCAAACTCCAACCCGAACTTCTGCAGAAGCACCAGCTCTACGTCGAGGAGCAGCTTAAGGTCAAGGGCACCAAGCCTCTGTACGTCTACTCGAGCCTTTTCGAGGGAACTCACATTAAGCGGTTTGTGCGCAGGTACCTGGTCTTCCACGGTGGATCCGGCTCCTCAAAAGAGGAGATCAAGACTGCCGTCGAGAACGGTGTCGTCAAGATGAACGTCGACACCGATACCCAATTCGCCTACCTCGTTGGTATCCGGGTAAGTACACAATCCTCTTCGACACTTTTATTGCTTACATCTTACGCCGCGTTCAGGACTTCGTCTTCAAGAAGAAGGATTACCTCCTGACCCAGGTCGGGAACCCCGATGGCGCGGACAAGCCTAACAAGAAGGTAGGCCCGGAGTTTACCCTGTTCCTGCTGAAGCTAACCTAAGGTATTCTACCTAGTTCTACGACCCCCGTGTATGGGTGCGTGAGGGCGAGAAGACGCTCGTCGAGCGCGTCAAGGAGGCGTGCAAGGACCTTGGAAATGTTGGGCGCCTATGATCGATTGACTGTAGATTTTGTGGATCCGATGCATTGATTGCGGACGTTTTGGGAAAGAATAAGTACAGTAGTGAAAGAAAAGTGTAGTCCTGTTGTTGTATAAAATATTGAATGCCTTTAGCTTGAAGATAAGAATATAAGTGGCCAGTTGGCGAGGAGGGAATTCCGTCTTCGTAGAAATACTTAGCACGTTCCTTCCCCAAGGAGAAAGAGGTGCTATGGACTGGGCAGGTTTTTTGAAGCACTCGTCGCTGACTTCTTAGCCAAAACAACCACAGAATCTTCGATGGAAACTTGTGCTTGATAGAGGGCGAGGACGCGATGAATCTCGACTGGGTCGATCATCGCACACATAATCTGCCTGAAGATGAGGTAGACAATGCATATATTGAGCTGTGTTGCAAGACCAAAGGGTCCACAGCTGTTGTAGAGAGACAAAACGAGGTCTGGGTTTGCGTGCAGCCATTGAATCGCTAGCCCAATCTGGGGACCTGTGGCAAGCAGGATTTCGGCCTCCAAAGCATCCCTGCAGACCCAGTTGAGAGCTAGGATTGGCAGGACCACAACTAGCGATGCGCTGAAAGAGAATCCGAAGATCTGCGCGAGCACAGGAATCGGCGAGCACCGTTCCACCACTCGGAGGTAGAAAGACGACTCGCTCGGCGGGTGAAAGCTGTAGCGTCTCATCCGCGTTTTCGACAGATGCGCGAAGATCACCGCTAACTGGAGGAGCCGCGCGTTGCAATACCCCAGTACCCCACATACCAACAGCGTCAGCCCAAATCGCTCCGGCCGTTCAGAGAGTGGCGTGTCCTTATTTACAGGTGGCTTTGCTTCCACACCGGGGATCACCTCCGTCCTTAGGAGCTTTGGGAACAAATAATGATCATTCTTCATAACCTGGCCATCTATTTCGATTTTGAGGCCGCTCGGGTCGGACTGCGGGTTGAGGGCTTGGACGACGGCCCACTGCGCAAGAGTGTGTCTGCAGAAGCGGATGGCATGCAAGAGGATGCCTGAACCGATGAGGGGTTCGATTTCTGCATCGTACGTGAATACGGAGGCTTCGATGAAGGATAGGGAGGCGATGAGGTGGGTGGTATGGGTGAATAGGCGGTGTAGGTGCGATCGACGAGTATGAGAGAGGGAGGAGGCCAGCGAGGGTGTCCAGATGTCAGAGAACCGCGGACAGGGACTTGATGGAGGAGCATAGAGGGTAAAGTAAGAACGGAGGGTAGACCGGAGGGTGTGCGTCCAAGGCGGAGGACGATCAAAGGGCAAAGATCGGGAAAGCTGTTCGATGCTTTCCAGGATGTCCAGGAAGGATTCGAGCGCGAGGATAGTGTCTCGCGTGTAAATCATGTTGCGGTGCTTCCGTGTGCTTCGAGAGATCTTCTTGAGGACGGTATACGCGTAGCGCTTCCACCTTCGCGTTAGTTGGAGGAAGTTCGTCGTCAGAAACGCGTCTCGAAAAGGCTTCGCTTCGGACAAGTGGTGCCCGACGTGGCTGAAATATGATATCAATCGATTGTGAGCGTAAAAGAATAAATAAAAAAACTCACGCAAAGGCGTATAACATCGGGTCGCGTTCCCTCATCGCCATTAGGCTCGTCAGAGTCTTGTGCTCCCAGTCCCTCGCGTAGGGCTCCTCTGCCTCCTGGATCAACCTCAGCCTTTCGACAGAATGCTGCACCCACTCCAATTTCAACATCCCCCAGTCCTCCCCGATATCCTGCACCTCAGCCACGAGGCGTGCCTTCTCCGTCTTCCTCCAGTTCCTGTCCTTCACAAGGCGATGCCGCTGCTTCTCCTCCCACAAATCCCAGGATTTGTTCAGGCACAGCTGTCGCCCGAGTCGTTTACGATCGCTCGGGCAGACTCTTCGTCTCTGGTCCGCAGAGTCATGGTACGCCTGGAGGGTGTCCCAGACCTTAGCGCCTCTTGTAACATAGATGCACGAGAGGAGGATGCTCGAGTTGGCTGCGGAAGGCAAAAGTGACCCGTATGGAATGTCCAAGGACCTCCATTGCTCCGGAATCGCATCTGGGGTGAGGCCAACAAGGAATTCACGGATCGAGTGGTGCGCGAGGCTCGCAAAATACGTCTGTCCTGGATGCTGATGATCGGCCCGGTAGTATTCGAGGTCGCCGAGGCGCCAGTCGACGAGGATGCCGACTGCGTTGGAGATGACAGACTTGACGTCGTGTGGTACGTTGTTCGGAGAGATGCCTTCGTCCTGGGAAATGTCAATAGCGAGGACTTGCCGCAGGAGGTTGAGGGTGACGGGTTGTGGGGAATAAATGATCCATTGAAGCGTCCGGAGCGCGATTTCGTTCTCGTAGGGCAGGTTGTCGGAGAGGTGCTGGGTAAGGTATTTGTTGTATACCACTGCTAGACTTGCAGGGCTGGTTTCAAGGGAAGTTATGATCTTCTCGACGTGGTCTTGTGTGGAGGGCCGGGAATTCCTGATCATCTCGCACTTGAAACGTGCATATAGGAACATGTGGCCTGAGGTTAATAAAAGGCTGTTCTTGAGACGCTCGGATTCAGATTCCAGAATACCGTAGTCATCGACGAGGCCGTCAACCTGCTCGCGGACGAAAGACTCTAGGTCGCCCTCGGTAGTAGCTTCCGATGTGCCGCCGATTTCGAGTTTCGGCCAATCTTGAAGTTCGGCCTCAATGTAGCGCTCTTTCCGGCTCAGAACAAGAATTTTCGCGTTTGTGACCTTGGAGAACACTTTCAGCAATGCAATCACATCTTGGCACTCATCTAAGCCGTCCATAACCAGCCTATGCCTCTTCAGCCAACCTTTCAACACATGCAATGCAGCAAGACTACTCACCATTTGCCCTGGAACATGTCAATAAAATCACAGAAAAAGGGTGCCATCTGCTCCAAGCTGAATTGGTAGTCCTGCCTCTCGTCGGTCACCCACTTGACGAAAAAGTCCATCTTGGGATGAAATGGGCGGTCTTCGCGCAGCAGGATCTGTCGGATGAAGTCCATGAGGACATGGACAGGCTTGTCCTCGTTCTCCTTGCTGAAATGGTACAGAGTAATCTCGCTTCCAACATGATGACTTTTCCGGATGTGTTCGACAAGAAAGGACGCGAGGATGCTCTTGCCCGTACCGGGACCTCCATACAACCAGAGGTGGTTGCACAGAGGCCCTTGTGCTTCAAGCCAGTGGCTGATCACCGGATGTTCAATTGCCCAATGGCAGGTACTTTCCAGCCGCGCCTGTTGATGCTCTACGAATGGGTCTTTGATATAGTGCGGTGGCCGCAATCGGCGCATGATTTCGTCCGAGCGGGCTGGAATTCGACATTGAGAAGTTGGTATTCAGGACAAGATGAAAGGCAATACCGAAGACATTGATATGGTTCACATAGTTGTGATATGAGTTGTTTAGAAACGTGCTGTTTTCTATGTGGACATTCTTCGCGTTTGAAAATTGGTGTATGCCGCCGCCAGTCGCCATTCGAGCTTCAGGGGAACCGGTGTCGCAAGCAGAGCGAGCTTGGAGGAGAGGCACCTGGTGGCCGTCGAGGAAGAGCGAGGGAACTTGGTCATTGTGCTGTCAGGGTGCAGACGTAAAGAACGTTGGGGCCCTGTCACCCCTGGCCGCACAACCAATCCGAAAACAGCAATAGGTTCCGCCACTTCCGCTGCTTCCGTAATAGGCGCCGGCCGTTGAGACCGAAGCGCCGACCAAGCTCGTCTCCATGAAACCCAAGTGAAACCTGATGGACGATGGACCTTAAACGTTACTTAAATAACCATCCCATCTTTGAGACGCCGAAGGAGTAAGATATCACACCGAGGCTCCCGAAACGGCTTTCGTTTGCCCCATTCTGATTCTCAACTTGAACTTTGTCCAGACTTTGACTCGGTGTTGTATCTGAGAGCCAAAATCGGTCCTAAATTGCATATCAAAACAACGTATCAATGTACAACAAGATAGACCAAACTTTACAAGCATAGTGCTACAACTTCAGTTTCTGAACGTTCTCCGACGGAAGGGGAACAATCACAGGCAAAGGCATCCACCGTATCGCCTTGGGCATCTTGAGGAGTTTCTGAATGGTAAGATCTTCTGGCTGACGGGCGATCCTAGCCACCTTCGGGTTAATGTCCAATAAACGCTCATGGAGCTCGTGCTTCCCTGCCTCCAGCGTCAGCATCGCATTTTCCTCATCCCCAATCCAAGATTGGCACAAGATAATAAAAAACAGGCAGTCCGTAGCGAGCACAGGCGTGTGATTCCGCTGAAGCTGCGGGCGCGCGATCTGGAAGTGCAGAAGCGCGTCATCGAATCGTTCCATTTGCATGCACAGCGCCCCAAGCTGCAGCCGCGTCTCAGCGCCGGCAAACACGAAGCGCGAGTCCCAGAATGTGGGTATGGCCTCCTGGAACAGCCGAACGGCCTCCTCGTCGTCGTCGGCAATTTGTGCAAGCCACCGACGAGCGAAGGCGCCGTCAAGCTTTTGTCCGAGTGCGTCGTTCTCTGCAATTGCGATCCGGAACGCTGCTTGCGCGTCCTCGTTCCTCCGGAGGGCCTTGTAAACAGACGCGAGGGAGGTTTGGCATTTCGCTGACCCAGATCGGTCGCCAAATTCCGTCAGGGTGTCAATTGCCTCAACGAGAAGCGCCCGTGCGGTCTCCACCTCGCCCTCTCGCTGATATGTCCGTGCCAAGATCTGTTTGCAAAGCGCTCGATGGTGAGGATCTTTATATTTTACACACGAGTTCCGACATGCCTCCCGCGCTTCTTCAATCATGTCTTCTGCAGCGTAATAATCCGCCAGCTTCAGCTGACATCTGGCTTCCCCAGGAATGTCACCTAACGCGATTAAACGGTCCCGTACGGCCTCGAGCTCCCTAATGCCTTGTTTCTGGTCATTGATCCATATGCCCTGTGCCATGTAGATCTTGCAGTGCTCGATAGAGGCCCAGTCTTCGAGCATCTCGAACCGCTTTATGGCGTCGCGGAACCAGTCGTCGAATGTCCCAGCGTCGATGTTCATTTCCCCGTATCGCTGGATACACTGAGCGGTCAGCGTCATTGATCCGTCTCGGATTGCCTCCTCCTGCGTTCGGTTGGACTCGTTGATCTTCGCCGCTTTTACCGCCTTCTGGACGAGGCCCAACCTTGGCCTGATAGCGCATCGTGGGGAGGAATAATGGAGCGTCGCTTCCATCGCCGAAACGTCACATTCGTCCAAAGCGTCAAATAATATCGTCTCAATGTTCTCTTGGTACTGGAGGAGCTTCTTTATCGTCGCCGGGAAGCTCGCATCGCCCGGGCGCCTTAAACCCTCTTTCGCGATGTTGAAGAAGTAGAAATAGAGGTTATTCCGTGATTCTCGGTCAAGGTGGTGGTTCTTCACAACGTGCGACCGAATGGGCGATAGGACTCGAAGATGCTGGCCGTCGATGGATGTAAGACAAATATTTCGCAGAAGGCCAGTCATTTCTTCAACGTTGTGCACTGTCGGTGCGATATCACCGAGATCCTTCGCCATGATCCCCGTAGGAAGCGCGCAGAGGATGCGGAATAGTTTCGCCGCTTCCGGTGAGGACACCCTGTTTATGGACCCATTGAATGTTTCCGCTAGCGTAACTGCTCCATCCAGCTCTGAAGCATCGGTCGGGAGGCTGATCAACCCATGCTCCTGCCACTCTCGAAGGACAGCGGAAGGTTTAGCGTCCCGGAGCTGGCATAGGCGCGCAACGATGGTGATTGCAAGAGGGTGATAGTCTAGCTGTTTGACTAAATCGTCGAGCATGGTGTCGGAATAGGGATACACCTCAAGGAAGAGCATTTTCGCGTCTCGAGGGGGCAAGGGTGGCAAATTAACTCTGTACGCAGCTTGGGGAAAGCAGTTCGAGTTTTGCGTCGTAATGATCATTGTCAAATGAGGGATGGCGATCAGCTGCTCCAAGGCAGCTTGAACTAGGGCCCCATCTGGTCCTTCCACGCCATCGAGATCGTCCAAGACGAGAAGTCGAGTCGAGGTGGGGAACTGGAGCATACTGATGATCGCCGGGAAACGGTCCTTGAAGGACGAGACGGTGGCAGTGTACTGCTTCGAGTTATTTGCATTGACACACAACGCGCGGTATACAGCGTCAAGGAACGCATTCAAGGTCTTGACGCCCGTCAAGCGTGCCCAGTGCCTCCGAATCCCAAAATCTCCTCTTGATCGCTGGTGGTACAGAATGGCTGCGGCGACTGCGGACTTGCCGATTCCTGGAGGGCCAACGATGCAGAATGAGTTGACGCCCTTCTCTATCTGGTTGATAGCTGTGGTGAGGTAGTGGTCGCGGCCCCACACCTTCCGGTCCAGGGGATAAGAACTAGGACAAAACGCGCGTTAGATGATGTTGACGGAAGATCCATAGATCGGTGAGCGTGACGAACGTCTTTATCAGTCCGCCTCTCCCTGATAGCTAGTGCAAACGTTGCTTCAGCAGAGCGCTCGAAATGAAGACGATCTTGCACTCACCGCACGGCGTGAATAAACCGCAGATATTTGTTCGGAAACAAGCTTTGCATAGTCCCAGACTTGTGAAAGCTAGGTGATCAATGAGTACTCGGCTTTCGTTCGAAGTCATTTACCTCTCTGTACCTTTGAAGGAGCCACTTGGGCGGCACTTAGAGGGTAAACCTGCTCGTTCATTGTGGT
The DNA here is from genome assembly GCA_902728275.1 of Cyclocybe aegerita. Lineage (NCBI taxonomy): Eukaryota > Fungi > Basidiomycota > Agaricomycetes > Agaricales > Hemipholiotaceae > Cyclocybe > Cyclocybe aegerita. The sequence goes on from CACVBS010000075.1 coordinate 205,873, forward strand.
AAGCAAAAACGGGTGTCAAAACCCAAGGCTGTGAGCGCTCAGTTGGAAATCGGCGACCCTGACCGTGTGACGATCTCCGGCCCAGCATCTTATCTTGGCTGTACAGATGTCGAACTGCCTCGATCTTTTTGGTCTCCTGCGTGTCTGAGAGCCGGCGCTGTTCGTAGCGCCGGCCTGAGATTTTTTCCTGTCACTGGCAGAAGCGGCGGTGGATCCGAAGCCAAACCTAAAATTAGACGGTAAGTACGTCCTCTTGACAACTTGAATGTTCTCAGTTGTGGGCGGCAGATCAATATCAAAACCTACTGACACCACCGTCTTCTTGCATTTTTCACCCACATAGAGTCGACTTTTCAAATTTCTCAGGATGGCGCTCTCCAAAGCCAGCGAGTAAGTATTGACCGGCATCACTGAGATCATTTGATCCGCTCCTTTAAGGAGTTGGAGGCCGGACTCAAACGCCACGATTGCTAAATGGGGAGATGAGATTACAATCACGTGTGGCATGCCTGGACACCCCTGGTGTTCAGGTTCTAGGTTATGGCCGATTTCTTAATATAGTAATGTACCCTGAAAAATAATTTCCCTCTTCGTTCTGACTCGACTTGTTGGTACTTACTACATTGACGCCTGGTGCATCGAGGGGCTCTTGTTCGTTTTCATAAAGAATGACGGAATTACATAATGCCGGTTTCTGGGTCAAATAAATATTTGGCTGGTGCCCTTTCTCTGCTAATATGACATGATGAGTCACGCGCAATTATCTATCTAAACAACGGGAGAAGGGCATAGTAGTTTTGAGTCTCAAATCAGCTCTTCTTGGAAGGTTTCCAACAGATCCATCAAAACCAGTTGCCCAAAGTAGTCCATGAGGCGCTTCTCTACTTGCAGAGTTGGCTATCTCTAACTGACAGGCGTCGCCTAAAAGTGGGCACTGCTCTTGGATGTCGAGGTAAAAAGCTGATGGGAGTTACTGCGAAGGTAATGCTATCGGTATGATAGGGATGGGGAAGACTAGTTGTTGGGATGGCAGGATGAACAGCGCAGAATATTTGGAATTTGGAAAAGACAGAACCGCAATGGGAGATATAAACCCTTTTCATAAACCCTTTTCATAAACCGTTGTCATGGTGTTTTGAATTTTACCTCATCGAATGCTCGAAGGGCACGTATCCCACATCTAGAGTTCAGTGTTGAATGCCGCATGCTGCTTTACCATGGGCTACTAGTGGAAGACTTAGACCGCCGACCCGCCGTCTGCAATTGCCAAATCAGGAGCAGTCTAGCCTTCTCACTTACCGTGCTAAACAGGCTGGACACCCAGCGAAGGACAAGCGTTCTGCGTTTCACAGAGAAAGTTATGTAAAAGAAAACAATTGTGCGAATGAGGAAGATGTATACACTGCACAAAATGCAGCACAAATGTTTAGATGGTATCCAGAAAAACCTACAGGATAATCGGGCGCGACTTTGTGCTTCGGTTCCTGTGCAAGACCCATCGCATCTCCTCGTCTTCAGACGACTCCACGGCCTCTTCGTCTGCTTCGCCCTCTTCGTCTGAGATCGGTGAATCCGATTCAGAGACATCTGACTCAGGAAGCTTTCTCTTTCTACCCCGAGTATGGGGTTGAGCTGTTGTAGCCGTCGCCGTTCTCTTCTTCATTCCTGTTTTGCGGGCCTTTTTTTTCTTATTGTTCTGCGGAGCAGGTGGAATCCAACCCGGGAAGGTGTCGCAAAGCTCTTGTTGAAATGACTTGTCGTAGTCAACACATTTCAACGTCCAAACACCCATTTTCTGTGGCCAGTCAAGCAAGGGTCTATGTATTGTGACAAAACCGGAAAAGAATACCTCTTTCCCCGTCAGGTATGCCTTTTCCACCTCTTGGGGGTTCACGGCATTCTTGTATAGCTTACGTGTTCGTATGTCAGCTTGCTCCGCCTCCGTTGGTTCCCGACCAAAACGCTTTCGCCCGAGGATGCGGACGAGAACGGCAATGCCCCACTTCTTTCTGCACATTTCCCGAGCCCACGTCTTTCGAACCTGAGGTAGCAGTATTCAGCAAATTTTCAGTTATACGTGACGAGGAAATGTACCACGTCTTTCTGCCGTGCCCACTCTGCCACAGTAAGGAATGGTCGAACTGACTTGTCGAATTTGTAATCGCCGACAGGCAGCCACTGGTTGGATTTGATCCGCGTCAGCACTCTCTTGATGTTCGAATAGTCCTTGGTGTGCGCACAACAAATGAACAGGCCAGGAGCACCTGGTATTTCTGGAGCAAACGGTTGATACTTCGGGTGCAAGTAGGCCCAATTTTCAAGGCCATGACGGGCTAGATGCTGGGGTTTGATGGTGGGGAACGTCGCCTGCGAGTTGCCACCATAGGTGGTGGACATGAATTTCCTCGAAACCGTGAACTCCAAGACGTCGGGAGGAAGGTCAATTGGGAATATCTCCAGGCCTATGGGCCGAAGACGTGACATAACAGTATCCAGATCGAATTCCATGTCCTGCACTTTCTGTACGTTGGGCTAATTGACGATAAGGTAGTATAAGCTGATGAACGAGATGACATGATCAGAACTGGCGTACATTGTTCATGTCTTCCAGTTTCTTGAGGTTCTTTTTGTAGTCTTGGAGCTGAGCCCAGGTCGGAATCAGAATTTCAGCAATTAGACGACGTCGCTTGGGAGGTCTGTGGCCCATGATAGGTGTACTGGCAACATGCTCCTGAGACGCGTCTCTTGAGTTGGATTTGCCATGAATGGGGTTGATAAGCAGCTACCAATTACAGCTGAGTTCGAGCAAGAGGAGAGTCAAAGAATAATCACCTCAACTACATCGTCCCCATCTGATTTGCAACTGAGAGTCGACGAGTTTCCGACTTCGATTCCGCTCAATGCGGGTCTTTCGTTAACGATCTCATCTTTCATACCTAGAGTACCGTCTTCATTCTTTTCGACTTTCTGGTATGAAGCGGTTATCAGTTTCGTCTCGTCTGTAGGAATTCGGTGCAAACAAGTATCACCTCGAATGGTTGGGCCTTTCTGGTCGATTCGCGTTTGGGCCCTTTCCTCAACTCTTCCTTGATCTCGGGCTTCTCATCCTTTCCTTCATCTTCTTGCTTGACCGCAGGTGCGTCAACATCCTCTTTCTGTCGTAGTTGTCAGTGCAAAGTTTGTGCTAGGAAGCTGAATGCAAACCATGTCTATCTGACCCACCTCATGTACCTCAGATGCAAAATGAGAGGCAGAAAATGGCGGGGTAGAGATGTAATATTCGTGGTCGCCACTGCTACTGACCGGGCCGGAGCCGCCTTCAAGCAACTTGTGCAGTGAACCTGACTGAAATTCCACAAACAGTCTCTCCTAAGCATAGTAGATAGAAGAGTGATCCTTACGCAGTGTCCTTCTGAATCTCTACATCAAGCAGCGAGAGCCAAGCATCGAGAACAGACAACAAAGAATGAGATAAAACAATAGGCGACGATTGAGGGGTGGGGATGGTGGTCTAGGAAAGCAGAACCATCTGTAGCTAAAAAATTATTCTACTTTTCACTATGCAGTTACGAATAATGATGAACGTGGATGATCTAGTTATACAAATGAATGCGACGTAAGAGTGGCTGACTGGCTTGGACTTGATATGATACACTGAACGATGAAGGCGCTGATGACGACAAGGGGACTAAGAGCAGGATTAGCGGCGGCGGGGTAATAGATAGCGGACGATGCTGAGGGTACTGTTAGCCGTGCTTTGTGAACCAAAAAAAAGTGGTCGATGAGGAGTGTGTTGTTTAGACTAGCACTGAATGGTCAGTCATGACCCCACTGATGCGGTTGTAAACAGCCTCGGGATATTGTCTACGAGACGACAGTGGCATCAATACATATCGCAGAGGGAAGATATTGTGAGTCACTGACCTAGCCTTCAATCGTTCGAGTAGGTCAACTGCCGCGTCGCGGTTGCCTGCACCGAGCTCCGCCCTAACCATAACTTCCCAAGTCGAGGGCTACAACGAACAAGTGAGAATAGTGAAAAGAAAAAGACGAGGCGAACCAACCTCGCGATAGACAGGTTCCATGACAGGTACTTCTGGTGATTCCGTAGGGTTATGAGACGCGTGGTTGTTGGGCGCAGCCATACCCGTTGGAGGGTCAAGTAGAGACTCGAAGATGGCTCTTGCCTGGTCCATATCACCTACATTGGCATACCCCTTGATCAAGAAGTTCGCAATGTACGCGGTCATGTGCACGCCGGCTTCGCTCATCTTGGAGACATAGTCGGGGATGAGCTCTGTACGCTTGTGGGCCACGATGACATTGATGATAGCTTCATAGACGACAGCGTCCGGAGCAGGGGCACGAGGGATGTTGGACATGGAGTCGAAGACGGAAATGGCCTTGTCGAAGTTCTTGGATGCACACCCGTATGCGTTGATGAGAGATGCGAAGTGAGCACCAGTCAAAGGAACAGAGCGGTCGTCTTGAAGCTCGTCGAAGACCTTCTCCATGGACCTCAAGTCGATGGGCTCGATGGCGCCGTAGGTGTCCAAGAGCAACTGATAATGATATATATTAGAAAAAAGCGAAAAGGAACACCGTTAAGCAAATACCTTGTACGTGTGAGCTGAAGGACGGATACGAGCCTTCTTCATCTCATCATAGTAATAAAGGGCACTGGTCCGGTTTGGCTTCGTTGTCGTATACAGCTGCATCATCGTGTTGTAGGGTGGCACGCGAGGCTTGAAGTTCTTTGAGTGAATCATCTCCTGGAACAGGATTTCCGCCGACTTGACGTCGCCTACCCTTGCACAAGCACCAATGACGGCCCCATATGTGATCGATGATGGAACAATACCGTAACCCTTCATCTGCTGGAACAGCTCCAAGGCGTAGTCAGCCTTGCGCGCCTTGGACAGCTTCGAGATTATGTTGTTGTACAGGTACAGGTTGGGTCGGACGCCGCGCTCGAGAGCCTCCTGGAAGAGAGTCATGCCTCCGTTGGTGTCGTCCGTGGTATCCTTGACGAACTGGATAAGTACGCCGTACGCATCAGCCGACGGGACCTGCCCTTGCTCGAGAATCCGCATGCGGTGGACATGAGCAGCCTCGGGATGTCCAGAGTGTGCCAGAGCGATGATCATGCTGTCCTCGATCTGCGCCCATGCACCGATCTGCTCATCCTGGGGCAACAGCGGAAACACCTCCTGGGCGACCGTGTACAGCTCGCGAACTTTGTCCAATTGATTGGAACGACCAAGGGATTGGATGAGATGCGAGATAGCATTGATCTCGGGCACCAATCGCTTCTCCAGGTTCTTCTGGAAGATGTCGTACGCTGTCTGGAGACGTTCAGCCGCTGCCTGATGCGCGCAACGAGACAGATCTTCAAGGGTGCGCGAGAGGGCTCTGTTCAAGCTGAGGTGTGAGAACCGCTGAACGGGGCTTTGGGCTGGCTCGGCTTGCAGAGGAGCCTCTTGTGGCTGCGTCAGCTCATTCTCGAGGGTCGAGTACCTGATCTGGTCATACTCTTGTGACGCCTGGAGGTAGGATGGGCCAAGCTTCGACATCATCTCCGCGCGGCCTTGTTGACTATACCGTGTCTCCAAAACATCCAAGACATGCTTCTTGACGTCCACGTCGAAGATGTCGAAAGGGACTCCGTGGCTGCTCAGGTCATCCAACAACGAGGAAAGGCCATTGAACGCATAATCCAGGATGGAAGGAAGATTGTCCGGGTTGCCCTCAAGTCCGTTGACCTCGAGATAGGCGGCATATCGGAGCAGGACCTTCCAATCATCAGGTGACATTTCATCGTAAGGAACCAAGCTCAAGAACCTGGCGCGACCGTATGCATGCATGAACGATTGGGCGAACTTCAGGTCAGGTTTCAAGAGCAGAACGCTCGCCAGACGGGATATAGTCAGAGCAATAGCGAAGGTGAGTTCACCCTTGCCCTGCTCAGCGGTCTGATAGACGTGCTCCTGGAACGAAATGAGCTTGTGGTGCAGCTCAACCTGGCGTTGAAGGGACATGGCGCCCTTGACCGTTCTCGTCTCCTCCAGTTTCTGAACGATGAAGTTGCTGATCAAGTTGCACGGAATATCGAACAAGCCTCTGGAGACGAACTGATCGGCTATATCGGAGACCATCTGCCATTTCTCCCGGTAGGGAAACGAAGGGGCACTATTGATGTCCTCGAGGAGGAAATGAAGCAGCTCCAGGGCAGGCGCATCCTCAAGTGTCGAGATTACGTTCATGTTGGCGCGGTGGACGACGAGGCGGTCGATGGGGCGGATAATGATGTGGTCCTGTTCATGTACTGACTTCAAGATCTTGTAAAGCTTATTGAGTTCGTCGATCCGGCCATGTTGCGCCAAAGCCTCCAGGATCATATGCCATGCCACGGAATTAGGTCGCATTGCCCTCCCATCCAAGCCGTGATAAGGACTGGTGGCTGCTTCCTCCTCCTCCAACAGACGGTTAAACCAGGCCAGAGCGTCGTCAATGTCGCCCCGCAAGATGAATCCAGCGATAGTGGTGCTCAAGGTCGAGGATGTGATGACTGGAATTTCGTTTGAAGCGAATGCATTGCGAGCAGTGGAATGCATCATTTGCTCGACGAGTTCCAGAGCCTTGTCCGATATGCCAGCACGGAAGAATGCTTCGATCATGGAATTCCAAACCTGAATCTGCTGCTGGCGGATGGCATCCCCGGAACCAACCCTCGCGAGAAGCCCTGCTTCGGAAACCTGCACGTAGGACTTGAAAATCTCTTCTGCCTCCTGAATCATGCCCGCGTTCGAGAAGGTGAGGATCATGTTCTGGTATGCGATATGGTTCGGTTGCCTCCTCATGCCCTCGATTTGAGCGAAGACGTGAATGGCAGCATTGATATCGCAGTGGAAGGCGCATGATCGCAGGAGGCGATTGAAGGTCGCCATCTCGAGTTGGCTCCTGCCACCAATAGCCAGAATGCCTTCGAAGAGCGACATGGCCGACGCAAAGTTGTCCTCCGTCTTGAGCTGCTCGATCCTAGCTTGATCTGTCTCGACTGTCGCGACTTCATCGCGATCTGGCAAGGTTCCTTGCTTCGCGCGATTCTGCAAGCTGACGATGGCGCGCTGCACTTCCCAATCGCGGATGGTGAGGGCCTGGATCAAGTGTTCATACGTCCGAACGTTGGGGACAACCGACTTGTCGAGCATCGCATTGTAGAGCTTGATGATGCTGTTCAAAGGTTCTCCGGGGAATCGAGAACGAATGAGCGCATTCAAACCAGCGTTGAACTGCTCAACAGTCGGCGTCGCATCCGAACTGAATACCATTTCCCGGATGAGTTCGGCGATGACCTTGCCATCTCGAAACTCCGCAAGCTTGTTGAGCCTGGTGGTGTAATAATCTTTGGGTTGCGGAGACGGAGGGGGAGTCACAGTCTGGGTAGTGGGCTGAATGGGTGTTGATGGTCGCTTTTCCTGCAAATTTGGTGACGCGGCTCTCTTCGTTTGGCCTATTGGCTCTTCCGGTGGCGGGGTCGGGAGGGGGACTGACGTAGTCGCTGGGCTCACCAACGGGCTCAAAGGAGCCGACGTCGAGTTGCGTCGAACGAGAAGGGGAGCTGGAGGTTCGGCACGCGGGAGAGATTCGGCGAGGAGACGCTCCTTAGCAGCAGCTAGTGTCTCTCCTGGGGAAAATGCGTGTCGTGCGCGGGCATGGATTTGCACGGTCTGGAGGACCCCCATCTTTTCGCCCCGCTCATTGCGGCCGGTCACACTGAGGGACACGCTCGAACTACGAATCCGTTGTCTCTTCTGGGGCGGTCGTCTCGTCGGTGGTCTCCTCGGTGCAAACTCTTCCGTCTCGTCGCTTTGAGAAATGGTGCCGTCGTGCGAAGTGACCACATTGGCTTGCGTTACTGCACGACCTGCGTTCTGTAGACATGTTAGTAGACAGTACACCCCGACGCACATTCGCACGTACATTTAGACCAGCATGAAAACGACTACCAGCGTTGAATTTAGAGCTGCCTGGACCTGGACCATTTCCCCAGCCTGATCCTGATCCAGAGGATGGGCCACTAGATTGCAACTGCAGAACATTCCTGAAGGCATGTGTCTGGTTCTGGACAACTGCAACTGCACGAGTGGTAGTATGGAGGAGCTGGGGGAACATGGGAGCCCAAAAGGTGTCGCTCGACACCCACTTGAAGTTGGAGGGGCTTGTCCCGCACTGGGTGGTGATACAACCCCAGACTGAAGGAGGGGAGATCGAGGGAAGGAATTGGTGGTGTTGCCGAGAGCCGATCGAGGTCGTGTCCTCTTTTTTTGTTGACTCGAACCTTTGCCGCCAAATATAACGTCGGGTCAAACCGGCGGCAACCTTACATCAAGTGACGACGATGACAAAACAGGTGATTCACGCCAAGTCTTCATTCAACTTCGTGCGAGGAATAAAATATTGCTTGCTCAGTTGAGGGCTTAGTTGGAGTATGAATCATAACACTTTCTCCCCGTTCGTCGAAGGCGAAACATGTACTCACAGGCGCTTTCAAAGTCAGGATCGATATGTCTTGGCAAAGATCATTGTCAAATCTGGTGTCACACCCTCCGGAGTCCCTCGTCCGATAGTCTTGTTTCCCTGAAGTACGGAAGATGTCAAATGCCCACATGGATGTAAGTTGCCCATCGACTGGGATGAGTTCCTTTTGCTTGGAGACTTTTGACCGCAGAATCCAAAGCATAGGCTATGATTTTCGGGTCAAGGCTTCGGTCAGGATCCTTGAACATCTCTTCGTAGATCATGCGAGCAACTTGCGGGCCATCATCATCATTCATCGTCCTAGAAGAGTCAAATGTATTGACACCACTCCACCGCTCTGAACTCCATCGCAGGAACTCACCACATTGTCCCGATGACGCTTCGGAATCCTGGATAATCTTCAGCACGGACGTCCTAGAGGAGAGTGAGACATCCAAACTCACCGGCATACAGCATTGCGGCCGCAAGATTTAATGCTTCGTCTGGAATCTCCAAATCATTCGATGCACTCTCACATGCACTGAGAAAGGCCAGAACAGCATGGGGAGTCTGGCGACTGATGAGCTTAGAAATCGTTAAGCGTCCGTCTTGAAGCTCAAATCCACTGCTTAGAGGATCGCCGCGGTCTTGATGACCATGGCAAGCCAAATGGAGGATGGAGGATTCTGTCAAGTGTTCTAACGCCTCCCCGACGGTCCGATTCGTGTTGGCTTCCGATAAACGCCCTTCTCCGACCCGCAAGAGCGACCCAGTTGGGATGACCTTCTCCACCAATTCCAGCTCTTGCAAGGTCATGGGGAGGTCTTGATGGCCTTGAGTGGTTGGCTGGGCGAGGACCAACACTTTTAGGTCCTTGATCAGAGGAGGCGAAGACGCATTGTGAACGCGAGCGGAGATAAGTGCTGATAGGGTAGGAGTGTAGGACGAGACGACATATTTTGAAGTGCACTCTATGTCCGCTGTGCCAAAGTTGATGCCCGCCGCATGCATAGGGAGGAAAGCGAAGCGACCTGTTAGACACCACCAAAGGCGTTGGCGTTCAACTGTCGAGTCCGGGCTCTACTTGGGATGCCAGAGATCAGTCGCTCGCCGAAAAGACCTCTGTGAAGCTTCACTTACCGAAGTCAACCCCATGAAGTCAAAAATAGGTTTCACTATCATCTTCCAAAGACTGGCGAGCAACGCTTCGTAAGGCGGGGTAGCCACTCTTCTCGGTCGACCATATCTGTCGGTATCGACGTCCCTCTCTCCGCCTCTCGCGGCTTTTGTCGCCCCATTGAGACCCACGACCAACCTTTCCATAACGCCATTGACGATACCCTTCAAAAATATGGCCTCTGCCCCTTTGGTGCGCACCACGAGTGCTGCGTACATCGACTCCATTCCCAGGAGGACAACCACAGGACCCTCGGTTGCCGCGCGAAGGAGTTCTTCAGCAGTCTTCGGTTTCAAGAGGCCCTCAAAGCCGGGTACTTCCCGTGCCTCTGCGAGGAGAGCCGCGAAGATGCTCTCCAGTTCGAATTGCTTCTGTGCTTCTTCCTTCGCCACTGATGCCACAGTTTGAGAACTGCACTCTTCGAGCTCTTGTGCGACCTCCTTGAGCCGAGCAGCTAGGTGGTCGGGCAGACCATCAAAAGAGGTTCGCAACCTCAGTAATCGCCCCCAGAAGAAGGAGCGAGAGGCTTCAATGAGCTCAAGGCACCTCTCCGGACCGCGCGAGAGTAAGGCTTGAAGCGGCGCCAAACGGGAGAAATAGGGTGTCTGCGACTTGAGAAAGCTCATCCTCTTTTCTAACTGGATGTCCTGGGGGTCGAAATAAACACGCTTGTCGATTTGACGTACGATGCCTTCAGAGATACGTGATTCACGCCCTTCAGCGATTCGAATCTCGAAATTGGCGTCATCCATAAAGGCTTTAAGGGTGCGTGCTTCCAGTGGCATGTCGAAGAGTTGTTGGGTTTGGTCCAGGGTCATCTCGTGCATGCCTGGTATGACGGTGCTAGGGATATTCTGTAGGATGTCGGGTAGAAAGGCGTTGGGAGATCGAGATAGAAGATCCTCCGGCCATGGTGTGAGATCGTCAAATTCCAATGCACCTTCACCACGGAGGGATGAAGAGGTGGGTTCCGGCTCGTCGTGTTCACCGTCGTTGTTCAGACGGCAAATTCGAGTAGGATAATATCTCAGAAGACATAAGTGGCTGCAAGAAGCCGGGTTTATCTGTGATGTGATCTTAATAACGCCATAATGGAAGATCGTTATGTCAGTGTCTTCATGGGAAATACCAACACCAGACGTGGCCTTGTTAACGCACGAAAGCACCGCAGACTCCAATGATGTATGTTCTAAATGAGCGCACAAATGCAACTGGGGCTCGTTTTCGGTTTGACGAGCGTCCATAGCATCCGGGATAATAGGAAGTGCCTGAACGTATGGGTGCAACACAAGATGAAGCATGCCAGGGTTGCGTGAACAGTCGACGGCAGTGACGCGAATCAAATCCGCGGTGTGGATGATACACATGGCTTCCGATTGCAAAGAGAACTTCCCAGGATAAATGCCTTGGTGAAGAAGATCTCGACCAGCTGCTTGGATGTCCTCGATCTCTTTGAAGCTATCCTCGCCAGGCGCGGTCCCAAAGACCTGAAGATCCAAAACGAGGATCAGAAGCCGCAGAGCCGCGTGCCATCGATCTGAGGGTACCGTCCGAGCGAGGAAGATTAAAATTGAGACTGTCAAGACTTCAAGAGCGGAAACGCGGAACGGACGCCCTGAGGGGACCAAATCCCAAAGGTCGCCAAAGAGCGCCATCGTCGTTCTCAAGGACTCGTCCGAATCCTCGAAAAACCTGTACCGATGGCGCAAAATACGCCCAAGGATCATGAGCTTCCTCGCCTCCACAATCCATGGATCGAAACCTGTGATCAAAGTAGCTTCCCTGAAAAGTTCGAGGGCAAGAGCGAAGAGAGTCGTTCGACGGTCCCGGTCCATCAAATACTCGGCAATGTAGCTCGAGGTCAGCTCAATGACTGCGAGTAAGTGTCTCGGAGTACCAGGTTCTTGAGCATGGAGGAATTCTTTGAACAACCTTGACGCATTCCCGACGAATTCAAGGCGGTCTTCAGATGTCCGCAGATCGGATGCAAGACTGAGTAATAAATGGGCATAAGCAGGCTCTCTATGGAGTTTGACTCTGAGCATGAGCTGACTAGCTTGTTTGAGATGGCGAAAATGTCCTGTATCTCTTTTCATGATTATGTATGCATGAATGGCCGGCGATTTCTTCCAATAGGTCGTTTCATTGTCCGAAGATTTTAAAAAGTCGGACTGAGTGAGAAGATCCTTGATCGCGTCGGGATTGTCGATGAGATAATCGAGTTCATCTATCGCCAGCGGCTTTATAAGATTCTTCAAGTGGTGATAAAAGAGATCGTGTCCTTGGAGATCTATTGCACTCAATCAATAATAAGAACGAATATTTAAACCACACAAACCATTTTGTGAAACTCTATCCCCACGGATGGGAGAAACTTTGAATGTGCATACATGCGTTCCAATTGGGTCTTTAGGACGCCCTAATCTTGAAGGTGCAAGTGCTGGTCGATGCACAACCTCCGCTTCGAGTGTGAAAAGCTGAAAAGAACGGAAAGGGTGATCTTCGCCTCGAAAAGGCGTCGAGGAAGTCGAGGAAAAGGTCCTGGACCGAAGGAGGGAAACACCCAATTCCCATTCTTCGCTCCATGCACGATAATCGTCAACGCACGGATCGCCACGAGCAGTGGTAATGGTTCCTCGGCGGTCGAATGTATCTGCCATATGAATCAAGCACAATGCTTTCGCACTGGTCGATAGGATGCAGTGATCGAGCGCGAGAGAGAGAGCACGGTTAGCATCAGTCGAAGGAGAGGTCAATGGTGAGTCTTCGATTACGGCGGAACGAAGAGTGAATAGGGTGTCGAACCAGTTGTCCGGTTGCAGGGTTTGAGAGAGGATAAACAAGACGGTGATGACGAGGATCTGAAATGCCGTGTATTGGGAATCTACAGGCGAATTAATGGAGTTCAGTATGGATGCAACAACCTGAACGGTCCGAGATATATCATCGGGTTTGGGTCCTAGGTCATCATAGCGGATACGGATTATATCTGCGACGATGAACATAGTCCTTGTTTTCCCGAAGCTAGATGTCCAATCGCCGACAAAGATGCTTTCGTTGGCGCCAAGGATAATTTGCAGGGCGAACTCGAGAGCTGGAGTGTGATTCTCTGAGAGGTAGCATTGAAGGCAAGCACAGGCGAACTCGATGGAAGTGAGCATTTGACAATGGGATCCATCCTTGTCGACTGCCGATGCTTGTTCCAGGAGGTCTATGGCTTGATTGAGGAATCGTATTTCGGTTGTTCTTTCGAACAGTTCCACAGATCGAGTCGCCAAGAGGTGGAAGAAGAATGAATGTTCTGGTTCGTTGGAGAGATCGACCGACTGCAGTACAAGGTTGGAAGCGCGTACAATATCACTCGAGCGTTGCTGTCTCGAATAACGACGAATGAGGAGCGCGACTTCCAGTACAATCTTGATGTATGCGCTTTGCTTTGACGGCAATTTGTTGCTTAACGCGAGAAACGAGTCAGGATCATCGAGGCATCGGGATGCCTCAGCGAGAGAAAGCTGTTTAATTTCAGACCACCAAGTGATCGCAAAGGACTGTGGGTTTGATATATGCTCCACTTAAAGTATACATAATACATATTGTCAGTTCCTTCTCTCACCAAGGAAAACAACGAAAAGACGCACTATTATTGTCCTGCATGGTAGCATTGACCACGGCAAGGCGCGCAAGAAGATCTGTGGCGAATCAGGCAGTGTTCCAAGAGTACGCAACCAAATCGAAGACGAGGATCCGCTCTGGACAGTGACGAGATTTGGACAAGATAACAAGAGGGTTTGGAGCGTTGCGCCGGGGGTGCGAGTGCCGGCAGGCGGTCAGTGCCAAATTCGATTGCCTTACGTGAACATGGCCAGTCGTGGAACGAAACCAGTTGCAGCAAGGAAAACGTGACCAAAAAAAATGAGGCATGCATGTAAGTATGATAGATACTGAGTAATCATACTGTGTCAAATTAAGGAAGAAAGGAAGGCAATGTGGTTCGTGGTCAAGAGGGATCATCGATCAAGGCTCAAGCGCTCAAGAGGATGGTTGGGCTGAAGTGTCGCTGAAGTGTGCCAAGTATGGAAGACAATTCACACGACTCGTTGATCGAGCCTAGTCTTGCGTCCTTATATGTAACCAAATTTGCCTGTTTCTATTGATGTTGTAGCACTTAATTCAATTTCTTGATGGGGTTTACAAGTCAATGAGTTTCCATCCGGCTTGCAGAATCTCGTCCCATGCACAGGATAACTCCGGTTCACCATCTTCAACGCCACCTTCCGACGCCGTGCCTCCACCTAGGCCAAATGCAAGCGCTGCTTCGCTCTCCGTTGGACGAATGAGTTGCCTTACTGTGACTTTTGGCGTTGTATCTTGAAGAATCGAAGCAACCCGGCCTACCGAGAGCATCAGCTCTGGTGAAAAGGTCTTCGGGTTGATGTCCAATGCCTAATCGTGAAATTCAGCAAAAGACAGGAGAGACCATAAGGAAGAAAATACTGACCTTCCAGCCCACTAAATTCCCTACAGCTAGCTGCTCGACGCTTTGTAAAGCCGCACAGTTCTCCCAGACTTTATCGGCTCGATTCCAGTCAAAGCAGCTGTTCTTACCCGCTTCCTGCTCAACAGCACCGACACCTCCATCTCCTTGTTCTCCATACGAATATTCCTCTGAAACTTGTTCCTCCTCATGACCGTACCAATATTTCTGGGCCCGGCTCTTATTCTTCCTATTGTTCCGTTTTGATTTCCTACTGGTGGAAGGGTCGTCCCACACGCCTGCTTCAACGTCAACGGACATCACGAACATGTTGGGAGGAAGGAGGCCGAGCTTTTGAATTTCTGATGGTGGAACGAGGCGCGCTTGACATTGGCTAGTGGCTGGGGGTATCGGATGGGTAGGGCCGCTAGTGCTCAGGTAGTCGATGGCTTGAGCATAACTCGTAGGAGTTCCAGATTCAGTCGTGCTGTAAGAGCTAAGACTACTAGGTCCAGCTTCAGCGTTGAAAATGATCTTCTGAGGGATTGGAGCATTCATCGAGAGCTTGAACCCCTTCTTCTTGTTCTTGTTTCTGAGTGAGCCCATCGCCACTTGGTCGAGTGTGATGTAGCCCGATGTGGGAGCCGCTTCGCTGTTGTCATTCAGCTGACTCTCCTGGGGCTGTTGTTCATATTGAGGGCCTGACGCATTGGACTGGAAGGCATTATTCAACGTGCCGGCAACGTCCGGGGCAGGTCCATCAAGGTCTCTTCGGTCTTGTGCAGAGGAAGAGGGAGGGGAACCATCCTTCTGTACAGTAGAGGTCCCAAGAGGTATGGTGTTCGTCTCGGAAAGACCTTTTGGCGGTGCAAGAGCAAGCTTCTCAAACTCTCGCTTCTTCTTCCTCCGCTCGTTCCGTGAGTGGGTGGTAGCCTTTCCTTGTCCTGGTGGGACATGAACTGTGCTTGCAGCGCCTGTTGGCGCAGCTGGTGTAGGTTTTGTCGATGCAGGCTTTTCGACAACGGCGTTCGATGACCGAGGTTTGGGTGGCGAGGAGGGGGTGGTAGAGGACGAATCCGATGAGGTTGATGTAGAAGAGGATGAGGAGGATGACGTGGATGATGTGGAGGATGAATCTGATTCGGTGTCGCTATCTTCCTCCGAAGAGGAGTCAGACGAAGATTCGACGAGTGCCTTCTTCAACACTGGCTGGACAGCAGGTGGCCGCACAGGCCTGGCCGACGTTGACGCTGTTTGTTCAGGAGACCTTTTGCGTTTCCTTTGTTGTGGTACCTCTACTGAAGAAATTCAGAAGTCATCCAACATCCAAACAACAACGCACACTCACCTGAGGGTTGAATGTCCATATTCTCGTCCTCATCTTGCACAGAAGGCGATAGTTTGACGGTGACAAGATCTCCATCTCTCACAGCATCGAACGGGCTGTCGTTCAAGAGTTCAAATCCTTCCAGCAGAAGAACAAGGTCTTTTCCATGATAGTGTCTGTCTTTCAGTGGCTGGACGCGCCGACACAGCGTTTTTTTGAGGTCGATGATAAATTCTGGCACGTTCTGGACGTCAGGGACAAACCAGGCCTTTACGTCGGGTAATGGGGCATGGGTTTGGATGCGAAATCTCATAACACAATCAGGCCACTGGAGAAGGAGTTGGAATTTAATAAGGTAGTGGAGAGGGGCACTGCCGCCTTAGGTACTGATTTGTTTGGCTCTGTTTTTCCTCCCTATCAAGACAAGATTTTATGGAAAGCTCCCTTTTTGTACGCATCACGCGTGATTTTGTCCTAGTTTCTGTACTAATCTAATTAAATATTGGAGGCGGAGGTCACCTTCGAGTTAAAAATCCAGGAAGTGTCGGCGTAACTGCGGGTTCCAAGGGTAAGGAGGAATTTCGGAGGCCTCTGCAACCTCACTCGTCCATCCTCTGTGGCTACGCCACTTCGTTTTGAAGCTCCGCTTCTCCACTTGCTGTGCCGTGGTCGCCGTGTCTCCCTTTGGTGCTGAGGATTCAGCGGATGCTGAAGCGGAGATGGATGCGGTGATTATCGTACGGTGAGTCACTCTTGGTTGGTTACTGTCTTCGACAACGACCACCACACATCCGGGCTGCGCCCACTATTTTATCCTCTATTATTCGTACTCTAGGTTCCGCCTAATCCCATTTTCGCTTGTAATCTCTTCAACATCTACATCTCATCGACATGGTGGACACCCAACGTACCCCTGAGGCTGGACCTAGCACCACTGGACCTACCGATGCATCGTCCGCTGCAGAAGCAATTCGGCGGAAAGCTGAGGTCCTCGATCAGATCGTTCGGAATGCCCTTTCAGCAAAAACTCCGGAACCAGTTCTTTTGCAACAGCTACAAGACGCTGGAACAACGCCTCAGGATGCCGCCGAACGCCTCAGCATGTACACGAGGATGAGGAGGCAGACTGATCCAGCTCGGAACCCCCTCACAATCCAGCTTCGCAGTGAAGAAGACCTCCCAGACTCTCAACAACCTTCCCGGGCTCACTCGCCTGCAGCCTCAGATGATCATCCAGCAGGCGATAACGGTCGTCAGGAGCCGGTTACGACAGGGATTTCCTACTTGGACGCCATTGATGAAGCGGCGTGGGCTACTCTCAAAGCGAAGATTGGGTACGCCGCCCTGCCTCCTGCAAGGACTAACAATCAGGGAGGTGCACCCACCACTGAACCAGACCTGGCCGCCAGGCTAGCTGCGGTGCTCGGTGTTGCCATCTCCGACTCCCCCTCGACCATCCCTGCATCGGTCCTGACCGGTGCCCCGCACCTCACGACCATTCTTGAGCTTGGGAAACATGACAAGCACATATCCGAGACGTGAGAAGGCGCTCGACCCGATTGCTGACGCCATGCAAACCATCCCCATCATCCACATGCTTCCAAAGTCAATCTGGAAGCTTATCATCCAGGATCAGTGGGTCGACTTCGAGAAACTACACGCCTCTCTGGAACACGGTTATGACCATAACGACAACGCAAAGGACTTTGGGAACGGCTATGTCATCATGAAGAAGGATCACCTCACCTCACGTCGACCAATCCGCACTGAGGCAGAGTGGATCCGGGTCTTCGAGGCCTGGTCCACGGGTGTCACCCTCCTATATCCGCACCGCAGCATGGAGCTGAAGAAATATCGCTTGATCGTTGACGAAGTCTTTCGCGCCTCCCCACAAAATGTCTCGCCGGCAATCCGGTTTGATGTTGAAGTTCGTAGGAAGTATTCACGTGGCCCCTTCCGGATGGACGATCATGGTGAACTCCAAGCCCTTGTCCTTGCCCAAATGTATCGCCCATCGGCTACTCCTACCCTCCCCCTTGCCAAACGCATTGCATCAGACAGCCACCAGCCTTCTCCAGCCAAGCGTGCTGATATTCCATGTCAGCTTTGGAATATGGGCAAGTGCAACGATCCGTGCGTAAACCGTCGCAAGCATGGAACATGTTCTGAATGTGGTGATTCCCATCGGGCCTATGACACTCCCACCTGTCGTGCAAGCCTCTTTTCGCAGGGCAAGGATGGAACATCAGCAGACGCCTGATGATATCGACAATCTTTTCAGCCTTCAAATCCTTCTGGCCTCCATACACGATGAGGACACAATCTCTCAATCATCTATGTTTTCTCTTAATCTCGGCTCGCATGACTCCGTCATTGCAGCCACTTCATATACCCCTTTCTCGTGGCTTCGCCTCTCGGACACTGCTCAGCTCTTACCATTCTTACCATGGACCTCTTTCTCAACAACAGCTCACATGACCCCGTCATCGCAGCCATTTAAATACCCTGTTCACGTGGCTTCGCTTCTCGAACACCTCTATTTCTTCTACGGCCATCGCCTCTACATCCTTCTTTCACCACCACCACCACCCCCACACACAAC
Organism: Cyclocybe aegerita; assembly: GCA_902728275.1. Classification (NCBI taxonomy): domain Eukaryota; kingdom Fungi; phylum Basidiomycota; class Agaricomycetes; order Agaricales; family Hemipholiotaceae; genus Cyclocybe; species Cyclocybe aegerita. The sequence goes on from CACVBS010000075.1 coordinate 223,973, forward strand.
ATCAGCAGGTCCTCATAGCCTGTCCGCTCCGACCTCAATCAAAGTGGGGCCCGCCTTTTCGCGGACCTCGTTATTGCTACCATTGTTTGGAGTGAGATAACAGCAGAGGTCGGCGTAACTGCGGGTTCCAAGGGTAAGGAGGAATTTCGGAGGCCTCTGCAACCTCACTCGTCCATCCTCTGTGGCTACGCCACTTCGTTTTGAAGCTCCGCTTCTCCACTTGCTGTGCCGTGGTCGCCGTGTCTCCCTTTGGTGCTGAGGATTCAGCGGATGCTGAAGCGGAGATGGATGCGGTGATTATCGTACGGTGAGTCACTCTTGGTTGGTTACTGTCTTCGACAACGACCACCACACATCCGGGCTGCGCCCACTATTTTATCCTCTATTATTCGTACTCTAGGCTCCGCCTAATCCCATTTTCGCTTGCCCACCCACCTCTCCCCTTTATTATACTTTGGAGCTTGCTTCTTATAAATGGACTCTCTTTTTACACAAACGGACTCTTACTGTACTACTACTTACAGACATGTTACATGTTATCCCACGTAGCCTGTCCGCTCCGACCTCAATCAAAGTGGGGCCCGCCTTTTCGCAGACCTCGTTATTGCTACCATTGTTTGGAGTGAGATAACAGCAGAGGCGTCGTAACACGCTGTTCTCATACAAAACACCACCATAAAATTTGAGATCAGCAAAAAAAATTTGGAGAGGCCCGTAGATACATGACAAAAGTGCAACGGAGAAAAAAAAGGGGCAATCGAATATGTTGTGGTGGAGAAAAGGCGACCTCAATTTTGACACGCCAAAGACCAATTAAGAGCTTATGTAACATGTGCCCTGACACGTCAACTACGCGCCAACGAGCTCCCTACACTGCATTTAGGTCCATTCATCCTCTCTCGAGTGCTTGTACATCTCCTCGTACTCCTCTTATGGGTCGCTCACTGAAGAAAAAAAGCAAACAAACAGTTACAGCTGTTTCGGAAAACCTTGTCCATCACAACTTTTTTTTTTGAACCATGGGCATCATGTGAGCCTGGGGACCTTTCGTGGGAGCCATCAATGCTACTGTATTTGGAGAGAAGAGATTTGAATGGCTACTTGAGCATCTATGGCACATTCTTGGATGAGAATTATGGGCGCGTTATAGCGTAGGAGCTGTTCCGAGACTATGTGTGAAATTTAGGGTGAAACCATATAATTTTGGGTCCAAGCGTGCCAGCTAGCCTCTTTCCCAGGTGTGGAATTGCTCTGTGGGCGGTTCAGGTTCCGAAGGTCCACAGGCTGAGCCCCACCACCTAGGCGTGACGTTTGGCGTTCAAAAATAACCTGACTGGGAGGTTTAAATCACGATATTTAGGCCAGGAGGCAGGTAATCGCTCACACAGCTCATGTGGCTGGTTATTGATGTGTTGCCCAAAGTGGCAGCCATCAGCACATGACCGGTCACAGCTCAAAAAAATTAAAAAAGTGATGGACAAGGTTTTCTGAAACAGCTGTAAACAACGAGATTCAAGCAAACAAGCAGTCAAATTAGCTCACCAAGCACAGCGCCATGAAGCTCTTGTGGAACAGACAAACCATAATGCAGTTCCCGTCTCTGAGGACCAGGACCAAGTAATAGAAGACTTGAAGGAGCAGGTCTCCTTCTATAAGCAGAAGGCAAGCGAGGAGGCTAAAAAGCAATACAACGAAACCCATTGACGAAAAGGACTACAGAAAAAGGTCACCAGCCAAAAAGAGCAGCTCAAGGAGGCAAGGGATGAGGCTTACTGTCTTCGAGGGGTAAAGAAAATGCTTGGGAAGAAATTGGATGATGCAGAGGAGGCTGCAAATGACAGCATACGACAATTGAAGGAGAGGATTGTGAGGTTGGAGGAGGCTGTGAGGGATTTGACACAGAAGCAGGTTGTTCTTTGGAAGTGCTGTGAGCAGCTTGTCACTGCTAGAAAGGCCCTGAAGAAAAGGCTCAATGAAACGCACAAGAAGCCACCCTCAGCATTCAAGATGACCTACAAGGGGCGGTACACTTGGAAGGCCCATCTCATTGCTTGTCTAATGGTTTCCAGTGGAACAGCTGAGAAGCATGTTGGAGGAACACTTCAGGAAATTGGCCACATACTCAGTGTCGAAGTGCCAAAGGCAATGAGAAAGTGCACTGTTCACCGCGCAATTCTTGAGAAAGGGGTGGCAGCTGATATTCAGCTTGTGTACGAGATTCTGAAAGCAGGACATACATATAGTATATTTGAATGCACTGGAGTCATTCTAATGTAAACCATTAATTTTTTCAGGCATCACCTACAGCTCAGATTCAATGTCACACAAGCACATTGAATATGAATGTCATACCATTGCCCTCAAGGTGGTTGACTACTCGAATCCCAATGCAAAGCCAATATGGAAGCTTCGTACACTTGGGGTTGGGACATCAGTAAACCACACCAGTGAAACACAGGTCAACAGCTTATGGATTCGCCTTCAGGAGCTCACTGAAGTCTTCAACAATAGTCCTCTCACTCAGCATGAGGGCCTCCGCTTTGTTCCTGATGACTTTGCATACCGGCTTATTGGAACGAGTGGTGACCATGCTGCTGACCAGAAACAAAGCCATGAAATCTTACAAATTTGGCGCCTCGAGGTCATCCTGCAATGACTTGGCGAGGACGCACTGTTCAAGATGGATGTAGGCTGTGTCCTGGCTGTCCTAATGGCACTGAAGGCAAAGCAGATTGCAGCATATGGAGGCCAGGCAGCTTGGGAGGCACTCTCTGGTGACAAAAAGGCCACTGCTGATATACTGATAATCCGCAAGGTGGGACAGCAGGTTTTTAATGCACTTCCTGAAGAAGAACAGCAAAAACTCACCTGTTTCATCTGTACCAGGTGCTGCATGCACAAAGACTTGAACTGCTTCAAATGGGGGGTGAGAGCAATGGGCGAAATGTGGTCAAAGCTGGGAAAAACTCTGCCACTTCTCCTTGCAGACAAGGACAATGCAGCGGTGCTCAGAAATCACAAGAATGGGTCAGCCCCAACAGAGGTTGAAAAGTGTGCAGAAGAGGTGTTGAAATGAGGTGGGGTTCATGCAACAATGTTGGGGGGAATGATATGTTGCAACAAGATTAAGAAGAAGGGTCAGCAAGACACGTATACATGGTACATGGAAACTCATGTTGGGTACCACGTACCATATCCTGACATGAGCAACACCTGCTATGGAACCCATGGAGATGCTGCAGCAACAATTATGGTCTATTGCAAGCATTTCGTCAATTTCACGGAGTTTGTGCGGAAGACAAAGGACCAACCTGGGCTAATGAACATTGAACAGAACTTCGCCGATGCTTTAAATGACATACCCACCATCACAGAGTTATGCGTTCTCGCCCTGTACAACATCGCCGTCTCACAGCCTTTCATGGGACACGTTCGGAAGCATGACAACATTCTCCAATTGGAATCGTTCTTCCAGAAGAAAGCTGATTTTCTTCAGGCTATTGCCATCAGCCCTTCCCTTTGGACGGGCAAAAATGTTTTGCATGCAACAGGTTCTCTGAGTGGTGGAGAATGGACAGAATGGGATATGGAGGTCCTCAAGGCTGTCAAAAAACACTCATCCATGCTTTCCGACTTAGACGATGCCATTGTTGCTTTTGTTGATGGCGCTCACAAGGCTTTTGTGGAGTGCTTCTCCAATGAGTTCAAGATTGGCAGTGGGATCAACACGCTCACAGAAAACAAGTGCGAGAAGCTCTATTTCTTGTCGACCAATGATGCCAATGAGGGAGGACTGGGGAGTTGGCAATGTGGACAAGTGAGACAGCCAGCTGAAACACTCCAGAAGTTCAATGCTTCTTTTGTGGCTGCACGAAACAACACTGAGTCATTCATCACATACAAGCTCACAGAAGAAGAAGAAGACCTTTACGTGATGTGAACCAGCAGACAGCACAATGTGAGTGGATCTCAGAAGAAGATAAAAACTGCTCAGATGCAAGCTGATCAAGAAAAGGCAGCTGAAACATCCAGGAAGGAAATACGATGAGAGACAAGACACAGAGCTCAGACAGCTGCTCTGTTGGCGACGGTGAAGAATCTCGTAACTGATCTGGCAAAAATAGAGAAGATGAACAAGGACCAGTTGACCTGTCAGCTGGACTTCCATCGCAAGCTTGAGAAGTGCCTTCCCAAGCCTGTCAGTGATGACACTGATGTCCCCATGGAGCCCCACACAGAATTCCAGAAGGCCATTCCCTTGAAGAGCAAAATGAAGTTGAAAAGTGATCAACTCATCGCGCTGAAGGCTGCCTTGACCAGATATCATTCCCGGAATGACAATGAGCAGGTAATTGCCGAAATGGTTAATGAATGGGGTCGGGAAAGTGATGAATCTGATGTTGAGATGGCTGGCCCCAAGGATACTCTCGGATATGAGTCTGATTTTCATGATGATTGCACATAAATATACAAATAGCTTTAGAATATATATATCTTATTTCTATCTAATTTCCCATGAAGTGGCAGCATACAATGGGTGCCTAGCACACAATAACCATGTGTGGAGGGATATTTGCATGGTTTGGAGTGGCTGTGCACTTAGTCATTGCACATTTCCCGAACTGACAGTGCGCCTCTCCAAAGGTAGAGGTGCTCTTGTCCACATCACATGAAAGTCATGACAATTTCTGTGTTTCCCATGGGTCCTGGCAAATCCAAATTTTCCCAAAATCTTTGCAAGGAAGTGCTTTGATTTAAATTTTGAACATTTCCTTGGAAGAAGTTTTGCGCAAAGTTGAGCCAAAAAAGTGCCCCAAGGGATTTACTTTTGGGCCCAAACACGACAATGATGGAAGTTCAAGTGACTCATTGTTTTGGCTGGAGTCACGGCAGAGTCACGGCATGTGATGTAGACAAGAGCACATCAGGCTTCTAAAACCAGCCGCTCGTATTGCTTACAGGCAGCTTTCTAGAGGGGGGAGGATGGATAGAAGGAATTATCTTATCAGACTGACATCTTATCAAAATATAAATAATGGTAAACTCATCTAAGGGAACCTGAAGCGATAGAGCGGCTGGCAGATTGTGGATTCAGTGATCTTGGCAATTGTTTGTCCCACGGCCAATCTCAACAGCTTTGACCATCCTTGAGCACTTTGAGGGTGCAACATTGCTGTATTAAATCACTATAAAATGCCAATAAAATTTTATTTGACCTATTGAATGCTCTCCACATTTCTCAGGGCAGTAGCAATCCTCCGTTTCCCCTCCACCTCATATTATCACCCTCATATGATACCTCCACTACATGGCAATAGGATCCTTGATGACTGGGCCATCAGTCTTGTGTAACATAAAATCCTGGTCTTCAGTAGTTTGTATCATGAAATCATGGATATCAGTGAGCACAATGTGCAGGCAGTCTGCAAGCCACGCACCACAAGGTGCTCTGAATAGCACAATAACAACCTTGAAGCTACATCAGGAAAATGACTTTTGATCTCATGTCACCTGAGCACATTCCCACAATCCTGAAGGAGCAAGGCTGCCTTGCTGTGATCTGGGATCACCTCAGAGATCAACGGTATTCTTGAAGTCCTCTGAGCACTCTGGGAAAGGTCAGATTTATCAGAATTTATGAATTTTCAACTGCCACAGAGCTACTAGATATCTAGGAACATATTTCTATTAGAAGAGAGCTTGATACACATACTTACTCGGCCAATTATTAGTCAATGCTTTAACAACAGAGTATACTCAATGCTCAGTGTATGTAATTGGACAAATACTGACACTATAACATAATAAATAACATTATAACAAGTTTAGAAGTCTCAAGTTTCATTCAGACTCAACTGAAACATGAAAGAAGTGTACTTGACTGCTTTTCTGAGTATAAGAAGTTACATATCTCAAGAACCACTTTTTCTATGGTCACAAAATTTAGTACACAATTAGACCATATAAATGTGTAGCTAATCTCAAGATTTCAGACATTTGCGCTAAGAATTGACCAAGATATTATGGGTGCATATCTTCAAAAACCCGCATTGGCATATCTCAGTTAATTTTTATGCTGCTTACCTATCACTTGGAATTCATTAACAAGGACATATTATCTAGGTATCTGCAAAATTTCAGATCCATAGCTTCTCTGGATATTGAGCAGTGCGCTCATGCAAAGTGCGCATCATTCAGTTTCTTAGCATTGGATGCTCAATATCTCAAGAACCACAAGTGCTAGAAATACCAAACTTTGTACACTGTCAGAAGACATAAAGCGTAGCTGAGACCCAATTTTCAGACCTTCACACCAAGAATTGACTGAGATATTACCAGTGCACATTTCTAAAAACCCACATTGGCATATCTCAGCTAATATTTATGCTGTTTACCTGTAACTCGGAATCCATTAACAACAACATGTTAGCTAGTCATCTCCAAAATTTCAGACCCATAGCTTCTTTGGTTCTTGAGATATTGAGCATTGCGCTCATGCAAAGCGCACATCATTGAAAGCTTGAAGTCATTTCAAACTCTGACTCAAGCAACAGTGTGTCACTCAATACCATTTTATTATCCTCTCCTGGTCAATTCAGGTTGGAAGTTGATATCTATTTCTATTTACATGGCCCATGTAACATTTATCCTGAGTGTTTGAGCTGTTACTTGAGCGATAGCTGCAGGGGAAAAAATTCCCCTTGGGTAGACAGTTTGTCTCCCAAATCCCACAGTCATGTGATCAATGTTCAACTTCTAAATCAAGGCAAACTGAACTTAAACTCGAACGCCATCCTCATCCCACTTACCTCTTGCAATGCTTGCTACCGCCCATGCCAAATCCATTTCTGTGAGAAGGAGGCACTGCTTCCAACCCAGGTAAGTATTTCACTTTTCATTCATACTGCTACTCTACTGATACCAGTACTTTGTCAGTGTTACTACATACACTTCATCACCTCGCACATGTAAGACTGCTCTACAGCATCTGCTGGCTACTGGTGGAAGGGATGGACAATGGGAGACCCACAAGGTAAGTTGTGACAGCATCAACAACATCCTTTACTGAACTCTCAGTATCTCCCATTCCCTCATCCTCACCTGCCCAGCGCTGCCCACTCGCTTGTATGCTCAACCCCATCTCAGTCACTACACATAGCTGGTCATAGAGTAATATACAGTATAGTAGCATTAGAACAAGTAGTACAGATCTTGTAAATAGCTTTTAGTACTCTAATTGAATATTATTTACATTTATTATCAGAATTCAAGACATATAAGAGATATTCACAGTATCTGAGGCACACAAATAGATCTCTTGGAAGCACTGCTGGGCCCTGAGGGTACCCTGAGGATCTCTGAGGACCAAACCAAGCATGCAGGATGAACTCTAAGGATCCCTGGTGTCTCTGGATCTCTGGATCCTTCAGATACCTCAGAGCAGTCTGGAGCTCTCTAGAGGACAAAGTCATTTTCTTGATGTAAGCTGGCCCTGACATATTGAGCTTCAGACTTGGCCCCAGTTCAGCCCCAGGAGAGCAGTTCCACATATTGAGGACCCTTTTTGCAGCCATGGCAGCACAAATTCACAATTCAAAGCTTCCAAATGCATTGAGGTCCATAATCAGCTTAAAGCTTGGACTACAATGCAAACAGAGGATCACTACTGCCCTGAGAAATGTGGAGAGCATTCAATAGGTCAAATAAAATTTTATTGGCATTTTATAGTGATTTAATACAGCAATGTTGCACCCTCAAAGTGCTCAAGGATGGTCAAAGCTGTTGAGATTGGCCGTGGGACAAACAATTGCCAAGATCACTGAATCCACAATCTGCCAGCCGCTCTATCGCTTCAGGTTCCCTTAGATGAGTTTACCATTATTTATATTTTGATAAGATGTCAGTCTGATAAGATAATTCCTTCTATCCATCCTCCCCCCTCTAGAAAGCTGCCTGTAAGCAATACGAGCAGCTGGTTTTAGGAGCCTGAGAGCACATCAGCTCTATTTTACAACCTGGACACCTTTTCACATTGAGTTTGTCTCTGCTTGGACTGTTCCATATGATCAAGCAAGACCAAACTTTTTGTACAACCTGGAAGGTCGTTTCACATTGAGTTTGTCTCTGCTTGTAGTACTATGTGTGATCAAACAATAACAACTGTTTTGACCTGGATGGATGGCCTTTCCTTGCACTTTTTGCCTCGCCCCTGCCCTGTCGTCTTTGGTGGAAGTATGGCAGAAACTGGAGCTGGGGAGGGAGAGACAATGCCACAAAAGCGAGGCAGCAACATGGTGAAGAATTGATGCAACAAAGTAGGGCATCGCTGCTGGGTTTGTGCTGCTCATGTTCTTCACATTGCTGTACAATATGTTTTGGTCTTGCAGCTGCCTGAAATCCCCCCCCTACTATCTCTTTTCTATCATGGCACATTATTTGTACTCTCTGCAACCTGATAGATACCATCCCATTGTCTGTTCTCCTCAGCTGTTCCTCCAGATAGGTCCTTCAGCAAGGTGTATGTCGATGGAGTCAACCCTCAGGCTTTATGTCAAAATGTGATTCATAATGTGTATGCAACCCAGAATACTGCTGCTGCTCACAATAGCAAAGATTGAATACTGTACAATTGAAATCAGGGACAAAACTAGAAGATCAAGTAGATACAATTGGGTGCAGGACAACTTGGAGATGGGGTCACGTTGCATAAGGACATTCATAAGTCAATGATGGTCTCTCCATTGACCTGCACATATGCATCAGGAGCCTGCTGTTTGAAAACAGATCTGATCATCTCTGCACTCTCCAACAGTCCATTGAACTGGATGTCCAAGTAACCAAGGTTGGTCCACACAATGGGCAACCACAATAAGGGCTGCATGGGCCTGTTGAGATTGGCTTGGATGTCGAGCTCTAACTTGCATAGGTTCAGCAAGGAGAGGGCATCAAAGAAGGGGTTGAAGTTGACAGATCCAGCCACCTTCAAGGAATCCAAGGTGGGAAGGGTGAGAGGTGGCAGGACCTCAGTGATTGAGACATCCTTGCTCTTGTATAAGGGCAGGAGAGTCGGGATGCAATCACTGACAGAGGTGAGCTCTAGGGTATGCAAGGAGAGCTTGGAGCTGGGGTACTTGCACAGGAGGAGATTTGCATTGTCGATGCTGATGTTGCTGTTAATTTTCAAGATCTGTACATTCTTGGCATCCAAAGAGATTACAAGGGCAGCCAAGATGTTGACGTTACCACTGCATGAAAGAGTATGAAGATTAAGTAGGGAATTAGCAGATCCATGCTTGATGATAGCTGTGTCGAGGGCCTTTGTTGAAAGAACGAAATCCTCTGGCATCACAATGTCAATCTGCTCAATTGTTTGGTTGTGGTTAGCCCTGACCCACTCCAAGAGCCATGAAACAAACTGGAGCTGGTGCTCCATCTCCTTGAGATGCTCGTAGCCATTGACAGAGTGGGTGATGGTGACAGAAAGGTTGAAGATGTAGTTGTTTGCAAGCCACACATCAGTCTGACCAGCATTGTTGACTACAGCCTCTGTCATGTCAGAGAAAATGAGCACTGAGAGCTTCTCAGTATACACATCGAAATGAATATGGGATTTGGAAAGAACACTCAGGAGAGTGGCTGGGATTTGGGATTTGAAGATACTTTTCAGAGTCAGAAGGTTGGCTTCGGTTGACCCCAGATCTAGTTGAGTCTCATGCATTGGCGCAAACAGGACAGACGAGGACAAGTCAGAATCGCTATCGCTGTCAGAAGATTCATATTCAAGATTGGAGAGATCCATGAAACCAGAGGACGAAACCCAGTAGATCTCGCCATTTTCTCACACTTGAGGGAATAAACCAGGTGAGGACCAGTCACCTTCAGGGCCAAAGTCCAATGGAGTATCGTTGCATTGCCTGTCAAGGAGAGCCACCACATGCTCAAAGGGAGACACAGGTGGGAGAGGAATGATATCCAATGGACGACGAGTGAGCAGGAGCTGCTTGTCTGACTCAAAGAAATATTCGCTGTGGGCAGGAGTCTTGCTAACATTTTGACAGTCTGACACCTCAAAGGGCAAGGTTGTTGGGATCAGCTTGGGGGTCAAGCCACGGTTGGCAATGGAGGTGAGTGAAAACTGGCCAGCATTGTTGATACTAGTTTTGGACAACATGGATGACAACGGAGACAGCAGACATTCTTCAACCTTGGAATAAGTCTGCTGGAAACCTAGAGGTACCACAGGACTCTTGAGTGAGGAGAGGGGGGTGAGTAGATTGGTGTTAATGGGCACCAGTATAGGCATTTTGAAGTGCTATGGGGGGTGGGGTGAGTGGCGAGGTAAGAACTACAGATAAAAGAGGGCCAACCTGGAGGGAATTGGGTAATTAGAGTGGGACTGGGGGTTGCTGTGGAGAAGTTGATGTGGGCCTGAAGAGGGAGGGAGAATTGTTGACACAGCACCACAGAGGCTTATATAGAGCTAGGGAATGGCACAGGTAGAGCAACCCATGCAGGTAAACCCACGGGTTGCTCTGGGGTACAGGTACGGGTTGGAATTTTTCGACCCAAGCCCAACTCATGGCACAGGTACCAGGGGTTCGGCCGAGTTTTCAGCCGAGTTTTTAAACTCAGCTGACGAGCATCATCCTTGTCTCTCTCATTCTGCTAGCAACACAAAATTAGTGCTCAGCACTTGCCACCAACACATAAAGGCCTCGCACATGTAAGACAATCCCACAGTGACCACTGAGCACCCAGGGGAGGAGCATATAAGGGGAGACCCAGCGAGGGGAGACCCACTAGATGAGCCATGACCGCCCTGATACACCCTTCACCTCCTGACTCTCAGCCTCGTCGGCGCCACGACAGATGCTCCGTGGCTGCGCTGGGCCTTTGCCACCTCGCTGTTGCATGCACAGGTCAACAGTGTTCTGCGCCTTTGTGCTCAACATCAACTCCGGCATGCCATGTCTCAGTGACACATCACGAATATGAACACGAGCCCCTCGCTGTGTGTTATACACACAACAAAGATAAAGAGCACCCTTACTGTCGTTTGTACACCCAACCCTGCCATCACCTTGTTGGGAATGGGTAACCGCCCGAAAGGGCATTGCCAGGATGCTGAGATAGGGGGAGACAGGGGCTCCAAATTATATATATATTTCGTGTCCGTAGATGCAAAACACAGTTGCTTTCATATCTCTACAGGTTATGGGCCCCGCTCGCTGCCTGCTCTGAACACCAATCGTGCTCTATACCCTCAAACTGAACTTGAAAGCCTCTGACCGTACTGGAGCACTGGAAGCCCTTGACTGTACTGAGGCATCAAACTGAAAGTCTCTGACTGTACTGGAGCACCAGAAGCCCTCAGCCATACTGAGGCAACGAACCGACATCGAATTGACACCCAAACCAAATAACCCATGGCCAAGAAGCAATTCACAAAGCTGAACAACGAGAATTACAATGCATGGGAGTTTGAGATGAGGGCTGTGTTGAAGAAGAAGGGCGTGTGGTCCATCGCATTGGGGGAGGAAACCCGTCCGGTTGGATCGCTGAACCACAACGCTGTGAAGAGCTGGGTAAAGAGGAGGGACATCGCCGCTGGAGAGATCATTGAGAGGCTTGACCCGGGGCAGTTTGCTCATGTCTGAAGCCATGAAGATGACCCCGCCGAGATGTGGAGCCACCTCGAGAAGTTTCACATGGCTTTGGGACTCAGGAGTCTCATTGCGATCTGGCGCAAATTTACCTGGATCACCAAGGCGGACAACACACCGATCCATGTGCACATCACCGAAATCCGCACCATGGCCGATTGCCTTTCTTGACTTGGCGACAAGCCGTCCAACACACTTACCATTGTGACCCTTCTTGGATCGCTGCCAAAGACCTACCACCCTCTCGTCGTCGCGCTGGATGCCCATCCTGAAGCTGGAGACCTTGACTTTGTGATTGGCCTTGTCCTCAACGAAGCTGTCACATTGGAACACTTCAACCCTGACATGCCATCTATTGTTTCACCTGGACATGAGTCTACAGCACTGAAGATCGATGTCCGCAATATTACTTGCCACAATTGCAGCATCCTCAGACACTTTGCATCCAATTGCCAGAAGCTGCTGAACCCATATGCCAAGCCAACCAAGCCGTGGGATGCAATGAAGGTGCTGGCTGACTGGGACCGCCCGAATGCCACTATGGCCATCATCGAAATTGCTTACACGCTGTAGGGGAGTTGTTAGAACCAGGGGAGCGCTGCCTTTTGGCCGCTTAGGGGGAGTGTTGTGAATGGGTAACCACCCGAAAGGGCATTGCCAGGATGCTGAGATAGGAGGAGACAGGGGCTCCAAATTATATATATATTTCGTGTCCGTAGATACAAAACGCAGTTGCTTTCGTATCTCTACACACCTACGTGCCATGGGCTGCACCCATAGTCACCGCCCTCGACGAACCAACAACCCACCATTTTGCAAATCGGGCGACATGTACACAATCCGTGAAGGCAATTTCCTGCCGATTGCCCATCTTGATGCCCATGTTATGAGTACTTCACCCTCACAAATGTCCATTGCAACGTCATTTGATGTCTGCGATGCTTTTGCGAGGCAATCCCCTCATCTACATGCCATTCTAACCCCAATCAGTAATCAACCCATACGATGAACCCGTCAACCCGTCCCAACCCTTGACCCGTACCCGCGAAAAACCTGTACCCGTGGGTGCGGGTGCGGGTTTTTGCGGGTATGGGTATGGGTTTCCCTGGAATACCCCAAGGTTACCCGTGCCATTCCCTAATATAATACTATGCCGTCCTGGGAGTTTGAAACTTTTTGAATGACGAACATGTTGCTCAACAACGACTTGCTTATGCAACCTCAAATCTAGCACAATTGTCATAAATCATCTTCGCTCCGTGAATATATTTTTATTTAATTTTTAAGCAGAGAGGAAAGTGCACTGGAGGGCTCACAACGGTGGGGTGTCCAGGATTCTGGGAGTTTGAAAAGTATGTCACACATTCATCACGCCCATCAACAGCCAAATCGACGGCGTTGACAACCGATCCTCCTGCCAAAATTGTCACACTCCCGGAGGTGGGATCATGTATTCTGCACATTCCTCCACGGCGTGCTCTTCATTCTTCCCAGAATTTTATGAAAGACATTCAGTGTATGCCTTAAATGTGTTGACAGAATTTCAGAAGTGTTGGCCATTGGGATCGGGCAGGATCTGGGCTGACATTCGCATACATGGGTCATTTTGATGACATCAAAACCACTGTTTTAAATCTGGTGGCCCTCAGAGGGAACGCCATCCTACGAAATTTCGAAGAGCCATTAGAAATTGCCTTGGATGCATACATAAAAAATTAGAAGTCAAGAGCGCAAAAAATGGAGGCTCGAGACTGGAATTTCAAACTCCTGGGACTTTCAAAACTCCCGGAATGGCATAGTAGAGCCTGTGGCCCAGCAGGTCAATGTGGCCTCGGCCGGAGCAGAGGGTCGCAATGGGAGAACAACAAGCCGGATGTTTGTCCAATTGGCATGCCAGGAAATGAAATCCTCATCACGCTTTGGTGAGAGCGAGAACAAGAACTTGAAGAAGGAAGAATAAGCGTCGCTGTGATGAGCGCAAGGGAGTCAAAGCTTGTTCAGAGTGCTGTCAGAAAAACAATAGACAACCTCATTAGGGTGACCATCCATGAGTCTCAACGGCCATAGTGAAGCCTATTATGATGACTTCATGATCAAGGATCGTGATATCATCAGCAAACCCTGATTTTTTGAGGCCGAAAACGTCGAAATTGGGCATCTATGCAGAGCTGCACGGTGCTACACAGCACTCCATAGAGCCATAGTAAGGGTTCTCTTCTGCATAGCAACAGCGGTCGATTACATCAACCTATGGAGCACCGTGTAGCACCATGTAGCACCCACGGAAAAATCAGGTTTTGCTGATGATGTAAGCTGCATCAGAACTGTGATTCGAATTGTTGTCCTCTCTGCTGATTACCGGTCTCCGCATCAGAATGGAGAAACGAGATGTCTTATCTATGAGGTAGGGTAGGATTGGCGGAGCTCTTCTAGCTTTATGTGTTACACACCAGCAAAAGTGTTTCGAATAGACGACGATGGCGGTTTCGGAAGACATGGTTGTATTACATAATGTGCGGCATCTGAACTTGGACAGTCGGTCGCAGGAGTCAAGCTCTAGTGCTCCTACTATGCTCAAGCATCATCCATATTCTCATTATACGATGGAGATCTTCGATTTTCCTCATCTCAAGACAAAAGCATACCTAATGCTTTTCAGCAAGGTAACCAATGCAGCAGCACTGAAGTCGCGGATTGTGGCAGCTTCAACAGCAGAAGGAGAAGTCGGAGAACAAGAACGGGAAGCGGTTAACTTTGCCTTCATCGACGCTCGTTTAGTGCGCTCAGTTTTTCCTTGGTGTTGGCGTATATTTAACTTTGAAGTGCAGTAGATAACGAGCAAGTTACATCTAGAAACTGCAATCTACCAGGCCATCCTGGCAGAGTGTCAGGATGGGCTTCGAACACGGACCGTTCATTCTGAGATTCTCTACTATCTGAACCCGACACACAACGTTAGTTGTCTTTTTACTTACCAATCGTGTTTTGACGTTGTCAACCAGATCACCGAAGCCATCCGGCGTTACGGTGTTTCTGGAGAGAACAACGACATCTTCGTCGTACGCGTCGGCTCTTTAGAATTGGCACCAACGGTAGAGTCCAAGATGAAAGCCGTTGTTACTGGGACTATCGTGCCCGAAGCAGAGTTGCAGCATATAACAGACTGGCCATCCATAAAAAAGGTCTTTTTCATTCTATTCTCCTTCAAACACCTCACAGATGGTCATTCTTAGTATCATAAACTTAATGGTGAGATCGCAATCAAGGAAGCTGGTCAAGACTCGCAGAAGGAACATGCTATTGTCGATAAAATCGTTATCAGTTCTGTTGCGATGAAAAGCGTCGTGCAGTGAACGCTATCGATGCCCATCGAGGTGTCAGACAGGGGATATGATAGTTCTTGGTGTACTCCCATGACTCGACCGCTACAGACGATGGGGCACGTTCCCCGCAGAATTATGTAAAGTTCCTGCAAGTCGACCTCATTTCTTGATGACTCGCGCTAGCGTAAGAGCGCGATTTCCCAGATTGAGTCAACGTCGGCGCACTCTTGACTAGCTCATCACGAAAGGCAGGGGTAAATCAGCGGTGCCGGGGCGGGGTGGACGAATATAGCAAATCTCCGCCAGGCACCTTGATAGCGATCAGTGCCCAGTCAAGCGAATCCCCACCGATCGCCGTGCGACAGCTGTCCGGACATTCAGGGTTCCGCCACCCACATCCTTAAATACCGACAGCTGTTCAGGATGGAAATTCCAACAAAATGCAACCAACTCCTGAAATCCAAGCTTTCATCGATCGCATTAGCGCATTACCCGCTGGCCCTGGCGTGTCTCTTGATGGTGTCTTGCAGCCTTCTCTCGACGAGGAGGCCGAATTGAGGAAGCTCTTTGCGCAAGATAGGCAAAGCACGCGTCTTGCCAATCCTCATGTCGGTCTGGTCGACGTGTTTAAGGCCCCCGACACGATCAGGACCACCAGAGCACGCGTCGTCCAAGGCCCTGAAGACCTCGTGGCGAAGTATGTCATGCCTCTCTCCGAAGAAAACAGGAAGAAGGAAGGCGCGCCTTGCATGGTATCTGACCTCGAAGAGTTCAAGAAGAACTGGGCGATTTTCACGGAAGGCTCCCTCTCTCAGCTTCTTGATTGGAACAACGTCGTCGCCGCTGGAGGATCTGTACTCGCATGTTTGGCCCCTCTCGATGAGGAGCACAAGAAGTCGAAGAGGGCGATTCGGAAGTACTACCACAACAAGGCGTACCCTACCTCTGACGTCGACCTTTTTTTATGGGGTTTGAACAACGAACAGGTGAGTACGCTCTCCAATGTCTCACAGAATGACCTACCATCCTCCATTAGGCCGAGGCTAAGATCAAGACCATCTATGAAGCTGTTCGCGACTCTGTTCCTTGGGATGTTACCTGTATCCGCACCAAACATACCATTTCCATCCATTGTATGCATCTTCATTACTTTGATTATTGCCAACTAACTCTTTCTCAGCCCAATACCCGTATCGCTCGGTCCAAATTGTCCTTCGGCTCTACCAATCTCCTGCTGAAATCCTTGCTGGTTTCGACATCGATGCCCCATGTTGTGCCTACGACGGAAGCCGTGTCTGGGCCAATCCTCGCTCAATCGTGGCCATGATGCGTCAGTGCAACACCGTCGACGTCACGCGCCGTTCCCCTTCGTATGAAGTCCGACTCTCCAAGTACTCTAATCGCGCTTTCGAGGTGTACGTCCCAACCCTGGTCCGTGGGGAGATAGACCCCACCATCTACGAACGGTCTATCGTGAAGATGGAGGGTCTTGCAAGGCTGCTTGTTCTGGAGAAACTGAAGGATAACGATATGCGCACCACCTTTTTGCAAGGAAGGAGAACCCTCCGCGGACGCCCAGGTGGTGTCAGCACGTATAGCCGTCGCAACAAACGCCATTACAAAGGGGATTTGAAGACGGAGGTTGACCTTGGATTGGAGATGAATGATTACGATGTCGTTCAGCTGCATATTCCTTATGGACCTGGCTGGGATGCTCGAAGGATTGAAAAACTCGTTTATCAAACCGTAAGTTTCTCTAGATTCGTGATTTCTGCAATCGTCACAGTAAGCGCTCTTTTTAGGACCTTGGCATGAACTGTAAGCATATGTTTCACCACAATGTTTCTCGACTTCAAAGCCCTTTCCCCAGCGACCTTCAATCCAAAGAATAAAGGACGTCGTCTCCATCGCCACCCCGCCTTCTTTGGCACGATTGAAGAATGTATCGAAGATTGTTGCGAGGTTCGTTGGAAGTTCACCTTCCTATGACTGACTCCTAATTTTGAATATTCCAGAATTGCCCTAAACCGATCGATGAAGACGAGCGCAAACTTCAAGTCGACGAAGATGAGAAATACATCTCGGGTCGTCTGAAGTCAGTCTTCTTTATTATGTTGGCTTCCAATTTTTTCTTTACCAATCTCCTCCCATGCATAGGTTCATCCAGGAGAATCCGGGTCGTCAAAGTATGACCGGTAGTTTCAACCCCATCGATGTAGGGGAATGGAGTGAGCAAGTATACACGAAACCCACCGAGAAGTTCTTCACCGCCATTGCCGCACACGACCGCGCTGCTGTCCAAAAGCTTCTGGGCACCGAAGGTGTGGATGTCAACCAACGTGACCACGTCGGTCGGACCTCTCTTCATGTTGCCATCTTCGCCAAGGCTGAGGAGATTGCCTGCGATCTCATCGATGCTGGGGCTCGAATTACTGCAAGAGTCGCTGACGGACGGACCCCCTTGCATCTCGCTGCTCGCTATAGTCAAATTACTGTCATCCGGAAGCTTTTTGCGCAGAACGAGAAGAACATCAAAGAGGAGGCAAAGAAGCAGACAAATGGTGATGGGAGCAAGGACGAGGCCATGGACACGAAAGAAGGTCTCGAACGCCCTTCCTCTGAAGATGACTGGAGTTCGCACACAGACGACGACATCGAAATGGTTGACGCAGAGGACGGCGATGACGAAGAGGACGAGGAGGATGAGGATGGGGATGAGGATGGGGACGAGGATAGCGATGGAGAGCCCCGAAGGTCCTCGAGGAAGAAGGCTGCTGCGGACGGAGAGGTGCAGGCACGGACCAACGCAGAAGCTATCGCGGAAGACGAAGAGAATCAACCGGACATCATCGACATCAACATCGACGACTGGGACTTCGGTTTTCCTGCACTTTGCTATGCCGTTCTTTATGGCTCGTCGGTGACCGTGGAGGCCCTCCTCGACGCCGGTGCAGACGCAAAGCTCGCAACCAAACCTTCGATGACCTGGAGCCTGCCAACATTGCACCCCCTTTCAATGCTTATTCTTAGAGGCGACGACGAAGAAGTGTGCAAGATTGCAGAGCGCCTCCTCCAGGCAGGAGCCACGTCCTCGACAGCCAACGATGAAATGCGAACAATATTCCATTATGCGCTTCAGGCTGGACGAACGAGACTCGTAGAGACGATACTTCGGTGCGATCCACATGCGAAGACGGTCATCGATTTCCCCTCTGTCCAGTACCAGAATGTCGTTTTCCCGATAGGAAGTGCCATTAGGAAGATGGAGTACGCCTCTGTTGCGATCATGCTTGCTCATGGTGCAAAGCTAGAATACGACGAAGCGGATATTACCCGCGCCAGTGAGGCTGCGTAGGTGTTCACCTTTGTTCTTTCTCAGGATGCATTCTGATATGCATTCTTTCCCTCTCCAGACCGCCTAACGTCAGACGCAACATGTTTGGCTATCAAGAAGTCAAAAACTACTTGGATCTTGCGTATCAACCTGTTGAAGTTGCCTTGCAGTATCACAGCGAAATCGCCAATCTGCTTATCACCCTCGGTGCTCCGGTTAATTTCCCCCTTAAGCGCTCTTTGTATCGATATGCAAACGATAACGAGCGCAGGTCTTTAAAGGATTGGGTCGACTTCGCCATCAGCTCTCTCCACGAGAACATCAGGAAGAAGAAGTTCGAAGAGCTTATCTTCGTCGAGAAGAAGGACGCTGAACCCGAACCCGAACCAGAGGCCGCCGGATGGGCTGGATTCATTAAGAAGTACGATGCTGGGCTCACAGATCCCGACCGAGAAAAGTGGGAGTTTAAGAACAAAGAAAAGGCCGCCAAACAGGACAGAGACCTGCGCGAACGGATGGAAGATATCAAGGAATTCCTTATCGAAATCCAGCAGCTGCTGAACCAGAAACATGCGAAGAAGTGGTCGGATCTCTACCCTGACATCCCAACTGCTGCCATTATGGAGGTGAGGCCTTACACGCTCGAAGATATCATGCCAAAGCAGTCCAAAGATGAAGAGGAACGTTTGTATGTCCTCGTTTCTGCTGGATGGTCGGACCAAAATGTTCCGCAGCACCTTCATCCACAATACGACGAGGTCTACGAGGCGTGCTACGCCGGTGATAACGATAAGATTCAGAAGATGTGCCTTCCCGTTCCCGGACAGGAGTCAGTACCTGGAGCCCTTAACCCGCTCAACATTTCGGTCAAACTCAAAGACAGGAAGCATAGTTCAGAAGGTCATTACATTTTCCTCATCCTTCGTTGATTTCTAACTAAAGCAACCATTTTCAGGATATACACCGCTTTTTGCAGCTATTGCTGGGCGTCGCTGGTCGACGGCAAGGCTTGTTCTCGCCATCGCGACCGCTCAATATCAGCCGGATAATGATGCAGAGAAGATCAAGTGGGACAACGACGTCGACATGGGTATGATCCTCCAACCAGAATTGTTGCGCCATCAACTAACCTCCTGCCTCAGATGACGATTCGGATAACGATAGTTGCAACTCTGATGGCTCAGACGAGACTGTTGAACGACAAGAGGTGAAATTCGTCGATATTGCAACAAGGCCTTCCGCAGTCCAGTCGGATGTACACCCCAAGAAGCTTTTACAGCAGCTTAGGGTGCCGTTCTGCAAGCCTCCCCGTACCTCAGAGGACCGGAAACATGCTGGGCATGTGACCCTTATCCAAAAGGCTGTAGTCGATAACGACCTCGAAGCCTTTGTGCAAACTGCCAAGCTCTATGACTCCCTCCCTCAACCACTCACACTCGGCACCGCCGTTCTGCAGACGATCCTCGAGTACGATCGACCTGAGATCCTTGACGAGTACCTCCGACGCACGGGTGTGGGTATTGACGTTGGTGAAGCCCAGAAGGAGTCTGGTGATACCGAGCCAATCCAAGAGTCGACCAACGACGAAAATCGAATTTACCTTGGCTTGAACGTGCACGGCAAGAAACGTGCTGATCTGGCAAGGAAGAACGACCCGAACGCTGGAGAAGCAGAGGAAAAGGAACCTCCTCTCGTTTGGCGAGCTGCGGAGCAAAAAGCCAAGGAGGTTGTGTCATACCTTGCCTCTGATCGACCTCTGGCTGCATATAGGCACTATGCCTTAAACCACACCGGCGCCAAAGCCATTTGGTTCAAGCGGATTGGCACAGAGGAAGGAGGCGAACTGGAAAAGCGACTTCCCTCGTGGCTTGGGTGGACGATTAACACCTTGGGCGAGTCTCCGTTGACCTCTGCAATCATTGGAGGTAGTGTCGACGTCATGAAGCAAATCGCGAAGATTCAGCCGAAGCTGTTCGCACAGGCATTACAGACTAAGTACGTGGTTTCGTGCCTTGCTCCCGAGGTCGGATTCTCACTGGCACCGTCGATTTCTCTTCAGCATCAAATTTATTGGTCTCAACCCATTGTTGTTGTTCGTTCGCATTTCCAAACTCTTCGAGAACCGTGCTCCGAAGGTTATCAATGATGTCGTCGACTTCCTCCTTTCCAAGAAAGTCTCACCGTTGGAAAAGGATTCAGTCAGAGGGTACGTGTTGAATCTCTTGCTCTTCCATCCTTTTCCTGATCACCTTTCCAGATGGAACATCTATCACTTTATTTGTGCTAAGAATGACATCGATCTGTTTGAACATCTCCTGCAGAAGCTTCCCCGCGACGTCAACGAGACTTTACTGTTACAGAAATCGAAAATACGGCACAATACCGTCAGTTCTTGACGGCATGTTTACCTTTGATAAATGCTGATCCCCTAATCCTACAGCCACTTCATGTTGCCATCAAGAACAAGTTCAAGACACTTGTTAAGATGATACTCGAATACAGCACCGAAACTCTGCTCGTTCCAGACATAGACGGACAGACACCCCTGCACTGTGCCGTCGCAGGCTCATACCCAACTATAACCAAAGTGATTCTTGCGTACTGCCCACCGGAAGTCATCCACGTCGAAAACGGCGTCGGCAACACTCCCTTGGAGATAGCTACTCTGGCTTCACTCGTCAAGAAGGTGTCGAACTACCGCCAGAGCAACATCCAGAGCGAGATTCAGCCGAATAGGATCCCGGATTCTCCCCGACCTCTCCCAATCGACTTCCTCGACGACATCGAATTCCAACTTGGGGTCGTACGCGAGGCCCTAGACACCATGGTTGACCGCGGTACTGTCAATCAGGAGCGCAAAGACCAGATCAAGACGGAGTTTAGGAGATGGCTCGAGATTATGGACAAACGTGTCGAGAAGGTGAAAGCACTCAGGGAGAAGAAAGAGCAGGAAGAACGCGAAGAGAAGGAAGAGCAGGCGAAGCAGAACTATGTACCTGGGTCGTACCTCTACGTCAAGCCAGACAAATTCAGCACGGACGGGGTGGACGCGGAGGACGTGTGCGAGCTGGTCCTCAAATTTGAGAAGAAACATGGTTCCGAGCCTGCTCAGCGGCGCCTCGTCCACCTCCTCGATGTGCAAGAGTCTATTGGCGCGATGCTCAAGCAGGCGGACCCCAAGCGCGAAGGGCGTGAGGATCAGTTCGAACTTGGCTCTGACAGGTACTACTATCACAGGCGTAAAGAGATGGAGGAGCTTGAAGCGGAGGAGAGTCCGGAGCAGAAGCTGAGGAAGGCGAGCAGGGTCATCCAGAACATCCAATACTTCAAAGATCCTATCTAATCCGCCTAGCCCTCCTCGAACCGATGCTTTCCATGAAATTCCTGTGATATTTGTACAACAGTAATGTCCATTGATTGTAATTTGTTGTCTTCATGCTGTCCTAGTTCTCATTCTCATTGAGTGAAGGAATCCTGAGGTGTGTGTTGAGAAAGCAAAGGAAATTGATTCGACAGTAAAAAAAATCGAAGTACAAAGAAAGGCTCTTATTTCTTCTTCACCCCACCCTTATCATCTTGCTCCTCCTGCGGTCGCATACTCATTTCAATAGCCCTCGCAATAGCCGCATCCTCGTCCTCTTCGTCTTCCTCGTCCTCATCCTCGTCGTCCATCTCGACGTCCCCATCCTCGTCTTCGTCCTCGTCGTCATCTCCTTCCTGTGCTTTTGATAGGCGGAGTGCTTCTTGCAGCTCAGCATCGTCGTCGTCGTCTATTGGCTCAGCCGTCGATAGTACTACAGCAGGAGCAGCTGGGACTCCTGAGGGAGGTGCTGGTGTAGAGGACGTTTCTGCTTGAGCTGAAGAAGACGATGCCGCTGCCTCTGCTGCCTCGCGAGCTTGTGCCTCCTGCATCGACATGCGTAGGGCCTGTTTACGTTCGGTCAAGCTTGGGATTCACTGAGAGATAGACATAAGCGTACCATGGCCAATTCGGGATCCAGACTGGGGTCGACACCAAACTCGAAGTCGTTTGCCGTCGATCCTCCCGCGGCAGGTCCGGCACCAGTACCTCCGAATGCTTCTGGGATGCTGGCACTCCTGTCGGCAGAGAGAATGGGCGAGGCGATGAGGGCATCTGATAGCAGGTGGGAGCCGGGATGTACAGTGAGAAGGTGCCTGCAACATAAGGAAAAGAGGAAGTTAATAATGTCATCATGTCTCGAACAAAAAGGACGTACGAATTGTCGCTGTTGTTAATGTTGTCCACGAATGATTTGAGAACCTGCTGCCCTTCACCCTCACCCTCCTCGATGCCATCACCAAACGCGACGATGTCTACTGCGACGTTGTTCTTCTTGAGCTTCTTCGCGAGTTTGATCATCGACTTTTCGTCACCACCCTCAGTCTCGCCCGGAGGTGAGGCTACAAACACGACGATCCGCTGACGGAGGTTCTTGTTCTCGCGGTGCTTCAGTGCGAGCTGGGCGACGGCAAGCGCGGTCGGGATGTCGATCTCGCCGTCGATCTTAGACGCGGCTTTGTGCACCCCGCCGATGATCTGCCCAAGATCCTTCGTATGCGTTACGAGCACTTCAGGACTATTTTTTAGAAACAGAGAGAAAAACTCGTTAGGTAAATGTTCGTGAATTGTCGACAAAGGAAGAGAACACACGCTTTCCCTGCCATAGTCATGACCCCAACCGTGTTCTCCGGATTTGCATCGATCTTCGTCTGGAAAAGGACATTCACGGCGTCTGCCTGAGCTTCAAACCGCGTAGGTTGGTAGTCGCCATTCCGCATGTACTCGGAATTGTCGATGATGATCATAGTCGCCTCGAGCGGCATGTTGGATGTGCAGTTGGGTGTATAATGGGGATCGTTTGGTGGGTAATTTCACAGGTAGAGAGAACGTCTGGGTCGCAATCTATACGGCGCGATTAGAAGGTGGACTCGGAAGTACTTCGCCCAAAGTTTTGGGAGGAGTTACGGGACACGGAATCTGAACAGGTTGAAAGGCTTTGAAAGGCTGACGCGTCGAGGGACGCGATTTCCGTGTTTGGTGTTGCTTGCGGAGATAAGATTAGATCTCCTCGACTTGACGTGTTGTAACATTTCCGCGACATACTTAAGTTTGACTTAAGTGCCCTATTATTACTAAAGTGAAGACTTCAAGAAGAGTGCTTTATTAACTACGTTGCATACACAACTTCAAGTCTTCAACAGGGTCACCAGGACCACATATTCCACACCTTATGGAACAGCCTTGAGTATTGGCAGGGTTTGTGAGGACCCGGGAAGCTCTTGGCGATTTGAGGCCAAATTTTGGTAAATCTCTGTCCAGAAATTGCGGATCTGAGGGGACTTTTTCGCAGACCTCTGTCCCAAATTTGCAGATTTGAGGGCTCAAATTGCAGATTTG
>CACVBS010000076.1:6732-63086 GCA_902728275.1 Cyclocybe aegerita
TGGACAGGACAGATGGTCCCCTCGACCGTTCAAATCCTAGTTACATTGAATAATGTGACGACATTAGAGGTTCTTCACCTATCATTTTCGGTTCTGGGATGCCCAAGCCTGCGCGAGGGTGACAACGGACTCAGCAGCGCAGACAGCCAACACCACGGCCGCGTAGAGTTCCCACTCCTCCATGACTTGCTACTCACAATGCCCATTTCCAGGAACGCATTTGTGTGCACCGCCCTCCCTATGTCGGCCATCTTGCGTCCCCTCTCCTTGCATCCACCCAGAAAACTGAATCTAGAATGTGCAGTGACACACGCAACAAGTCTTTCAACACTTTTACACTCCGTCAACGACGCCTGCGGATGGATGAAAGGAAGCTCGTTACAGAGTCTGTATCTGCGATTCGACGCCGAGTATGGCGAGGTTTTCGTGGCGGGGTCTTTTAGCTCTCCAAAAATGACCAAGTTCGTACGGGACGGCGATTTTTCGCTGCACCTCTTATATCAGGATTTCAGCGACGAAGAGATTTTTCAGCAGCTCTTTTCTGGGCTCCCACTGCATGATTTGGGGTACCTTGCGTTCCTCGGCTGCCCAATGGACATTCCCGCAAGCGCTTGGGCGTCAACGTTCGGCCGGCTCCAGCGCCTCCAGATCGTCATCATGCAGGACGCGGAGCTCCAGAAATTCCTTCCAGCGTTAGTCGAGAAAAATCCTTTCAACGATGGGTTGTGTTTTCCAGGTCTCCGCAAGTTCGAAGCTATCCATGTCAATTTCCGGAAGGATGACAACACGTCGTTTGCTATGCTCAAAGATATGCTTATGCGACGTCGTGAAGACGCTCGCATCAACGAGATACGGCTAACTGTCTGTCGATTCCATCCTGAACAGGCAGAGCAACTGCGCAAATTCCGGAACGTCAAATTGAGGAAAGAGGTGTACCATGGCTCGGACTCAAGTGACTGGGAAGATTTTGATTTTATGTAGCCAGAAGCTGGAGTTGGAGATTATGTGTAAATGTAAGTAAATGCCCCCGGTGTCCTCTTCGAGGAGAATTTACCGCTCCATTCGCTTCTCACAGAAAACATCGCAAGGCCGCTGGAAGCACTGGACCGATCTGCGCTTGTCATCGACAATAAATGCGGGTGAAGTGTAGCATGAATATTGTATGCTTGCATGGTTTGGTCGTTGGCCTTTCTTGTAGGTAGGGACGGCCTATGTCGACTCGGAGGAATGCCAGAAAGACAAGACTTGTGATTAGGATCAACAAGGTAGGAAACTCGGAACGGTGTATGGACGTCGGCAACAACAAATAAACTTCTGGAGGCCATTCTATTGAAGAGTCATTATCAAGGTCAGAGGTGCGAAAGACTTGAAGATTCTTACTGATGGGAAGCACAAAAAGATCCTGTCATATATTACAGAGGTCAATCGGGTTGTGAAGCCTGGTGTTGCAGCCTCTAGGCCCAGGGGTTTCTCGTCACAGATTGGGGACATGATTTCAGGGCGTTAGCACCAAAAGAAGACCGACCTGCGTCGGTGGTTTGCATATCTTCTATTCCCGGTTTCAACTGGGCTCTTGGCTTCTCCGCTTGGACGCTTCGTCTCGAGTGCCAGTGAAAATACTTCTGCGTTCGGAGGATCTAGATGAGCCGGGTAACTGTCCGCTTGAGTGGGGAAGTTACTTCCACTGAACAACCTCAGGCGAGATGCCCAGAACGCATGCGTCTGACGGTATAAAGCGAAAGACCGCGAGAGAGCTTGGGACCACCGTGGCGTTGTGTCGGTGTGAGCGCTCAGAAGGGGAACCGTTGCCGCTGCGGACAATGAGATGTCGTGTGACTGTGACAAATGTAAGTGTGACGCAGTAAATGGCTCTTGCACGCTGTCGACGACGTCGCTATATTTGAAGACGAGAAAACGCCGGGGGCTACTCCTCTGACCCCAAGTTATTCCGCGCAGGCGCATACACCCTCCCACCCTTCCGAACCTTTACCACACCGGGCGGAATCACTTCAATTCCCACTGACTAATCCATCTAATCCGAGTTCCTTCAGTTTGACACACCATCATTATCCCTCACTCACCGCCCTGGTTCACACCGGCAAGGACACGACATCACGATGCCTACCTCTTTCTTAAACAATATATGGGCTAGTTCCCCCGCTCCCCCGTCTTCTCCCCGGTCGATCAACTCCCTACACCAGATGGCAGAGTCCTCGCAACGTCAGCCGCTCATGGGCGACCCCATGATGAAGGAATTACCGATTGACACCCCGCTGTCCGAAAAGTGCGAGCTGAGAATAGAGGGGATGACCTGTGGGGCTTGCGTTGAGGTCCGTCATCGTTGTTTTTGTTGACCTCGGTGGCTGGCTAAATTGCCTCGTCAGTCCATCGAGGGGATGCTCAGAGACCAGAAGGGCATTCACTCTATCAAGGTCGCCCTGCTCGCAGAGCGGGCGTCCGTCGAGTATGACCCTCAATATTGGGATGTTGTGAAGCTCATTAGCGTCAGTCGTTTCCTTTCACTGTTGATGACTACTCAAATCGCATTATTGCCTCGTAGGAAATATCCGATATCGGCTTCGATGCAACCCTGATACCACCAGCACGGGCGGATGTCGTGCAGCTGCGAATATACGGCATGACCTGCTCGTCGTGTACGAGTACCGTTGAGGCAGGCCTCTCAGCCGTACCAGGCATCACGAAGGTTGCCGTATCGCTGGCCACGGAGACGTGCACAGTCAACTTCGATCGGTCCGTTGTCATGCCGCGCGAAATGGTTCAGCACATAGAAGACATGGGTTTCGATGCCATCCTATCCGATCAACAGGACGCTACGCAGCTACAATCTCTCACCCGCATGAAAGAGGTCATGGAATGGAAGTTACGCTTTATCTGGAGTCTGACCTTCGCCATCCCGGTCTTCTTCCTCCACATGATCGGCCCCAAGATACCAGGCGTTAAACACTTCCTCGGATGTCGTATCTTCAATGCGGTGTACCTCGGAGATGTCCTTGCATTTATCATCACAACGCCCGCCCAGTTCTGGATAGGTTCCAAATTCTATACTAATTCCTATAAATCCCTCAAGCATCGTTCTGCAACAATGGACGTCCTTATTGTCCTAGGAACATCTGCCGCCTATTTTTATTCTGTATTCGCCCTATTTTTTGCCATGTTCAACACTACACCCGACTTCCGCCCTCATCTCTTTTTCGAGACGAGCACTATGTTACTCATGTTCGTTTCTCTTGGTCGATACCTCGAGAACAAGGCCAAGGGCAAGACCAGCGCTGCTTTGACAGACCTTATGGCTCTCGCACCATCCATGGCGACAATCTACACTGACCCGTCTTGCACACAGGAAAGGAAAATCGCCACTGAACTCGTCGAGGTTGGTGACATTGTCAAGCTTGTTCCGGGAGATAAGATACCTGCGGATGGTATTATTGTGAAAGGCTCATCCAGCGTTGACGAGAGCGCTGTCACCGGAGAGGCATTACCAATCACGAAGTTGGTTGGAGACCAAGTCATTGGTGGAACCGTCAATGGACTCGGAACGTTTGATATGGTCGTGACACGTGCAGGCAAGGATACCGCCCTTTCCCAGATCGTGCGCCTCGTCGAAGAGGCACAAACATCGAAAGCGCCCATTCAGGCATTCGCAGATAGGGTCGCTGGCTACTTCGTCCCAACCGTCATCTCCCTCGCTGGCATAACTTTTGTTGCATGGCTTCTCATTTCAACGTTTGTCGACTCCGAGAACCTTCCCGCCATGTTCCATATGCACGGCACCAGCAAGCTCGGTGTATGCCTCCAGATGTGCATCAGCGTCATTGTCGTTGCGTGCCCATGTGCACTCGGTCTAGCTACCCCCACTGCCATCATGGTAGGCACAGGTATGGGCGCAAAAAACGGCATCCTCATCAAGGGCGGTAGGGCGCTCGAAGCAAGCAAGAGCATCAAGAGGATCGTGCTGGACAAGACAGGCACGGTCACACTCGGCAAACTCACAGTTGCAGGCATGCATTGGGTTCCAGCGGCGTCATCGAGCCTTCTCCCGACCGAAGAGCCTTACGGAGGCGACACCGACCTGAACGGGTTTTGCGCGGACGGCAAGACTGAGAGACGCGAGATCATCGCCATGGTCAGCGCCACTGAGGCTCGTTCGGAGCATCCCCTGGCCAAAGCCATCGCGACGTACGGCAAGGAGCTCCTCGGCTCCTCAGGACCACAAGCAGAAGTTCTTTCGTTCGAGAGCGTCACTGGGCAAGGTGTCAAGGCAGAGATCAAGTGCCGGGGCCGAACTCACACCCTCCTCATCGGGAATGCGCAGTTCGCCACCCGTAGCGCCTCTGGGACAACCGACGCCGAGACAGCCGCGCACCAATACATCCCGCCCGGGCTCGCGGTATACGAGAAGCAGGAGACCAAGATCGGCCGGACGGTTATCTTCGTCGCTCTCCTCTCGGACAAGAGCAAGACCTACCCACACCCGCAGCCCCTTCTTGCTGTCTCGCTCGCCGATGCGCCAAAGCCGAGCAGTCGACAGGCGATTCGGGCTCTGCAGAATATGGGGATTGAGGTAAATATGATGACGGGTGATGGGAAGGCGACGGCAGTAGCGATTGCGAAGCAGGTTGGGATTCACCCAAGTGGGGTGTGGGCGGGTATGAGTCCCAAGGGTAAAGCGGCGATGGTGTCTGAGCTTATGGAGAAGGATGGTGGTGGTGTTGCGATGGTGTGTATCTCCTCCAAACATTCGTTGCTTTGTTTTCTAAATTATGTTCCCCGTCCTAGGTTGGCGATGGTATTAACGACTCTCCAGCCCTCGTCGCCGCCACGGTCGGTATTGCCCTCTCCTCCGGCACCTCGGTAGCAATCGAAGCTGCGGACATCGTTCTCATGCGCTCCGACCTCCTCGACGTCGTTGCGGCGCTGAACCTCTCACGCAAGATCTTCTCCGTCATCCGCAGAAACCTTATCTGGGCTTGCATTTACAACGTGCTCGGCATCCCGCTCGCAATGGGCGTCTTCCTTCCTCTTGGTCTGTACATGCATCCCATGGTCGCAGGCGCTGCAATGGCGTTCTCGTCCGTCAGCGTTGTCACGTCGTCGCTAACCCTCAAATGGTGGCGCCGCCCTACGGACAGTATCATGCACAGCGATGGAGGTGCAACGCTAGGCCAAGGCATCGCGTTAGCACCTACGCCTGCTACCGGGGCGAGCTGGACAGGCATGTTCCTAGATAGTGCTGCGAGTGTGCTAGATAGTGCGAGAGTCAGGGCGTTCGGCGGCCTCTTCAGTGCCGGCGAAGGTAGACGTGGGGAGGAGTATGGTTATAGCCAGCTGCCCGTTGAGATGGACTCTAGAAGTCCAGTGTAACAATGGTATTGGACTCTTTCGTTCGTTCGTATTCCACACCCCTTTCGTGTTCGCTTTCCTGTCACATGTTCTATCACGATATTGCTCTCGGTCTCTCGGTCCAATGGCTATTAGTATTTATTTTGTTGTTAATGTAGTTACAATGCTGAATTTGGATGGAATGCTTTCTTTCTCTTGAGGATCTTCGGAGAATTGTCATCACTCTGGGATCGTTGGAGGTCGTTGGTTCTGTAACTGGATGCCTCGCGTCCGCCGTCTTGAATTGCAACGACTCTAATGCCACCATTTATCCGACATTGCTTCCTCTGATACCCCTCTCCCTCAAACTACCCACCATTATCAATATTTCTTTCTGATACCCCGGAACACCCCTTGCACCCAGACTCGAAGACTTTACATTGGTTTGTCAACGGAAGCCAAGAGCTTTCCAGTCCTGCACGGCGAAGGGGAATCCCAACCATCCATGGAATCTACCAGAGTCGGCAGCGTATTTCTAGGCGACATTCAGCGCCATCGGCATCTCTCGACTTCAACGCGCGCAAGCACCCCGCCATCTTCTCCACCACCCACCACCACCACCTCTATCTTCTCCTCCTTACACCCGCACCATACCATCGCCTCACCTGCTTCCTCTAGCTTTACCGACATCGATATCGACATGGATCCTTCAGAATCACCTGGGAAGACGGGAGAGGCTGTCCAGAAGAAGCAGCCGTTGGCTGGGATACAGGAGGGTGGAGGAGGACTTGAGACGCGTCATGGGCCGGGCAAAGTCGACCCTATGCTTGCGCTGGAGCTTAGGTTACGGTGGTTGGAGGCGTTGATTCTTGGAGTCAAACAGGATTTAGGGAAGGACAGGAAGGGGAAGGGGAAGGAGGAATATGCTGTAGGCGGGAGCACGTCTGCTACTGGCGCCGCTGCCACTCACCTCAAGCCAGGTGAAACCCTGGTACGATTGGCGGAGACTGTGCAGCAGAAACTAGATAAGTTTGTGGAAGGGAACGAGGGCTTGAAGCGGTTTATGAATACTTGTACGTCTCGCCTCTTATCTACGTTTCTTCGGGCATATATTCATATTGCCCTTACAGACGACCAACATGCGCACCTATTAACACCCTCATTCGCATTGTCTGGAATACTCCAAGAGCCGCCAACGTATGACAAGATGTCGCCAGAAGAGATAAACGCCTTTTTGGCGGAAATGGAGCCAGACATTCGTGCTGCCGACCGTGATATGCTCGAGATTGAAGCCCTTGAGAAGAAGGGGATTCTTGGAGCAGGCAAGCTGGCAGGTACGCGTATCTTTTACCCATTTGGCGCAGCAATCGTGCTGAGCGCGTCTCATTGTCTTATAGAATACGAGAAGCTGAAGCCTCGGCTAGAACAGCTATTGAAAGCACAGCAGGAGGATGCCGAACTAGCAACATCTCTGGAGGGTCGAATAGCATCCCTCATGGAACGGCACGCGACATACGTACGTCCTCCAGTTTTTTTTTTACGTTCCTATCGGGCTTACAAGCTCATCCTGCAGGCTGATACATTGTCCGAACTCTTCGTTGCTTGGGACGATGCTGTTACGGAAGCTGAGGACAAACTGTCTCGCATGGAACGGGAGCGTACAGAAAGGAAGCGCCTCGGATTGGCTTAAACACAAGAGGCTCTTCATAGTATGCAACATATTATGTTACTCGAAGAATGACAATCCTACAGCATGTGTTAGAATTGGCCTAGATGACATCATGAAGTCCTCCCAGCGCTTGAAGAGCCCAACCCGTACCTATCAGTTCAATTTCCCAACAACTCGGCTGAGTTTGTTCAACATCCGTTCACTTATGGTGCAACCTCTCGTATCCAATAGCGACAGCGTCGTTTTCCGCGTTTTTCTATCTGTGAGGCAGTCCAGCAGACTTTCAAAAGAGAGGGACTGTTGTTTCGACCGCTCGTCATTGTTCTCAATCTTGATGGAACGAAGTGACAGGCACTCCAGTCCTGGAAGGGGGACTCCATGAAGGAAGCCTTTCTTCTGCTTCAATAAATTGACTATGGAGCGAGCACCGCTTGCATCGTCAATGATCATGGTCCGCAACTGCGAGAGGGTTCCAAATGCTCGGACTAGTTGAGGGATAGGGGCCTGGACATTGCCACAGTGGAACTTCACTACATTTTGAATTGGCAGATACTGGAAAGTCGCCGCGAAGAACTGCTTCGCGATCTCTTGGTGAGATCTGACGGATTGGTTTCGCATGCAGACGATGAGTGAAAGCGCGGGGGGGTTTTCAACGCCCACAGGAAAGTCTCCGGGCTCGTCTACCCATGCCCGCAGTTTTGAGTTGCAATTTCCTGAGCATGCCATCTCAACAGCTCGAAAGAACGATGACCCACCCAACACCCAAGTTGAAGGAGAGTAATATTCTCCCAAGCACACGAACAGAACAGATATGTCCTCTGGTCCTGAATAGTGTTGTGCTTGCAGTGACACGGGGGTGGTTGGGGGAACAGCCATGAGCCGGAGGGCGTTTGCGATATTGACGGGGGTGTCAACGAGCTCGACTGTGCATAAAGATGTCGGGAGGTTCGCGACACCGACTGTTTCAGGATTTGCATTCCGCGGTGCTGTCCTCTGAAGGGAGAGGGCCGCCAATCTTGTCAGACGTCGGAGTGCTCCAACAAAGTCAAGGGCTGAGGGTCTTAGCCCTTCATCTTGGCGACCATTGGAGTTGGAGCTGCCATGGATTGTTAAGGACGTAATATTCTGGCCGAACAACTTGGATCTCCAACTTGGCTGAACTCCACGTAAATCGAGCAGTTGCAGGCATTCAACTTCTTGGAAGGCGGCTTCGGGCATGCGGAGGACTTCATATGAATATGAGGAGTTCACAATACGAAGGGTCTGAAGCTTCGAAGCTGAAGTTGGCAGTGCATCCAACAGCGTCCCTGTGTTATTATTCCAAGATGAGTCGAGGTTCACCTCTAAGTGTCGAAGGCGTTGACTATGAGCCATCGCGGACAAGAAGAACTCCTTTTTTCTTTCTGACATATACGAAAGCGAGGCGTATACTGCTATTTCTGTGGCCTTGGACCGACGAAGCATTTCGTGTCCCCAGGAAGAATATTCAGTAGAAACGGTAGTCCAGAGTATAGGGGAATGGATAGCTATATTCCTCCACCTCTGGCAAGTATGGGAGAACTGGAACCAACTCTTCGGAGAACCAGAGGAAAGATAATCCGCGACGAACTTGAAAATTCTGCTGAGGATTTCCGGAGGAAGTTTGGAAGTCGGTGACATGTCATTCCTGCGCGAGAGGAGTTTGCGAGTGACCTCTCTGGATTGCGCAATTTGCTCGTCAACGAGACAAAAAGCCTCGGGAAGACAGGCTTCTTCTGACATAATTTCTGTTTGCCAAAATTATGAAGTGAATGTGGAACGAACTTGCGAACGCGGACTTACAGGGCATGGGAAAATGAGCGCGTGCTTTATTTGGTTGGTGTGACCCAAAATAAGAAACGCGGATGCATGACGTCAGATCTTCAGATCTTCACCGCTCAATATTTGAATACTTGGGGACCTTTATGCTGTTCTGCTTTCCATTACGATTACCTCATGTGCCGTCTCGATACTCTCAATGGTAGTGCGTCCAACTGTCTTCACAATTAAATAATCAACCCTTCAATTATCTACATTGTTATTGACTTCAAGTTCAATGAAAGCACTAATAGGGCCATTCAGCATCATCATTCTTCCTCCTCTGCATCCAACTGAGCCCTGTCGCGCTTTTCCTTGCTGTCACCCCCCTTATCACCTTCTTAACAGTGCTAGTGATGATCAATCATTAATATTATCGCGTAGAGCAGCTTATTGCAGTATCGAGGCACTAGGCAACCGCCACTTCATTTTATGAAAATAGTCAGAACACTACAACCAGTCCTCGATGACACGTACTTATGCTTAGGTTGCTGAATGGAAGGAATTAAGTGCCCCAGGCGAAGTCAATGTGACTTTCGTAAGAGAGGTCCTAGTGGAGAAGTTGGAGTTCCAAGTCATTGGCAACGAGACCATCAGGTTTCCCAGAGGCTCAGAAATCGGATCCATCCTCTGTCATCAGTAAATCGCTGCTGTTACCACTAAATCCATCCCAAGCAACGGTGACATGCTTTTCCAGCTTTTTGACACCTTTCTCCTCCAGGTAGTAGCAGCACGTCAGATGCAACTTTTCCAGCGTGCTGCCTCGCCGCTTTCGTCGCTGAAGATAATCGATTAACAGTTTGACTGTCAGATCTCCGGCGAACGAAACCCCGAAGAATGTCACTGAACGCAGTCCGGGGAAGGGCACCATAACTTCGTGGGGTTCTGGAGAGGTCTGAGAGGTAGCCTTCGGATTGATCCGAGGGACCAAAGCGTGTGCTATGCCCGGACCAGTCTCGCCAGACGCGTGAATCCACCGAACATTGGGCATGCGTCCAAAGGCTCGCACCCAAGTGGAAGTTTGCAGCGTGAGAGCGCTACACTCCAGGTTCTTCACCCCTTGCAGCGGGAAAACGTCTCGCAGATTGAAAACTGCCTCCTCAACCTTGGCTGCAGTTCCAAAATCGAGGTCGAGCTGAAACACAGGGAATATATTTGAGGGCTGTTCCCGTTCAAGAGCGTCATCCACGTATGAATCCGAGAGCTTCAGAATTAGCCGACGGTTGCCCTTGCATGATACGATGAGATGAGTGAAAGGTTTTCGCTCTTCGTTTGTTGTGGAGGGGGTGCCAAAGAGCTTGGTTAGGGACAAACGGAGGGTGGAGATGAAGGAATTTCCTGGCAATGCCTGGTCTGATTCCAATGAGATGACCGTGGTGGTCGGAAGGGCAAGCCGGTCCAATAGGTTGGTGATTTTAGGAATGCGAGCAGTAATGGACAACCGTTTCAGCCGGGGGAGGCTGACAACCCTGCTGAGAGGTTGTTCCGGGAGAGTAGGCAACGCGTGGTACATCTCGAGGTATTCCAACGCGGACATCCTTTGCAACATGTCGAGTGCTTGATCCGTCGACAGAAAACTGCCATGCACGTTCCAGAGAGTTAACGATGTGAGGCCACTGAGCACCTCCGCGTCCCATCTGTCCAACCAGCATCCATTCAGCGTCATGTTTCGGAGACGCTGGTTATTTGCGAGCATGCCTGCGTGAAGTGCGAAATCGGAGTTGGATGATAAAGGTGTCCTGATGAAGAGGTCATCGAGGCGTTCGGCGACAGGTAAATCTTTGAACAACGCCCGCAGAATGTTGAATTTGATGTCCACGAGCTGCATCCGTTGAATGCGATGGATATGGGTCAGAACTGTCGATAGAAGCTTGACCTTAGGGGAGTCGAGAGTCTGCCATTGCGCAAACGCATTCGCGAGGACCGTAAGACTGGCGTCTCCAGACCGACGAAGCAGTTCGTGCACGCACGCGCTGGAGTAGTCCAAACGAATCACTTGCCAGACTGTCGGAGAGTCGAGAGCGACCATCCTCCAGTGCCTCGCCACCTGGCTGAATGCCACCCACTTCATCGAGTACTTCCCATTCCGAAGAACCTTCAGCGCTCCAGAGCTGACGAACAGGAAAATGGCGGAGAGTACTTCGTTAGGGAGGCGCGATACGGGAGCCAACCGATTCCTACGCTCTCTGCATTCTTGAAGCGCGGCCTCCAATTTCGCAATCTCTTCATCCACGGACTGTTGTGTATCCCCAGATGTTGTAGTCGCCCTGACGGTGGTTTTTGGGTTAGAGGCGGCTTTCCGGAGAAATGTGCAGGACGTACATTCCGGATTGCGTCAAATTACGGCCGCAGAGGCCAAAATGTTGTGTCCAAGAATGGGCACAACTCAGGCCTGCAAAGAACGCATGTTGTAAGTGGTGATGAAGAGAGCGTTCACGAACGGTCTGACCTACTTGGAAAGATGCAAGTTGTTGGAAAGGTTGATGTTTGACCCTTAGTCCAAGGGGAGGTGGCACAAGCCACAATTACTTGTGGCCACACGATTCAAACTCAACTCTTGCAACCGTGTTTGGTCATAGCACTGGATACAATTGAACAGGAATCAATTTCTAGCTCCTGGCGTGTCCTCATATTAAGTACAGTATTGGTAGTCTCTCGTAGGGTATAACATATGCAGGCAGCAATGCGAATTGCAGACCAGCACCTCGCGAGCCCCTGGCAAATATAGGTTTTTTGTCGTGCCTCGAGGCTTGTAGAAAAATGACTGGCCTGCAGTGCGAACCAATGAGATTATTGGACGAAGTGCAGCGGAGGCAAGCCAACAAAGCCCAAGAGGAAAACCACAGCGGCAGCTGAGGCCAGAGGAGAAAGAGACGACGATGCGCTCAAATGACCCCAGTGACCTTCTCCGACTCCTCTTTCTTCGCAACCTTAGCCACAACTTCTTTCACTTTCTCCTGAGAAGGGGGGCCCGCACTAGCCTTCTTTGTCAGGGCATCCGCGCTCTCTTTTGCAATCCACGCTTGAGCCTCCGAGATCGCCTCATAGGGCCGAATCTTGTAGCCCATGAGGTAGCCCTGGAGAGCAGCCATCGAGAACTCGCGCTCTGGAATTGCCTCGGCGAACTGGTTGGCGAGGGTGGCCACTTGGGTGCGCGAGAGCTTAGGTGCGCGCCTGCGGTGCGACTCGCCGCTGAAGGCGACGGGTTCGGGCTTGCTGGCAGAGGTAGATTCCGATGCGGCTTTGGCGGCTTGCTTGTCTTTCTCTTTCTCGTCGGCTGAGGAGTATCCGGAGTCGATTGCCGTTGCACCTTTGGGCTTTTCCTCGACGTCGGACTGGTCCGTTTCTTTGTCATTTTCCTTCTCCTTGGACACTTCAGTGTCGGCCTCGGAGTCAGGAAGGTAGAAGCACCGGTAAAGCTCGCCGGCCTGGTACTTGCTCGCAAGCTTGAACTCGATGTGGATGTCCATGCGTCCAGGTCGGCAGAGGGCAGGGTCGAGCGAGGTGTACTTGTTCGTGGTAGCAAAAAGAATGCGGCCCTCCTGAGCCGCGACACCGTCAAGAGCATTGAGGAGCCCGCTGAGGGTGATCCTGCTCGTCGAAGGAGGTGGAGGCTGGTTGTTCTTGTTCGAGCCTGCTCCATCCTTCTTCTTTTCAGGGTCCTCTTTCTCGTCCTCGTCAGGTTCACGGTTGAGGGTCTGGCTGAAGGCCGCGTCGATGTCTTCCATTAAGGCGATGCACTTCTCCGGAAGGTCCGTGATGATCTCGCTGAGAGACGTGTCGTCGAGGCCAATACGAGAGAGGGAGATGACGTAGACATCAAGGCCCAGCTCTCCAGCTAGACTGTGGATGATACTAGTCTTGCCTGAACCTGGAGCACCGTACTGAAAAGGACATTCAGCCACCGACTCATTATGATCAAAGAAGGGAAAACTTACCAGAAGATAGCCTCGGCGGAAAGGAATACCACGCGCAGAATACCAGCTCTTGCTCTGTAGGAAATCGCGGGCATCCCCGATGAGCAGATCCTTGATACCAGGGTCCAAGACGATGGAATTTAAAGGTCGTTTGGGACGGGAAGCGACCATGCGCCAGTTGTTCGACGTATCCGAAACATAGATGCTGATTGTGTTCTCCTGGGCGGCCTGGTACGCCTTCTTCGCCTCGATCAAGAGCTGGTTGAGGATAGAGTGGTCCATAGACAGGATGCTATAAACGGAGCCCAAATCAATCAGGGCTGTGCTGGGCGCCTAATTTGTGAGGCCACGCACCAGATCTCGAGTAAATTTTCACGACGGCCATAATAGCCTTCCCGAGAACTTCGGGTGATACGCATCCAACGACGTTTGTACCACATGGACGAGACAGCTGACAAGGAGGGCAGATAAGCAAGCTGCCGTCCGACATCGGCAGGGTTCTCGTCTGTTTCCCCTTCGATCTTGACTGCCGTTGAGTTGAGGCCGAACGATGAGGTGCTGACTTGAACATCACGCGCAGATTCTGTGATACTGGTTATTAGTTATGCATAACGTGGAAGAAAAGTGTAACTCACTCCATGTAGGTTGCTGAGACAGCCACAGCATCATCCAGTCTAGAATAGAACGTGGGGCGGTGAGTTTCCTGATCCAAGATAGAACGTGTTGGTGGCACACCATAACTCGAATCATCCTCTTCGAAATGGGCGGTGATAAAAAAGGAGTTGTAGATCTTGTAGTAGAAATGGAATGCCAGCCGTCTGAGGGTTTCGAGGGCGCTTCCAAAAACAAGGATTTTGAGCCACTCTCGCAGCGCGGAGAAAGAGACCAAAAAGCTGAGGAGCGAAGACACATCAGTGGGGAATGCCAGGGGTTGAGTGGCGTTTTGGGTCGAATTAGCTCCTGCTGTGTCGTTGGCGCATGCAGACAGATCGGGGGTACCAAGATTGCTGTTGCTTATGGCAGAGAAGACTTGCTGGGCGAGGAAGAGAGGGGACGCCATGTTCGCCTACAGAAGTCGCGACTGCGGGCCACTGAGAACGAGGAGGTGAGTGACAGTCGAAAAAACCAGGGCGGAATACTTTATACTTTTCCGATGACCATGCAGGCCACCGCACAGCCCTGTCCACAAAGGGGCGGCTCCGGACATAAAGAGACTGACCCTCCACCAAGCTGTGTCGATTTGACTGGCTTTTGACTCGTGGACGGCTTTATTGACTCATTTTTGGCCTCGAGGCGCCGGAGTTCTAATTGCTTTTCCATTAGGGGCGTCTAAATTTGCAGGCTGGGATCGTCTGGCGCCGAGAAGACTCTGTTCACTGCATCAGGGCGGTGTACTTGTGGTACTCAATGCCAGAAAAGACAAGTTAGCAGGACTCACACCAGAATAGTTGCAGGCCATCACGGAGGGAGAGGTCGGGGGAAGAGAAGAGAAGCTTAAGACAAATACTGCGCGCGCCCGTCGTGGTGAGTGGATGGTCCTTGGTTTGGCTGGATGAGTCGGTTGGACGAAGGGTTCAAGGCTTGGCGTGCGAGCTGACTTCCAAATCGGGGCGGCGCGGAGAGCCCGAGTGACGAGTCTACTTAACACCTTTTCTTTAAGTTTTGGTCAACGACAGTCAAATTGACAAGCCGGTACGCGGAATGCATATCCACGAAGGACCACGGTCCTCTCTTGATCTCACTCATGTTCTATGTGCGTGCTGCATGAACATCTCGGTCAACATGAAATTTACACGCACGCTTCGCTCAACCAGACGATGATTCATCGTACTTTTCGCTCGCTCTTGCACTCGTAACGCTGAGTCCGATCCTCCTCATGGTGAATATACGTGAATATGAGGCACGTTGAATAAATTAATTTATCTCTAGGCCTCGTATGCAGCATTAGCTGTCCAGACGCGCGAGTTTCTTATAATTGTGATGTGGGCAGGACAATTCGCTGAAGAGCTGCTTAACTGGATCATCAAACGCGCTATCAAGGAGGAGAGACCAATACGCACGTCTATTCATCTGCCACAATGAAGAATTATGCTGATTTTCTCCCCCAGAAAGCATTGGCAATGGATACGGCTTCCCTTCATCCCACAGCCAATACATGGGTTATTTCGCGTCATTCTTGATGTGCCATCTATATTTTCGACACCGTTTCTCGTCGACTGGGTACCAGGCTGTCGATGTTCTCTGGCGTATGACGGTATATGCCGCCTTGCTGGCGTGGTGTGGGCTTGTTGCATATTCGCGGTATGTCAACCGGAGTCCATGTTGGAGAATTCCCGTCTGACTCCCGACGTCGACAGATATTACCTGGGCTACCACAACGCGTACCAGATATACTGGGGACTTGGAATTGGGGTGGCTACTGGAGCTCCATTGTATCTCGTTGCCCAGGCTATTCCGACGTGGTTTCCCAATTCACCACTAGGATGGCTGAAGACAATGTTCTTAAACCACCCAATCATCGTCTGGCTGCAGATACGTGATGGGTGGGCTGTATGGTCGGACGGAGGTCGGGAAGGAGAATGGAAGAGGTGGAGGGAGGAATGGGAAAAACAAGAACAGCAGCTAAGCCTGAAAAAGACGCGATAGCGATTTGTACGAGTAGCTGGATCATCGGAATGGGGCATTCTTCGAATTCTTTCTCCATGTACCACCTTCCATTCTCCAACGTCATCCGTACCTGCATTTTCGTGTCTACGAACTAGCAGACAAGAATGACGATGACCGGGACAGCAGAAGACCAAGACCAGTCCTCCGAGAGACCTGGAGAAGAAAAGGACATCTAATCTGATAACTCGAGGTTCCGGGTAATGGGATCGAGAAAAAAGCGGAGACAGAGTGTCATGCCATATGTTGCTCCCCAAAATGCACCATCTCTCCACCTCCACTCTCTTCCAGGCCCCAGATCCCGAAAATCGGCTCATGTCTCCTATTTGAATGACGCTGTCAAAGTTTTCCATCCCCTGCTTGGCGAGACCTCTTTTTGCGCTACTACCCCGGCCGACCTCGATAACTTCAAGCTTACTGCTAGGAAGTTCTCGCAATCGGAATCCGATTCATAACGTATTCCTTGCGACTCGTATTTCGACGTCGACTAGGACGATGGTTTCGGGCTCAACGCAGCCACCCCAATCGACCATTCCCATCTTCACGGCCATCGCAGACTACCGAACATGGAGGAAGCAGGCGTTCAAAGAAGGCAAGTCGGTAGGCTTCGTCCCAACGATGGGAGCCCTACACGAAGGACACCTCTCTCTAGGTGAGTCCTGGCCCCCGACCTCTTTTGCACTGCGTCTTATACCAGCTGCAGTCCGCAAATCCCTCGCCGAGAACGACCTCACCGTCGTCTCCATCTTCGTCAACCCGGCCCAGTTCGCACCGCACGAAGACCTCGCGACGTACCCGCGCACCCTCCCGCATGACCTCGAGCTGCTAGAGGCCGAAGCCGTCCCCGCATCCACGGCCCCATCGACGCTCCGTACGCCCTCGGCAGTCTTCGCGCCGACCGTCTCGGAGATGTATCCTTCAGGGATCGTCCAAAACGTCGCGGAGCAGAAGGGGACGTTCGTCGAGGTGAAGGGGTACGGGCACCAGATGGAGGGCGTGAGCCGCCCGACGTTCTTTAGGGGTGTGGCGACAGTGGTCACGAAGCTGTTTAATGCCGTCCAGGTGCGTCATTTCTTCGTTCTTTTTGCCTGTGTGCTGAGAATAGACTATGTGATATTCTCGCCATGCCCTTTGCTCAGCCCACACAGGCGTACTTCGGCCAAAAAGACATACAACAAGCCCTCCTCCTAAAACGCCTTTGTCGCGACCTCCTCCTGCCCCACCCCGAATCTCAAAACCTGCACATCATCCCAACAGCCCGCGATCCCACGGACGGGCTAGCACTTTCCTCACGAAACGCGTACCTCACGCCTCAAGGACGCGCCGTTGCATCCACCCTCAGGCTCGCCCTACAAGCAGCTGAGTCTGCCTGGGCTGTGGGTTTGTCCAAGGAAGCGTGCATAGAAAAGGCGATTGGTGTCGTTAAGGCGAAAGGAAAGGAGGTGGAGGAGAAGGGGTTGGCAGTCAGCATGAAGCTGGATTATCTCCAGATGAACGATGCGCATACGTTTGATGTGCTGGATCCGGAGGTGAAGAGGGGCCAGACTGAGTTGGTCATCTTGAGTGGTGCGTTGTACGTCGACAAAACACGTCTGATAGATAATATTCTATTGGGCGACACGAGCAATGTTCTTGGGTAGAAGCGAGGAGGTGGAAGGCTGGATCGATGCTGGGACCGATCACAGGCGCGGTATCTACACAATCCTACAGCATATATGCATGGATGAAGGAAATGGCAAGACGAACGTCCAACTTGAACTAAACGCAAGGTGTCCAAACGATGCTGCGTCGTGAAGAGCACGGAATGCGCGGGCCGACAAATGAGATCTCAACACGTTCCCATGGGCTCTTTCAACACACCATAGCCGTAAACAATGTCATCTGCCGTCCAGTGCCTCAACCCAGCCATAATCCTCCCCGAAATTAGTCCAAACACCCCTCTAGAAGGCTGGCCAACATCTCCAAAGAACCTCTATACCTTCGACTCCTCCAAATCCTCCTGGCTCCCTCGTACACCCGCTACACACGATCCAATCTACCCCGCGCCCATAGTCTCCTTCGCCGTCGTAACATGGAATGTTGACTTCATGGCCGCATACGAGAAGTCGCGTCTCAAAAGCGCTCTCGATCTACTACAGACCCTCATCCCCCCTCTCTCGGTGCCGTGCATAATACTCATACAGGAGATGCACGAGAATTGTTTCAGCATGCTCCTCGCACACTCGTGGGTTAGAGAGTGGTATGATGTGACGGACGTGTCATCGCACTCATGGGAGAACCTTATGTTCGGCTACGGGACTATTACGCTCGTACCGCGGGTGTGGGCAGGCAATGTGGCGTCGGTGTTTAGGACGAAGTTCCGGGGGAGCAAGATGGGGAGGGAGGCACTTTTCGTTGACCTGGTCGTCCCTACAGTCGCTCGTGCCACTAATCTAACTGATCCTCCTGGCGGTAAACAGGGAACTCAAAGTGAAGTCCCCAAGGTTATCCGCATCGCCAACGTCCACCTCGAGTCCCTACGAGGACCCTCGGACGCCGCACGCATTAGGCAACTCGCGTCCGTCGCGGCCTTCCTCTCCGCACCTAAGGTACATGCTGGGCTTGTTGGAGGCGACATGAACCCCATCGCCCCTTCCGACATTAACCTACCAGCAAGGCTTGGCCTCCGTGATGCTTGGATTGAGTGCCATTCCCCACCAGCCAACGCAAATGGGGAGGAAAGGAAAGAGAAGAAAGCGGTGCAGGACGACGGCTTTATTTCTAAGGGAGGAGAGGAAGATGACGACCCAACTGAGCATACGTGGGGCTACCAGCCGACAAATCTGTTCCCGCCTAGGAGGATGGACAAAATCTTGTTGGTGGGTGGGTTGAAGGCTGAGGATATAGAGAGGGTTGGGGTAGGGGTGAAGGTCGTTCCGGAGAAGGGCGAATATGAGGAAGAAGGGGAGGAGGAGGAAGAGGCCGAGGATACGGAACGCAGCCCTGTATGGGTGAGCGACCACTATGGCCTACTCGCGAGGTTCCGGGTGCAGCCGACGTAGAGTAGAGTGTACAGTGCGTCAATAGATGCGTCGTTACATGGGCTCCGGTTCCTGGAACAAGTACATGATGAGCTGTTGGACGACGTGTACGTTCACGCTGTTGCCGATGAGCTTGTATTTCGATTTTGTGGATATTTTTTCTGGCCAGACGAAGGTCGATGGGCCCGCAGACGTCGGAGGGTCGAACGCAAAGATTCGTAGCAGTTCGGAGGGAGAGAAGTATCTGAGGCGGAGTGGGCGGAGGATGTCCACGACGTGGTGGTCACCGCTATTGGAGGCTTCAAGGAACGCGTCGAAAGTGGCAGTGGTCTAGAGGACAGGGCTGAGCCGGAAGCAGGGCGAGGAAAAAGATGCCCTACATCCAAATCTTCATTTTCTTGCAAGATCGATCCTGCCCTTTCGACCAGTTGGGTG
Organism: Cyclocybe aegerita; assembly: GCA_902728275.1. NCBI lineage: Eukaryota > Fungi > Basidiomycota > Agaricomycetes > Agaricales > Hemipholiotaceae > Cyclocybe > Cyclocybe aegerita. Next base: position 25,614 of record CACVBS010000076.1, read on the forward strand.
TAACCTAGACAAAAAAGCGAAACTTTAATAATGCGATGCGATACCCTTGAGGGAGATCCACCTACCTCTCGTAAAACAACAGGTCCTCCGGGATGACGGCTTGACAATGTCGAAAAGACGGCCCCATTTCTTCAGCACCTTGTCCGGAATCCCATAAATCTCAGAACCATCGTTCGGGTCTAGATATTCCTTGATAGTGTGGATCATGGGCGGATTGGAAGTTTGAACCTGTTCATCGAGTCTAGGATCGGTCCATGGAAGACCCTTTCCTGGTATCTGTCGCCATATCACGCCATTTTCACTGGGTTGGATGGTGGCGAAGGATAGAGGCGATTTCTTTGCGAGCAAGTAATACCGGAGGCGAGAATTTGGGACGCCGAATTGCAGAGGCGTAAGCAGGAACTCGGTGATCGTGTATCCGATGGCTCGGAGGGTAGAGACGAGTATTTGCCGAGTACTTGACATCTACATCCCACAATGAAATTTACTTCTCGGCAGGATAGAATAAAATTTCATACCTCAAACCCTGCTACATTTTCAACGAACAATCGATCTGGGTGCTCATCACCAGAAGACAGCTCAGGAAGAACATTCTGGACAAGGTGCAGGAACGATTGGGCTCGGGGGTCTTTCGCGCCTTTGGCGTTTGGGTTTAGAACCGTGTAGGGTTGGCATGCGGGGGACAAGAGCCAAAGATCTGCTTGCAATGGAGAGAGTGACGACGCGCCTAATGTAGAGATATCAGCCTGTTGAAGGTGCATAAACGTGTATCCATTTCATAAGATAACGATTGCTGACCTTCTGGACGATATCTCCGTGGTTAGTTTCGTAAACTTGACAGGCGGTTTGGTCCCAGTCGAAAGCACGAATGACCTGTGCATCGATGCCGCTTCTTAATAACGCAAGGTGCAAGCCCCCTAAGGCGTCATCCATATGTGGCTTTCCAGTGGTGCAATTTGCGCACCTATGCCGCTGTAGAATTCCAGAGCTCTGATGGACATGGTGGTTGGAGTTTGAGTACATAGTCCGGGCCGGATTTCGGATAAGACGCGTCTTGCACGTGCTTCCCCTCTCTTCATTATCGACTCCTCCACTGCCTTCCTTATTCTTTTACCGTGTACCATGGCGCTAAAGCCAGCGTCACCCCCAGACGCAGCACCGACGACCCCAGACGACCTCGCTTCGCCGCCAGCCTCCGCAGCACCCACTGGACCATCGACCATCTCCGATATCCCTGTATCTCCTAATCCATGGGACGATGTGCCCACAGCAGCGAAGGGGGACGTGAAGACGGAGAAGACAGAACCAAAGCACTTCGCGGCACTCGATCCGACACTGTATGAACAGCCGATCTTTGCACCTATTACACCGGCGACCCCAACGCCCAAGCATGATGTCGCAAAGGAGGTCCTGAGCGAATTTGATCCTCTTGTTGCCAGTCCGGAGGAGAAGGCTGCGAGAGACGCATGGGAGACATCCGAAGGTCACCCTCCTGCACCCCAACCCGCGCCTGTGCCTGTTACACCCCCGCCTAGGACACCATCGCCTCCAATGCCGCCTATGAAGGACCTGTATATCTCCTCCCCGACCTCCCCAGACCCGACAATTATGTCTCCTGGGGCAGCACCCTCAGCTGCTGCTATCACCTCCCCGTCCTCCTTCCCTTCGTTCGCCTCGTTCGCTAAAAGCTTCGCGCTACCCCTCGTTCGCTCGCGTCCGCAGTCACTTGATGGATCGGCCAAGGCGGTCCCGTCGCCATCGACGCTGTCGTCTTTCGCCTCTCAGCAACAGGATGCACAGCAGAAGGGTGATGCACGCGACGCGGGCAAGGCTGTGGCGTCTGGATCGGCAACTCCTAATCGCAGCGGCAGTGGCACCTCGTCGCCCGTCCCCAAGCCTGCCCTCGACGGCGGTTTCGATTTCCAGAAGTTCTTGGATCAGATGAAGACGAAGAGTGCGGAGCCCGTTTCGAAATACCTGCGCTCGTGCGTTGTTGATTTTGAATTGGACGGATGGACTGAGCTGACGCAGATGACACAGGTTTTTGAGCAACTTTGCTAAGAGGACGTTTACGGTGAACGACCAGATCAAGATTATCAACGACTTCCTTTCAGTAAGCTGAACCTCTGCATTGTCATTCTGTTACACGACAACCGAACGACGTCGCAGTTCATTGCAGCACAAATGCGCGAATGTGAGGTGTGGAGGAACTCCTCGGACGCCGAGTTCGAGAACGCGATGGAGGGCATGGAGAAGCTCGTGATGAACAGATTATACGATTTGTCAGTTCTGATTACTGGGACGAAATGACCAAACTCACGTCCCTGAAGTACTTTTACACCCCAACTCGTGCACGCCGTCCCTCCACGGCCGATAACGACAGATGACCTGGAGCGGGATCGCGTTTTGTCGCAACGGATAGCGCTATTCGGCTGGATAGAGGAGAAGCATCTTGATATTCCTGAGAGCGAAGGTAGCAAAGGATTCTTGATGTTTGCTCAGCAAGGTTGGCAAGGTTTTCTCTCTTCAAGTAGGGTCAGCTGATCGCTTTTTAGAGCTGCTGAAGATAAACCATTACAAGGCGCCTCGAGATAAACTGATCTGTATATTGAACTGCTGTAAGGTTATCTTCGGTATGATCTCATTGACTGCTCGAACGAATGCATCTTCTTACAGGCGCCATAATTTCTAGGTTTAATTCGCCATTTACATACAGAAGAAGGCGCCGACTCATTTGTTCCAATCCTAATCTTTGTCGTCCTCAAAGCAAACCCAGAACACTTGCTATCTAATGTCGAGTTCGTGATTCGTTTTCTGTCCTTTCAGTCAATCTTAATGCGCCGATTGGCAGGTTTATCAATCGTTTTCGTAATCCAGAGAAGCTGCAGAGTGAGGCTGGGTATTATCTTTCGAGTCTGGTGCGTTCAGGTTCTCCCTCTCGCGGTCCGAGCTGACTCGTCGCAGATGGGTGCTGTGTCGTTTATTGAGACGATGGACCACACATCATTGTCTAACATCACTCAAGAGGAGTTCGAGAAGTACGTCCTCCGTCTAATTGTCTAACACCTATCACTGAACAACGCACGTCACAGGAATGTCGAAGAAGTTATACAATCGCTACCACAGTCAGAACCCCATTCGCCTGCAATAGCGTTTACAGAAGCAAATCTTCGAGGATTCGCCGAAAAGCCCTCTCTGCACGCAGGCGAAGAGGCCGCCCAACCACTAGCCATCTCAACACCAACTCAAACTCTGTCCGAAGATGCGAAACGCCTACTCCAGAAGACCGGAGACACAATATCGAAACCGCTGAATGCTATCGGACGTATATTCACCGAGGCCTTGGATGGAGCGGAGAACAAGCTCTCATACCTACCAGGTCCTTTCGCGCCCTTCGAGCTGGGCCGTGAGAACCGAGCAGAGGCTTCTGGATCAGGTCAGTCCCAATGGCAACCTCCAGAAGTGTGGCAAGCTGGCCCTGGCACGCCACGGTCAGCGACAACACCCCATACGCCCTACCAATACGACCCGCCCAACAGTGCGCCAATCCAAACACCCTACAAGCAGCGCGTGCGCAGGCAACCGTCGCCTTCCTACCCCTCTTATCCATCCACTCCAGGCCAATCACCAGGGTACGGGCCCGAAGAAACACCCTCGCGAATAGGACCATACACTCACCAATCTCTCGCCATGGGCCCCTCGCAGCCCTTCTTCCAGCAGAGCTCTCTCCTGCCCCCACGTGTACAGACGCTTGCGGCGAATGAGGCCGCCGAGGCACACATCTCCCGGACGCCGACGCCCGCACTTGATCTCGCGGGCGTGCAGGCTCAGATCGACTCGGCACATGAGCAAGCCGCCGCTGCGTCGCGCGCGACGCTCAGGCAGATCTTCCCCGCTGTGGACGTGGAGGTGATAGAGTGGGTGCTGGAGGCGAACGAAGGTGATTTGGGGAAGAGTATAGAGCAATTGCTGGATATTAGTGGGGAGTCATGAGTTGGGTGATTGGGGAGATAGTCTACGCTAATGGAGAGCTGCCTGCGCGGGATGCGGGTATCCAGTGAATGAAATACAGTCGAACCCTGACAGCCCCATCGTGGTGTCCGGTACAGCATGGTAGCTTGTGGGATGCGATGTGGGATCCTCAATCTCAATCTTGGATGGTAGCTGGGCTAGAACCTACCGTATTTTCTCGACGACTAATCGTGTCAGCCAAGGAACTATGTGATGTCGTTGTACTCTATCTAATTCATGGTCCGCCCTTATGGCTCAGCGACATAATCTCGGGAGCCAGGGGCTTGTGGCGCACCGCCAATCATCGGTCAAAATGCCTTAAATAAGAAACAGTTCCTGATAAGTAACGAACGACCCTGAGCCAGCAATCCGCGCTCTCGATTCCGAGGCGATGGGAGTTACAGTAATCGGGCTCTCCTGCCAAGAATGAAATTGCTCGACGTTCTTTTGACTTTGATCTCGTAACAATGAGGCATCGTTTAAAGACTGAGGAAGTGTATGAGGATAACGAGGGCTGGATCATGAAGTCGGAGGAACATGGGTCAGTAGAGTAGAGCTCTTGGAACCATGGAACATATTGGTGCATTTTCTGGTGAGAGTCTTACCGAATCACGAGGGAGCGGAGCAGTTGCAATTAATTTCTGAATTCGATTCGCTCTACTTAGTGCATATATGTTTGAGCTCGATGGTTAAAGCTATGCCAGAAGAAGGGGAGTAAGACCAAAACCAAAGATGAGACGCATCTTCGACGACGTTGGTGGTTGGGTGCGGCGTGAACGAGAGGACCCTTCATGGCACTTCTAGAAGTTCTACCAATCTGCTCCCGACTTATGCTGCCTCGCTGGGTCGAGGAAAATGCTGATCTTGAATTCATCGTGTTCTTCCATAGACTACTAAGTGGTCCATCGCAAGGCATGGGGTGCCATCCGAGTACACGGTGCTCGATGTGCACCGCATAAATAAAGTACTCCGCCTCGATTGGGTGAGTGAGAACGGATATGTATGTTCGTTGAAATTCGAGGTCGAACACCGGAGAATAAGGAACTTTGACCCATCGCTCGTGTGAGTGCTTGTTGAACGTTGAGGCAAGCCATGGGTACCATTTCTCTGGAACCTCGGTTTTCTCGGCTCGCGAGAGGAGAATAAAGGCTAGTACTCACCCAAATTTGACTGAGGTTGATTTCTTAGCAACGCAAGGAAAATCGGGCTCCCGCGGGGAGTAGTCATCCTTGAGACATGGACTGTGCATTTTGAACTGGAGGCAAATCGTCTATTCTTGTATCTGGGACTCGAATATACGCACGGACGCCGTCGTAAATAGCTGAGTCCGAGGATATAGAGGATAAACGTTTCTTTGCAGTGAGTCGAAACTCGGGCCTGCATTACTGATAGCCTTGCATCTTCGCTGTGTTCTCGAAGTCGGAGCCGCCGCAGGGCCTGTAGAGACTACGGCTCCGGCAACTCTAGCCTAGAAGATGATCGACAGCTTTGGTAGTGGAAACGGACCATGGAGACAGCGGGGAAACGCTGGTTCTAACGCCACGTTTTTTCCGCTTAGCTGTGGGATGACGAGCAAAATCGCGGAGCATTCAAGAGGGATCGGATTAAAATAGAGAAGATTCTCCAAATCATTTTGAGGTACGCCGACAAAACTCTGTTGCAAGCATCGACTGAAGGCAGATACGAGTAGACCAAGGCCAGAGATCACCAAATGCAAGGATATTCGAGCAGGAAGTTTTGAGGCCAAATTACTGTTCCGTCTCGCTGGCGGTGTCGGAACAGGATTTCTGGCTGGATACAACCATCCTTGGCAATGGAAGTTGCTCGAACAATGCTGGGGGAGGCTATGCGTTGACGGAGGCAGATTTGCCGATGTGGCCCGAAAAGGAAGTCGGTTAACGCCGCGCCTTGTTTGTTTGCTCTTTCCAGCGCGACGCGTCTTCCTTCCCACCATCATCTTCACAGCAGTCTCCTACAAAATACCCCTTGCCTCTACCTTACAATACCCCAAAAGCGCTGACGGCACGCCTGCTTGACCTCATTCGGCCCCTCTGCATCCTTTAATCGTTTCGCCCCCTAATATCCTTCAAAAACTTGAGCCATGGGCCGTGCACTCTTCTCCCAACAAGTCAAGGCAGCCTCAGCCCCAGCAGTCAGGACGGAACCGGAGCCCAAGGTCGATGTCTGCGAACGATGGGGAGCTTGGAACCGCTTCGATCCAGACTCAGAAGACTTCTTCCAGGACGCCGAGTACGAGGCCTTTATTGACCCCGCACAACTCCAGCGTCAGCTCCCCCGGGACCTGTCGACCATGATTGCGGGAGGGGACATCGACATTTCCGACTCGAGCGACTCTAGCGATTCCAGCAGCGACAGCGAGCAGGGCAGCCCGATGGCCGTCGGCCCCGATGACCCAGCCATCCTGATGACGGGTTCTTGGAGTGTGGAATCCGAGGAAGCGGGTTCAGCAGATGCAGAATGGCGGGCTGAAGGGAACACCACAGAGACCCCCATGTACGTCCCCGGCACCAGGGCTTCAGTCTTCACGCCCGGGCAAACAGGGGTCACCGAGGACGTTGGGATACCCGTCTTCATACCCCCAGCATCTCTCCGCGCACTGACCCCCGAGATCGAAGATGGCAGAGGGCGAGACGCAGTTCTTCCACGTTCACCCACCCTGCGTCGAACAGTCAACATCACCCCGATCACCGTCTCGCGCATTAGGGAACCTTCGAGCCGCTCGCCATCCCCGCCCCCTCGTCGCCGCGCTACCGCCGGCGAGGCGCCCGTGGTCCCCTCCACCCCACCCACCGCCTCGTACATGGGCCAGACCATGCTCTCTCCTTCCCCACCTCCCTCCATCACCCCTCGCTTCTATTCGTGGCAGCACCACCCCATTCCCGCCATTCCTTCCAGCCCGACCCTCGCCCGAGGCACCCGCGACGGGCCTCTCACCAACCCACGCGCCCGCATGTCCTTCGCCCGCATCGAGTCGTCCCCCGGCCCCACCCGGGTTCGCGTCTCGAACAGCTTCATATGAGGCGCCACACGTTCGCTCGTAGTGGCTCCCAGTGCGGCTAGAACTGCACCCCCTAAAACATCTAACGCAACCGCTTCTTTTAATGACAGAGACGCCAGATAGAGTCTCTTCAAATCTTACTCTATGTACAGGTGCATAGTTCCGTGTTCCTTGGACCGATGCGCTTTCGTATTATGCTTCTCTTTCTACGTCGGGTTGTCGTAGTTTCGTCGCCTTTCTTCAGCCTTTTCTTCTTTACCCATATACCTTTCTCTTTTTATGCCTGATTTATATGCTCTGCCCCTGTTGCTCTTCGCGTCCTCGCATTCTCCAGTTCCTCCTCGAAAACTAACCCCGGTGTTTGTACTCAGCCGTCGACCACAGTCCATCTATACCATTTGTACTGTACCATTTCATGCAACGATCCACTTGTACATGCGCGCAATTTCCATTTCTCCTTATCTTGTAAAGCAAGGTTCGAATCGCAAAGATGAGAAACCTAGCTTAAGTTCTCTGTACAGTGTATATCGCACCAAGATCGGACATTGACTTATTCTAGGTTGAACGTAGAACTCTCACGAGCGTTGGACTCGTTCTGTCAAGATCGCGGGGTGGGTATCACCATTCGCTTCCAGCAGATCCTCTGCCAGATACACCTGTGACTTGCTGAGCTTATCGGAGCCGCTGGAGAGGTGCAGGGTCGATTTTGCGAGGTGGGGTATCATTTAAATTAGGCGCCTGCGCACAGACCACCAGAACTTGGCTGAATCCTGATGGCGTACCTACTCTGTAACACTCGGCAACGATTTTTTCCCTCGAAGTCATCGCTTGTATATCTACCCCCAGCGCGCATCCCACTGCCCGAGACTCTCCGCCAGACACCACCGAACAACGTTCTCATTCTCAGAGCCATCGTGTGGTCGCTCGAAGAACAAACTCCACGTGTCTTCGCCTTCTGCTCGGGGTAGCTTTGTGGGAACGTGCGTAGGCGCTTTTAGCGCACCGGTATCCGTTGTGGTGTATGTAGGATACGGGTGATGAGGACAGGGCGTGGCAGGTTATGCTCGCGAAATTGGAGGAGGGGCTTGGCGTGGTTTGGAGAGTTGAGCTGGAATTTAGGGTATGAGGAAAGACGGAGAATGTCCGATGAAGGCACAGACTGCAGACTTTCATTGCAGCATCGAGAATTTGCTGGACAAACCAAGGGCTCAGCAGGCCCCACTGCAGATGGGTTACGTTCCCAACGCGAGACGGCGTTGGAGGCTCATAGAGCGCCACGTACGGATCGACACGATCGTTTGCGTTCAGCCTGCCGGGGATGACGAGGAATTTGGATCAATTAGAGTGCTTTTGGCTGGCATGTCCTCGAGGAGAAGAGACGAAAAAGATTGCATACCTTTGTGCCCCGAGGGCAGCCATGCCAGCCCATTCGAAGAGGCTTTGAACGCGACGCGACCAATCTTCGTGTGCTTCAGCATGGTCAAATTGCTGTTCGCTCTCCACCTTGGACGGGGGCGGTTGCGGAGGAGATGCAAGGCTCAGGACGGGTATATGCACGTCCAGAAGCTCTTTCTTCTGGCACAGCACCCGGCGGATTTGCCCGTCTTGAAACGGTCCTTCGGGAGGGGTGCCTGGATCTGGAATAAGGTTAGAGGGTCGTCGAAGTTACGCCACTAGGAGAGGATGGAGGCCGAACCCACCTCGCGAACAGTAGAGTTTCCCAAAGCTCTGCTCCGCTAGTGTTGCTAGTGTTTCTTGCTGCATCCTGGCGGATTTTATCCCATAACTCGAGGCCGGTCTTCTGCTTTGCACGAACAGTGGGCGAAAGCACGTTTTTCTTCAGTGGTATGTCGATTACTAGCAGTTTTCATCGGTTGGGGTAGCGTCACAGCAAACAGAGAGATGGACATACCATGCCTCTCACTGATGGCAGTTTTTGCCCAACTAGCCCGAGGTATTCGCAGGTATCTTTGCCCAAAGAGAGCGTCAGATGCCCGCGAGGATCGATGCACCACGCATCGTCTTCGTGGGTGCTGTGACTCACGACAAGAAGATTGCTACAAAGCGATTATGCGGCCGTCAGTTCAGGTCAGACGCATAAGAAAGACTCACCTCTCTCCTTCTACCTGGTTCACGAACGCGTCTGCCTTGGCTACGACATCCGAGAGCTTTGCCTTCCCCTTCGCATACGAGGTTTCCAGCTTCTTCAAGGATTCAAGCAGAACAGGGTTGGATAGAAAGACGACATCGAGCTGGACATCGTCGTTATCGGGTCCTTATACTTCTTGCGACGAACCTGGACGACAGACCTGTTGGGAGAACGGGTGGTATTGTGCAAGAGTTGCGATCTTCGTCGCCGGGAGGCTGCCATTCGACACTCTGAAGCGTCGTTTCTCAGTCATCTTGACCAGTCATGATTGACAACGCCGACAGCGTCATCGTCGATGCCGGACATCCGCGAAGGGAGCTTTCGCACGTTCTCCTTGTCCTCGACCTTCTTCCATCGCCGACGATCACCCCACAACACATGGTTCACGGCGGCCTCACAAAGTTTTAGCACGTTTATTGAGTGTCAGGTGGACGACCGCAAGGGGTACAAATTGAAATGACCATCTATTTCCCCGCAACTACCACCGGAAGCGATCCACGCGATTATGAGTGCTTCGACGCAGCCAACATTATTCCTGTTCTTTTCCAGGTGCGACGAGCTGTGTTCTGCTGCAAGTTTTTCGAGGAACTGAACTTTACTAAAGAGTATTCCTCACTCACTCCCCGTTCGGACTTTACGGGCGATCAACGAGCTTCTTGCTGCCTGTCATCGTACATACTTGCCTTCCTGGAACTCGAAGACGGACGACTGTGATCAAGCGGCAAGCCTGTGATTTTGCGTTGAGATGTGATACGACCCTATGAAGGCAGACCATGCTGCTCATCTCTTGGGAGGCGCCTCGAAAGGTGCACATTCGTCGGTGCACCTGCCAATTACGCGACAAATAGGGTACCCACAAGCTGGTACCAGCTGGCCACTCTTCTCTCTCGGCCCTTACGAGGGGGCGGATGCCTCGGGATGGGTATATATTCTGGTGCTCAAAGCACCACTCCGGGCTCCGGGCACCTCGTTCAACGACCCTCTTGAACGGCGCCTGCTGCATTCCTTCCACTCGTTTCTGCCTACGCAATGCATTTCCTCAAGCCCACCGCCCTCCTTGCGCTCGCAGCCCTGTCGGCCAACGCCCTGCCCACAGAGACGCCCGACTCACGGGGGATTTTCGACGAGATTCAGATCACGGACGACCTCCTCATCTTCGATTCCCCCGCCTTCCCTGACCCCAACAAGGCAGGGAACACCCTCGTCGCTCTGCAGACCTTCACCTCGCTGCGCCAGCTCGACCTGGGTGTTGTTACCGTCGCCGTGACTGCATTTCTCAAAACGCTGAATATCGACGTCGGCAACAGCCTGAACACTCTCCAGGAGCGCATCAAGCTGTTCGGCGCGATTGGACTGCCAGGCAAGCACGCGACAATTGAAGTTCCAGGGTGCTCGACGTCGTCTGTGGAGACGGGGGACTCATCTGGCTTGCCCGACCTCGGCCTGTCGATCTCGACTTTGTCCTTGGGCAACTGTGGAAGCACGACCGAACTCACTGCCACCGCGGATTTGACTTCCATCGACAAGAGGAACATCCATGGAACTATCTTCTCGTCGTCCAGCTCTGGCTTCGGAGTCATCTCTGGTATGTAGCCCAGTTGATACCCTGCAGGACTTCGACTAACCTAGCCTTGTCTCGCGTTCAGACATCGACGACACGGTCAAGATCTCCAACGTCCTCGACACCGTCGCGTCCATCAAGACCGCCCTGCTCGACGAGCCCAAGCCCGTGCCCGGCATGCCGGCGCTCTACACCTCCCTCGCCAACTCGCTTAAACCCCAGTTCTTCTACGTCACTGGCTCAACATACCAGTTCTACCCCTTCCTGAACCAGTTCCTCGACACCACCTACTCGACGGCCAAGGGCCCCATCTTCACGCGCAACTTGACAATCATCGACCCTGCACAGCTGATCTCTCTCATCACGAGCTCGACCACACAGGAGTACAAGGTTGGCCAGATTGATAGGCTTAGGAGCATGTATCCGAGCAAGAAGTGGCTCGCTATTGGTGATTCAACGCAGAAGGATCCCGAGGCTTATGCTGAGGCGTACGTATTTTTATATCTCCCTTTCCGTCTTAATACCCATTTACTGACCGTGTTTTGTTTTTCTAGTTTCAAGAAAGGTGTCCCAATCCAATGCACCTGGATCCGCCGCGTCGAGGGTGCCAACAACACTGCCGAACGCTTCGCCACCGCCTTCTCTGGCGTTCCTGCCACCAAGTACAGAATCTTTACTGATGCTGATATTCCTTCACTCGCGAAGATCAACGTTGCTGGTGGCGCGTGCTAGATGAACGTAGGGATGTAGTTCTAGATCGCATATACCCACTTTTACTGCGGAATAGGATAGTGCACGGACAAAAATGCAAGGTCTTAACCTTCCTACCTGGTGCTTGAAGTTTAGAAGTTGAGTTTTGGCTAATAGTTGCAGAGAGTTACTGGCATTAGTCCACTCAGCGCTGCCATTGACAAACTGGCGAAACAACAGGGCTTCCTCCGCCGACCTATGACGGGCCCGGGGCGTTTCCATCCCGCGACCGACAACTGCTCTCGCTCTCACAATTGTATCACTCCAATATTTGTGAGTACAGTCTTTTTGGATTATAACATTACAGATTTAGTTACCAGAGCTATTAGGTATGCAAAAAAGTGGATGGTGGTGTCTATAGTGAGTCTACGAATGACCGTGAGGCGCTGTGCAAGCCCCATAAACTTAGCAAGGTGGGCATGGACAGCAGATGCAATGGTATCGTGTGATGTGCGGTGTGTGGATGGGACGAAGGTGTTTCAGTGGGCGGAGAAGGTGAATAAGTTAGGCGACGGGTGCGCGGAGGTACTTGCGGCGGTACTTGGAGTCGACGCTGTCGAGGTAGTAGGAGCCGGGCCAGATGTTGTCGACGGAGCCTTCGGGTGTGTATGAAACGGCGTTGTGGTTCTTCTCACGGAGCTAAGAGAGGAGAAAACCGACTAACATCATCATCAAGCAAAGTGTTGGAAAAAGACATACTTGAAGAGCAGCGACGAACTCCTGTGGAGGCACCACCTTCATCTTTGACAGGCGGTCAAGGAGGTCCATCTTCTGGCGGATCTCAGTGGTGTCACCCTTTACCCTCGCGAGGAACACGCTCGCCGCGCAGCCACTACCAAACGAGAACAAGCTAATACGCTTGCCAAGGAGTGTCGACGGCTCAACCGACGCAAGTACGGACGCGAGGCAGCCATACAGTGACGCAGTGTACATGTTACCGAGGCGGCGCGAGCACGCCATGCCTGGGTCCGTCTTCTGCGCGAACGACGCCTTCGACGCGCCGACGAACACCTTCTCGACGTTCTTATCGCTGAGCGAGGCCGCGTGCGTCGCGGAGAGCAGCGCGTCGGGATCCGGGATGTTGGCAAAGCGCGGAGCTTTGGGCGCGTCGAGGAAGTCGTTGAACAGCATGCGCGCGTGGCCCTTGACAGCCTGCTTGCCGTATGGGCTGTGGAAGATGGCGTAGTCGACGTCCTCAAGCGAGAAGACGGCCTCAACGGGCTTCTCAACGGGCACGCCGTTGAAGGCGGCGCGCTTGGCGGCCTTGGCGTACTTCTCCTTGAAGACGCGATAGGCGGCATCGAGCGCGGCGACGTAGGTCACGACTGAGACGGGCCCGTCGACCTCAGGGTACTCCGAGGAGAGCTGGGGCTTGTAGAAGTCGTAGGTGTTGGCCATGTACGATCCGTGGATGGCTAGTTAAAAATATGGGGTCAACTGTTACAATCAGTGGTGCTGATAGGTATGCTCACGTTCGAACATAACGGGGGCGTTGGGCCCAATGAGTATGGCGCAGGCGCCAGCGCCGCCAGCTGGGCGGGCAGGGCCTTCGGCGTACACGGCGATATCACCGGAGACGACGATGGCATTGCGCCCATCCCATGAGCTGGATTCGATCCAGTTGACTGCGTTGAAGAGAGCAGCAGTTCCTCCGTAGCAGGCGTTCTTGGAGTCGATACCCTCAATGTCGAAGTTGCCAGCTTCAGCGAAGAGGTCCATGAGGGTGGTCTTGACGGATTTTGATTTGTCGATGATTGTTTCAGTTCCAACCTCGATGCGCCCAATGGACTTGGGGTCGATGTTGTACTTCTCCAGGAGGCCAGAGACAGCTACCACGCGTGTTCAACGTTGGAAGAGCAGCAGATATGGGAGATACATACCATTCAGCGCGAAGGAGTTAATGTCCTCGCGGTCGTCGGGCCATGCCATATACTCCTGGCCAAGACCAATGGTGTATTTGCCTTTCGAGACACCGTCGAAGACCTCAAGGTCGGTCTCGGAGACGCACTAGTGAAAAGTTCCGTAGTGAATACACGTCGCTGACGATGTTATAAGAAGAGGAGACGCACGCGACGGGGGAAGTAGACCTCCATGGCGAGGACACCGACGTCCTTGGGACGCGGGACGTCGAAGTCAGCAGCGGGGGCGGTGATGGGGACGGTCATGATGGTCGCTGGGAGAGTCTTGGAGGAGGGTGAAGGAGAGAATGGAGAAGGCACAAAAAGCGGGTATGTTATATAGGAAACACGATGGGCTGAGGAAAATAAGAGGCAACCGGATGAAAATAAATGTGGTACGATTCGGGGATATGCGATCAATCGACCACCCAATCTCTTTGCTCAGAGCCTCAGACCACCACCAGGCAGCGTCGCCCTGTTTCTTCTCGCTCGTCTAATCCACCCGACTGTCAATGAGCCGCCAAACATAGTCCCTCCTTCCAAATTCTAGTGTCGTTCCACCCTCCTTTTTCTACAATCTTGGTCGGAAAAGCTTACGGCACTCCACAAGATCCCGTCTACCCCGCCCAGCATCAAAACCACGAGTAGGTGGCCTGATACTCATCCATTTTTTCTCCAGCAACAACCACCTGCGACACTATCGGATTGCCAAAAACCACTTCATATCTTCCTCTCGGTCCGGTTGTTACGTGGATTGCACGCTTGCTGGGCTCCCAAAACGCAAGGCAAGACTGCTGCTGCTGCACACCGCAGGCTGAATTACGCCCCCATCAGCACATTTGGAAGGAGCGAACCTGGACGAGCCGCAGCTCGTGCTACCCAACGGGGCCTATTGTCTCAACCTCGCCTTCTTTGGACGATTGCACGGTCCCTGCAATGCCTTGCGACACAAAAGAACCTGCAGGTTGATGGGCCTCTGTCACTCATACCGTCCAAATACAGCCCTTCGATATGGACCTTCCTTTGAGCTGCTGACCGCTCCGACTGATCTTGACTCGCTTCAATGCATCGAACATCAACAATGTCCAAACCTTTGTACCTTATGCGAGATCGCTTCTGCTAATCCTATGGCCATCCCATCCCTTCTTTACTCTTGGCTTATCATGAGATGCACCGAAAACGAACGGTACGTCATAACATGAGCTAGATATCATCACCTTGCAAGGTCGACGATATCATATTCAGCGCAGATTCAGGGGCAGATCCAAGGTCAAGACGGCATAAGGCAATAGAACTGAACCTTGCAAGGTCGGAACGGCGCATATAAAAGGATGGAGCGACACCCTCAGCCATTCCGATTTTCTCTCTGCAAGATTGGCACTCGCCGCCTTGTCTCCTACCGATTGCGAAGAGAAAAATAACACGCAAGGAGTAGTTAACGGATACAGTCGGAAGCCGCCCACCGCTCCGATTCAAAGTGAAACCGACCATCGACCTCCGGTACCATGCATTGTCGGGCATCCGGGAACTTCGCAGTCACTAATTTACCGCCCTCACCGCCCGGCTTCGAAAACGTCCAATCTTTCCGCCAGTCTTCGCCATCCACTATCATTTTTATGCACTTGTACCAAGTTCTCCCAACGGTTTGCACTTGGACGACATATTTCGCACTCTCAGGACATTTGGCTCTCAGACTCAGTCGCCGAAAATGGTCATTGGCCAGTATTGATGGGATTTACTCGGTGATGATGGCGCCCTCCTCAAACACTCCAAGATGGCGCCACATTCGGGCAAATCCTTATCGATTTATCGTCTAACCCAGCTCGCTTCATCATTTCGCAGAGTAGAAACGGCGCAACAATGAGCCAGGAGTGGTACACCGGGTGAATAATATTCTGTTGGATTGGTGATGAATCACTCGAAGGTGCGATGGGCCCTTGAGTCCGTGACGGCGTACCCTGGTTAGCGCCAGGTTAATGTTAGATAAGTAACTAGCTCTGATTGACCGATTCCATCCAGGGACCTTCCTTCCAGCAGAACCGGGTGTCGGACTCGGAGGTGTGGTCGTTCAAGCATTCAGTTTGTTTTCTAGGTTTTAGTTGCGGTACATGATCACCGTACTCTCCAGGTTCCGATAATTCTGGGAGATATTTCGCAAGCAATTGGGACCCTATTCTCATCCGGTTAAGGTCGCACGAAGGATTTCTTGCACACACCAGCTGGTCGCCAGGGCCTGCCTCCTCCGATATTGTTCCTATGGAACCATGCATGAATGGCATGTGCACAACTCTGGCGGTAATCCTGGAGGTTCCAAATATCTGCTCCTGTGATAGTGTTGAGTTCGTTTGAGAACGGAAGTCTTCCAAAAGGAATGCTGAGGGTGTTCTTTGCGGCCAACTTGCCAACTTTCTCCCACCCCATTTGAATTGCAATAGCCAAAATGCGGAGCGGCTCCTCCTTTATTGCTTTCGACGCCAATAGCATTTCCTCGAGCTGCTTCATGATGGCGTCCATCTTGAAATCTTCAGCGACCGCGTAAGCTGCAATGATCTCATCCGCGTTTTCTAGCCTCGGCTGGATAGCAGAAAAGTAGCATATTCCTCAACACCCAGCTCTCTGGTTTTACGCTGAAGATTGGATGCGATTTACGTGGGGTGGATGATGACGAGCGCGATCTGGGGCTCTCCGCGAATTTGTCTCGCAGTACGGGGGAAGAGAAGGCGAGGAAGGCCTTCAGGACGTAGAAATCGACCTTATCGGACGATCTGAGGACGTCGGCCCTCTCCTCCGAGTCGAAGGGGCCTCAGCAGTGGTGGGCTGTGGGGAGCCGTCCATCGTCATCGCGTGGGTGTGAAGGTGGTGGTGGTGGTGGTAGGGTGGTGAGGACTGATTGCTGATTGCTGGAAACTGGGAGGTATGATCCAGTGGTATACGACAGGATCGATGGCTTCTGACAAGGAAGAGCGGTCCATTGTGGGCGAGTCCTGATGGTCCTATTGACAGCGGCACGATCGAGCTGGCACGAGGCGCTTTCTCAATTAGGCGTTGGGCGCCTATTTCCGGAGCTAATTTGGACATCCGGCCCGACCAGTCTTCAACCATTCACACGAGAGTGCTCAGCCTCGGTGCAGCCGCCTTGATTATATTCAGGACGTTGGTATTCTACAGAACAGTAGCCACGCACTAGCAGCCTGAGCCCGGTGAAAATTGGTTTCATCGGAAAAAACTGAATGTTTTGTCCAAAGCGACTGAAAAAACCACAAGGACCCCGTTTTCTATCCTTCAATCTCCCGACTCGTTTCGTATCGCGACCATAATTATTAGACATATATATTAGACAGGCAAGCAACTATTCCAAAGGAGGTAGATGCGACTCTACTTGTTGCGAGTAAAGTCAATGTTTAAGGGTACCTTATTTAAATGACGTCAGTGCCAGAATTAAAAAATGCCTTTATCTCATGAATTTTATTGTCTTGAGCTGCAGAAATTCCAGGATCTGAGATTCGATTGTCGAGGATAACAGATGGAGAGGGGGATTCATCAAGATGTCTCAATACCTGTACCAAGTAATCTGTCCACCATCTCCTTCCTGACGAAATTATTATTCGATTTTTACGGATCCGGAGAGGGCTGCGAGGTATTCTTCGTTGTCGGCTGGTTTCCAAAGTACTCTTTGACCATTGGCCTTGCCATCATCTGCTCTGAACCAAGCTAAAGTCGCGGCAAAACAATGGTTCCGGTAGTCGAGAAGGTGCCAGAAATCCAGAAATCTACTCCTGTGAGATAGGAGAGCTCTATGGAAAACGGGAGGTCTTTCCAAGGGATTGCGAGTGTTCCTTTCGCGGCCAATCTGCCTATTCTCACCCAACCGTGTTGTACCGCGATTGCGAGCATCCTAAGAGGGTCGCGTATGAACTTCGGGGGGATCGTCGAGAGGGCATCCTCCAGTAGCTGGATCACCGTTTCCATGTCGTACTTCTCTGCGATGATATATGCTTCGATGATATCGTCGCTTGTGAGCTTGGGCTGCATCCCAGGCCCAATTTGTGGGTAGCAAAGGAGCAGGACGTTTTGTAACGGGGCGCTCTCATATTGTATGGCAACGATGTCGAGGGGTGGGTTATCTGTGGATCGGAAGGAGGCACGGTCGTGCTGAGGCTGAGGGAGGAAGAACATATCGCGAAAAATGGGGGAAGAGAACGCTAGAAGTGCCTTCATAACGTAGAAATCGACGTTATCGGAAGATCGGAGGATGACATCCGCCTTCTTAGGCGAATCGAATGGCGCGTCGGCGATGGTGATCTGTGGTGAGCCGTCCATCGTCGTCGAAGTGGGGGAACCAATACTGGTAATCGTCACTGTATAACGAGGCCGATGGTGATGGCCAGGGAACAACAGTAGCTCGGCTTTGATACTGTGGGCGATAGGAGATTCCCGGGCACGAAGCTATTCCCAAATAAGCCTACAGGCGCTTATTTATGGCGTTGAGGGGCATTAATATCCCTGGTGTGATTTAAGCAAGCGTTTGTGGAATATAAAGACGTTGATCTACTCGCATAACCCGTTCCATCTTGACCTATCTTAACCTTTTTAAATAAGCAACCTGGACGTTACGTTGTAAGTCTATTCTATTGACAAGATTCGAGTCTGACTGATTCAGGGAGCAGCGAATCGCCGGCATGACCCAGTTGATGTTGACAAAGATCATTGTTCGAAACTGCGATGTCCTTTGCTGTAGGCAGTTTGGCTCGACTCCGCAGCGTCGTCAAATTTCAGCTCCGTCTCGATCTCCTTGAGAACCTGCAAGCGGAGACCACCGCGTGAGAAGGTTTTCATCTAGTAAGTAATGCAAATGTCGGATCAGCCATCCGCAATAAAGAGAGATTTAATAAAACACTGACCGCCTCTCTTTGCTGGCCGAACAGCCCACGCAAGTATTTGCGACACAAGAGCGTGTCCATGAGAGTCTTCGATCGGCAGTCGCGAGGGCATAGGATAAGATGAAGGAGTTTGCTCTCAGGAAGAGGAACTACTCACGGTGCTGTACAAACGGCTCATAGGCAGCCCGAATAAGCCGAAGAGTTGGGTTTCGGGCGTTGCCAGGAACATAACCAGCGTAAGCGTTGAAAATATACCACAGAGGGCACCTGTATTGGACAATGTCAGAGCCGACAAAGGTGTCGGAGGGAGAAGAGGTATGTAAACCTACCGGTTTGGACGGCCGTGCGCATGAGATGGTTGATGACCGTGTCGGAGGTTTGAAAGCCAGTGCGAGAACGGAGAAGAGCGTGAATGAGAGCCGCTACAATCTTTTAATTCGTACACTAGCTTGGCACAGTTAGAAAACGGGAGGTAAACTCACTTGAAATGATAACGTCTGCTGCCACCTCCGTGGACAGCCAAGCGGCCATGAATTTATCGATCGTTCGGAATTGGAGAACGCTAATGAATGCTTGCCAGGTGGGAAACTTGACCAAATGGGCACGAATCAACTCACCTCGTCATGGACGACGCTTTGACCGTACACGTCACTCCAAGAGCAAGCGAAGAGACTGCGATAACGGCAATAAAACCGTATATGAAAGAATTTTTTGTGAGGCGCCAGATACTATACCAATGGATCAGCGAGGGTATGCGGGGAAATGGCTGATTAATGACTCACCGAAAGCCCAAGAACAGCTGGGTCAAACAAGCTACGAAGGAGGTAACGATCGCGGTAAATGGGTAAACCCAGATGGCGTCTAGCAGGTATCCATGTAAATCTGCGTAGGCGAGTTCGATTGGAAGTATACGGTCATACCTGCTAACGTGTTGAAATCCCCGAAATGGGCGATCCTGTGGATGCTAGGTGTCATGACATGGAAGAGATATTAGCCAGTACACCCACATGTAATACCACGCCATATGTATCAGCCTACGGAGAATTTCCTATGCCATCAGCATTATAGAGAGGGGACCGGAAGCTTTGCTCACGATGCGCTATGAGCTGTGTCGATTAGGAAAAGTACGAGGACGATGGACCTGTGCCGGAATATATATATGAGATCGCTACGGCTCAAGGAGGGCTTAGACACACTTAATCCAGTAAGGATCGCCGAATTCTAAACGGCTCTAGTATCAGATTCAGAGGAGCATTGGCGGAAACTCACTTGTATTTGCGTATGCCATGTATTGGTAGCTTACGATCCCATATAGATAGGTGTTTACTGCCGAGGACACCATTTCAGTTTAATGTCGCATTTGGTATGGTTAGACGCACAAAAAATTCCAAGGGCGACTGCACCTATAGCACATATTGGAAATTGATAGGCGATCTTCCTCCAGAGTTAGAAAGATAGTTTTCGTACCAAGAGTAAGACCTAAGCCTGGCATTTTTGAGGGCTAGGGACCGGGTGGGACTTCTTGGGGAGCTTCGGCTAGATGGGGGACCGAAGGAAAGGCTGCGCTCAGAGTGCCCCAGTTTATAGCACGACAGATATCAACCTTGCAGGCTCGGATAGAAGGCTGTTGGTCCGTTGCCATCGTACTGAAATTCTGACAGAACGTATGTTGTTCCTGCAAAGATGTGGACGGGAACTGAGAACAAACGGGTGACGTTGAGGTAGGGTTGATTGACCCTGCAATGAGTTCATTGAAACGAATTGAAGCTTGAACGTTCGACGTCAACGTTCAACACTGGCCTTCCTTTCTTTTTGCGAATTGCTCTCCAGATCGGCGGGTGTTCAGGAAGGGACGCCTGTAGCCACTCGGGCCACCTCCGCCTGCCAGTGTGGCCACCGGAGTCGAATTTGAAGATCGCAGTGCATGGTCTCCGAATACATGTCAATCAACGTTCGGGGTGCTGCTTTAGACAGAGGTGGTGTCTCGGAGCACTGTAAACCAACAGAAAGTCGCGCAGAGTATTGGAAGCTCTTGCCTCCGCCGTTCACAGTCTGAGTCTGCATCCATCAGTTAGGGAGTCACGCGCACGGTCTGGACCTGGGTACCGGCCCGCCGTGCCGTCACATCGTTACTTGTATACCGGTGGGCCAATGCCTGCTACCTACCGATTCTCTTTTCCAACAGCAGCGTCTCACACTGTATCTTGTTCAATAGAGTTGTACATGTTCGTGGCAACTTTCTCGTAAGTGTTCAATATTCGGATCGACTCCTGCGGTTCTCACCATTATCTCCCTACTATTCATCGCAGCGTTGCATGTCGTCGCAATTCAAGTTGGTTGGCACCCCTTCAAAGAAATGGAGTTGAACTGGCAGAATTTCCCCGCTTGTTGAGTTGCGATTTCCCGGTGCATTCATGTCATTCAAGTTCACCCTGTCGAGATGGTCGCTGCTGGAGAGCGAGAAATTAGAACAGTTGCCTCATCGGCACGTCGATGCTGGATGGTCTGCACGATGGAACTCCCCAACTGTGCAATCTACACTGAAATGTAACGAGATCCCACTACCTCATCGACCTTCCAAGTTTCTACTGTCCTTGCAGCGACTGGGCGTAGACGTCGACATCCGAGTCAGCGTGAAAGTTTGGGCCCTCCAAGCTGTACATTACCTCCCTCGGGTCCTTTCTCCTGCGTACGTCTTTGATATCTTGACTGGAAGCGCCCGAAAACTCATGTTCTCCTAGCGTCAGCATGTGCCAATTACCCGAACAGAACAGCAAACCTACAGACTCGTACTTGAGATTGCAAATGATCGTTCCAAGTTCTAATTCCAGCTTTGCCCATGATGTACTTCGATTCCTCCCAGTAAGTCACGCGCTGCGGACGCTCTCACAGATTGTCACCAAGCTGTTCTTCAATCTCCGTTAAGTCGGCGGGACAGGTATCAATTGCACAGGAGAGCAAGCACATGTTATGTCATTTGTCCTTCTCAGCGTCGAATTGACATTACACCGGTCATTCCAAACGCCTGCCGGAGGGGCCCTTGGGAGTGGTATATCTATCAAGGCGAAAGCACCACCTCTTCCCTAAAGCTTGCGGCTCAAACACCCAACATGCCCAGCAATCCTAGAACCCCACTAGTTGACCACCCTCTGCTCCATAAGCCGATACACCATGAACGCCACCTGAAAGTCGTCTGCATTGGAGCTGGCGCCTCTGGTCTCCTTTTGGCTTACAAACTCCAGCGCTCCTTCGAAAATTTCGAGTTGATTCTCTACGAGAAAAACCCTATTGTCTCTGGGACCTGGTACGAGAACAAATACCCTGGGTAAGCACATTCGGGCCTTCGTAACGATTGGACCATTTGTCAACCGTTTTAACTCGTATAGGTGCGCCTGCGACGTTGCGTCACACACTTACACCTGGAGTTTCGAGCCCAGCACGACGTGGTCGTCAGTCTACGCCGGGTCAGATGAAATCTTCAATTACTTTAAATCTTTCATGCAAAAATATAACCTCGAAAAGTTCTGCAAGTTCAATCATCAAGTGACCAAGGCCTGTTGGAATGACACAATGGCGAAATGGGACCTCGAAATCACCGACCTCAAGAATGGGAAAACCGTGCATGACTCGTGTGATATCCTTGTTAACGGGTGTGGTATCTTGAACGCGTGGCGTTGGCCAGACATACCAGGCCTGGAGAAGTATAAAGGACCATTACTCCACACTGCGAAGTGGGATTCGAGCATCAATCTGACCGGACAACACGTCGGTCTGATCGGGAATGGGTGCGTCCCGGTTTTTCGCTCTCAGCGTAACTCCGTCTAACGAAATGTGCAGGTCATCCGGCATCCAAGTTCTTCCTGCGATCCATCCCATTGTCAGCAAGGTCACAACTTTCATCCGTTCACCTACTTGGGTATCTCCAAGCCATAACATAATCCAACACGTTTACACGGAGGAAGAACGCCGAGAATTTGAAACGAGCCCTGGTGCTCTCCTTCGATATCGCAAGATGCTGGAGAGCTCGCTCAACAACGTGTTCCCTATGTTCATCGCGGACTCGGACATACAGAAGAGCGTGTACGACGGAATGGCTCAGATGATGAAGGACAAACTCGACGACGAGGCCCTCGCACAACTTGTCATTCCGAAGTGGGCCGTTGGATGTCGTCGGATAACCCCAGGGCCCGGTTACCTCGAAACGCTTGTGAGTGAGAAAGTCCAAGTGGCCTTTGGAGGGATCCAAGAAGTCACGGAGAGAGGATGTGTCTGTGATGGCCAAGAATACCCCGTCGATGTGTTGGTATGCGCGACCGGATTTGACACGTCCTACCAGCCGCGTTTCCCTCTGATAGGTCTGAACGATAAGAACTTGGCTGATGTTTGGGCTGAAGAACCCAAGGCGTACTTCGGAATTGCTGCCCACGGTTTCCCAAATTATTTCACATTCCTGGGACCGAACAGCCCAGTCGGGAACGGACCTGTGCTTATTGGCATCGGTAAGTATGCATTCACATACTTATGACGAGTATCCCATGATCTAACGCTCGGATACGTTTATAGAGGCTCAAGCCGACTATATCCTCAAAATGATTGATCGTTGGCAGACGGAAAACATACACAGCTTCTCCCCGAAGGCAGAGGCCGTCGAAGACTTCGTCGCGTTCAAAGATAACTTCATGAAGCAGACCGTGTGGGAGCAGGGTTGTAAGTCGTGGTACAAGAAGGGAGGCTCTGGCAAAAATGTCGCGTTGTGGCCCGGCAGCACCTTGCACTATCTCGAAGCCATGGCTGAACCGCGGTTCGAGGACTGGGATATCAAGTACATGGGCAATCGGTTTACCTTCCTCGGCAATGGGTTCTCGCAGACCGAAACTGACCTAACGGCTGACTGGGCGTATTATATTCGAGAGCAGGATGGTAGCCCGTTCCTCAGCCGAGGGAAACGAAGGAAAGAGGTGACGTCCTCGGGGACGCTAGAACGTGAGGGAGCGTCGCCGAGGTGGCTGTAGAGCTCCTGTTCAAGGTGTGAGTTGCGTATGGATGGTTAGTTGATCTTCACTATGTTAAATTCTAAAAGGCAGTCTATGTATTCGAGAGGATTGTGTGCACTGTGCTCGGCAGGTTAGACATAATTTCAAGTTTAGCTAGTAGACTAGGCTACTGTGTTTAGATCCTTTCCGGTGCCATTACTCTTCGCTATACTGCCTATCCTACCTTTATCTCCAGCTCAACCTAGGCTCGGTATAAGCGACGTTCAAACAAAAGAAGACGAAGTGTGCGTACTTCAGAAACAATTTCGTCGACCGTTGTCACAATATCTCATCTCAAATTATAGAGGTCTGACTGACACTGAAGGGTGTTGCATGCAGGACACGATTTTGACTTTTGTATCGCGTTGTTCAGGAGCTTATCATCAAGCGCCGTTGTTCCTCTTGGGCATGCCTTCAACCGATGGAGAAGGCCGTCCCGATATTGCTCCCACCAGCCAGCATTGAACCGCTGTACCACGAGATGTGTGTTCGCGTCGACGAAAGCGTTGATACTGACAGTTTGGCCACATTCCCAATGATGATTCTCGCGCCCCCACCAAATGTAGTTTTTCCTGCCGTCGTCGAACAACAGCTGACGGAGCTTGTCCGAGGTTATGAGTCGTTCAGCGCATTTCTTGCGATATTGGCTCAGACGATACATCTCCACCCCTGTCACGTAGACCAATTCATTGGAGAATGGCCAAAAATCTGGGGCCTTCGATAGCGTGTTTTTGGCGGCTTGCCGGCAGATGTCGTCCCAACCAAACCTGAATGCAATAGCAAAAACTCGGAGGGGGTTCTGAATCATTTCAGGGCATTGGGTAAGTTTCTTGCAGAGGTATGTCCCAGTCGCGTCAGCGGCGTATTTCTCTGCAGCGAACATGGTCTGCACGATGTCGTCGATTTCGAGTATATCGTCGAGATATAGATGGCTATTGGGATAGCAAAGGCACAACAAAAATCGGATCGGTCTGCTCTTCTCTTGCATTTCGATGACCGGCAAGCCACCTTTGCTTAACTGGTCATCAGAGCTGCTCTCCGGCGATGGAAGGGAGAACATATCATCGAAGAAGGATGAAGAATAGCTCAGAAACGCCTTCAAGGCGTAGAAATCAACCTTATCGGATGATCGCAGGATGATATCGGCACGCGCGGAGGGGCCAAAGGGACTGTCGGCGTCACGAATTACATCGGGTTCCATCTGGTATATCAGTACATCGAGGACTTCGTCCAGTATTTGTCAAAGGCAAAAGTGAAATGAAGATCGAAGATTTACCTATGGTGGTGGTGACAGGCAACCAGTTTCTAGTTTCTATTGAGATGCGGAGGTCTTTATGCGATTTGGGGTTGGAGCAGTAAGATCAGTTGCATGCATTACATAAGGTAATACCCTTATCTTCACTCCGTCGCTCATCGTGTTCAACACGGACGGTTGAAATAATTTTTGAGACTGCTCCGTCAGGAACTGCATTTGGAAGAGACCCTCGACGTTGTGCATCCCGACGAGTGGAATGCACGCTTCGAAGTGTACCTGATCTTCCATGTCATGCTCTCACATAAAAAGGCACCATTCAACTTCTCCGCCTCCTTTTTTTCCCCTTTGCGACCGCCCACGACCTCCAATCCCCGTATCGAGCAGCACCACCTGTCATGATTAGAGTCAACACGGCGAAGGCAGACTCCAACCTCGCAGCGGCTGTCCTGCTCGGTGCAGCGACACTCATGCTGCTTTTCACTTGCATTTCGTCTCCGGTCGTGGCCTCGATGAGGACGTATCGGCTGAGCTACTGGCAGACAGGCGCAGTTCGCTATGTAGACGTGGGACTATGGGGATACTGTGTCGAGCCTATCAGACTGTGAGTGCTGGCTTTTCTCCACGGTGCCGCGAGGTGGAGCTGAAGATGGCCCAGACTTGGATACAGCTCGTTCACATTTGACGCCAACGTTGTGGAAGGCTGCTCGAAAACCAGAGTTAGATTCTCGTTAGATAGCATTGTTGCCGCTGCTCTGTGAGTCCCTTACTCCAGCCTCGTCATAAGCTAATTAAGTTACAGGGACGCCCCAGGACTAGATGGCCTATACTCCAGAGCCCATACAGGTCTTCTTGTGCTCTATCCAATCGGTGCGCCACATCCCCCCTCTCGACCCTTCGTACTCACCTCCCTGCTCAGTGACAGCCCTTAGCGCGTTCTCGTGTGTGCTCCAGTCTACCATCCACCTCTCCAATCGCACACGAAGCATGCAGATCGGTGTCTCTGCACGGGGGGTCACTTGGATCTTTTGCTACAACGCGTTCACGACCCTCCTTGTCCTCGTCGCATTCCTTGTGCAGATCTCTGTGATTGCGACAGCGAAAGTGAGGGTGAACAATATCCGGAGAACAGACAGCAGCCTGTCATTCTATTGGGGCAACACCGTCTGTACTTTTCCTTTTCAAACCCTGTTTCCTGTGTTACTTTCGCTTTTCTTGATTGCGATTCTGATGCCATGGTTCTCCTATTAGATTTGGCTCACCGTTGTTGCCATCGTCTGCCACCTCATTGACCTCGGTGTCCTCTACAGCATGCGCAAAGCTCTGCTACAGCAGGAGCGCGACCACGCGGCAGAGCAGGCCATCAAGAAGGCCCAGAAGCAGAAAAAGATCAAGAGCCCGAAAGCGAGTCCGAAGAGGCTCAACGAGGAAGAGCAGGAGTCCAGGAGGGAGGAGGAGAATCCGTCCAGACCTCACCCTATCTCTCATGTATTGAGCCCACCACCGGCATATGAGCTCGATGGATATGTAGAATCCAGGACGACGAATAATGCTACGTCCATGAGAGATGGTTCATGATGGCGATGCACAGACGAAAGGACTGCCAGGACACGATACTGCTACGAGAAGTCTACCATACTTGCTAATTTATTCTGCTCACGCCCTTACGTCCACGTCTTACCTATGTCAAATCATGCAACGAACCCAAGCTCGACTTCACAGTTCCCTCGGCTTTGTTCTGCGCCACAAACACAAGGTACGACACCATGCTGAACTTCTTACTATCTATGAGCTCAAAAGAGTCCAGGGCGTGTACGTGTCAGGGGGTCTCTTTCGAGAATCTAATGTCAGAAAAGAAGTGACAAATGCCCACGCCTCACGCCTCCTTACATTGGTTCCAATGACAGTCGTGTACACCACAGTGATCATGAGACGCCCCCAGCCCCCAGATTCTGTTGGCGCAATACATTCCCTCACCTGGAGGGTTGGCGACATCCTGCTATAAGTTCATATACTTATCCACATTCGGGTCAGAGACCATGCTCTCGTCTTCTGTTCTGCTCACGCTCTCGACTGGTCTTGCTGCTTCTCTAGCAATCTGGGGCCCCGTAAAGTGCTGGAGGACATCATTGCCTCGTTTACCCTACCCACCAGGCCCTACAGCGAAGAACCTATTTGAAATCTCGTCGACATCCCCACCGATGCACCGTGGCTGAAATACATGGAATGGAAAGAGGCCTATGGTCCCTCTCCCGCTTTATTCTGTTGGCTCCTCTTGTTAATGAAATCTTCTAGGAAACGTCGTTCATTTCCGCGTATACGGACAACATGTCGTCGTTCTGAATTCCGTCAATGAGGCTATCGAATTCTTTGAAAAGCGCTCGAACATCTACTCTGACCGGCCTCATAATACTATGGTTGACTTGTGAGATTTCTGGAGTCTGTTATCTCTTTGTGCATTTTTTTCTCATTGGTCTGATTGTCACTTTCACAGAATGGGATGGGACTTCAATTCTGGCCTGAAACCCTACGGCGACGAATGGCGGCAACACAGGCGTATCCTCCAACATCTATTCAAACGAGAAGAGTCATTAGTGTATCGGTCCATTCAAACCAGGAAGGTTAACGACTTGCTTTACGGCCTCCTTACCACCCCCGAAGACTTCTTGGCTCATGTCAGAACGTACGCAAATATGACTGTTTTCAGCTTGATCGAAAAAATGGCTTTTGACAACGAATAATTTGCTTTTTCAGAGTAGCCGCTGCGATTGTCGTATCTGCGATGTATGACCTTGACATCGAACCGAAGGGGGACTATTTCGTCGGGCTCGCAGAGGCGGCCGTGTCGAAATTGTCCGAGTCCGTCTTTCCTGGCGCATTGGCCGTCAACGCTCTTCCCATCCTTCGTTTTTTACCCGAATGGTTCCCAGGTGCTGGATTCAAGCGCTTCGCGAGAGGAGCGAAGGAGCTGACTGACCAGATGCTCGCCGTACCGATCGAATCCGTCGAGAAGCGCATAGTATGTGTGTTTCCTCCCTTCACGCCGTCGTGCCATCGTTGTCCTAAATCACACGTGCGACTAATTCGTTAGACGGATGGAACATCAGTCTCATGTGCAGTTGCTACCCTTCTGGAAAGCGACGACTCACGAGATCCAGAAACGTATGAAACCATAAAACACGTAGCGGCCACTGCATATGCAGGTATGCCGTCCGAATTTTGCGTTGTCCAGAGCCTTATGATTACGCGTCGAATTGAAAGCTGGGGCGGACACAGTGCGCTAAGAATGCTGTCAAGCTATATTCGTCGTCTGAACTGCAACCTTCTCACAGACTGTTTCCGCCATCGAGACGTTCATGTTGGCGATGACTATGTTCCCCGAGGCGCAAAAGAAAGCCCAAGAGGAGATCGACGCAACCATTGGTAACGACCGCATGCCCACCTTCGAGGATCGGACCCTGCTGCCATACGTAGAGGCCCTGTTCCGAGAGATACTGCGCTGGAGGCCTGTGCTGCCTCTGGGAGTTTCTCATGCCGCGAGCGAGGAGGATATCTATAAAGGGTACTATATACCAAAGAGTGCGTCGTGGCTAGACACCTGTCTGTGTTGGAACTAATAGGAAACGTTATTGACGGGCTATCTCGACAGGTACTCACGTCTTGCCTAATGTTTGGTCTGCCCGAGGCTTTCTGCCTACTCGTTTGCATGCACATAATTTAAGACTAACAATTCCTTAATAGGGGGATGGCGCACGACCCGCTCAGATATGATCGCCCTGATGTCTTTGAACCGCAGCGCTTCCTTCAAAGCGACTGGACGCTAAACGACGATGACGTTGGGTATGCCTTTGGGTTTGGGAGAAGGTGCGTACCGTACGTTTTTATCCACTCGTTTATCTCCGTTGAATACCCCCAACGCCGCTCAGAGTCTGTCCCGGCCGACATATGGCTTCTGCCACGGTCAGCTCCTTACAGGTTCTCGTTCGCTGAAGTTGATGAATTCCCAGGTTTGGCTTTCCATGGCTACAACTCTTGCACTTTTCGACATTCAGAAAAAACGAGATGCCTCTGGAGCTGAAATATGCCCATCAGGAGAATACTGGGGAGGTCTGGTTGTGTAATTGATGTCCCTAGGTCTTTGCTCTTCCAATCGTGTCTCTGATGCCGTATACCCTAGCCACCCCGTCGCCTTCGACTGCGTCATAACCCCAAGGTCGGACAAGGCGACGAAAATTATATCGGATAGCCTGGAAGATAACCCACAAAGGAAAACCCTGTAGCCAAGGCAGGTTGAACACTTCGACATGCCTCGTAAATGACGGAAATTTCCAAGCACTGGCAGCTGACCACCATACGAAAGCTTAATTGAAAATGTGTCCCTTACATACTTCTATTTCCGATTTCATCTTGACTTTATATGGTTTTCGAATGCAAAGTTGAGATGACCTGGCTACATAGATGAGGCTAGCGCAGAGAACGACCTTGACGCATACCATTTGAATACATAACGGGCGCACCTTCGCAAGGGGAGGACCTCGAAGAAGCAGCCACAATAATCTCATGGCAAACGATACCTGGGATCGTGGACGCAACGAGGCCCTCGCGTGTCTCCTACATCAACAGCAAGAGATAGCGAGGGTCGCGGAAAGCTTTTCCGATCGAGTTCCTGTCATATATGAGTGCATATGTCTACGTCAGGGAGGAAACGAAACCCCCCAAAACGTGTAACCCCAGATTGCGACAATGCGAGGATGTGGAGGTGGAGAGGAGGCCGCAAGTCTGGCACGACCCACCATGGCCAGCTTGATGGGAAGTCCGCCGGGAATGTCCGGCAACTTGAACATGGTTCAAACGTTCGTTCTGGCGTCCGTAGCAACTCCATGTACCAGAATTCATGATTGGCCCGTTACTGTACGGTAGGAACTATCCCTGCTTATGAGAAAAATATACCTAGAGTCAAGCGAGAATACTGCATTCAGTTTATGTAAGGATCTATTTCTGATGATTACAGCGCAAGAAGCACATTCAGATGCAAATTTTTGAAGCCTTTGCCTGTCCTGGATCCGATATCGAAACGACCCAGGTAAGTGTCCGACATTACTAAATCGAGTGTGGTCTCATTGCTAAGGTCCTTGAATTGGGTGATCATAGGGAATCTGTGTACGCGGAGCAGCTCTGAAATACATAAGGCGCTGCAAGTCCCCGATGATCCTTTTACTTCTCGGAGCTTGAGCTTGGCGGCAGTGAGCTTTAGGACATGATCGATTGATCCTCCACCACGTGTTCTATTGACAGCTAAGAAAAACGGCCATGATGCATGAGATAAAAATGACGTCCAATTGTCGACAGTGATTAATTTCTTGCATTGACCATGTAGGGCCCTGGAGCCGGATTGTGAGTTCACGCTTCGTTTCGCCTGCTGCCTACCGTGATCGATCGAGCGTCCCGTCAAACGCGACAGCAAAGTGCGAAGTGAGGGGCACGTACCCGGTCAGAAAAAGAATTTGCAATGTACATGCGCCACAAATACCAAATCGCGGTAACAGATCACTGCACTTCTTTGTTATGCGGTATGGACATCAAATGAGCGTTTGTAGCGTCGCCATCAACCCCCCAGGCCTCCGGGAGTAGAAACTTGTTTCGGGGGGTCGACATGGCTCAGAATTTTCACTTCGATTTTTAAAAAAAAGCAACTAGGATGCAGGGGACGTCTCCTCTTATGCCTATTCCATTCC
The DNA here is from genome assembly GCA_902728275.1 of Cyclocybe aegerita. NCBI lineage: Eukaryota > Fungi > Basidiomycota > Agaricomycetes > Agaricales > Hemipholiotaceae > Cyclocybe > Cyclocybe aegerita. The sequence goes on from CACVBS010000076.1 coordinate 55,902, forward strand.
ATACTCTGCAAAAAGCCAAAAAGCTGATGCGCGGAAGTAACTATTATAGGTAACGCTGCATATCCACCGATCACCGATGTTGTGAACATATAGAGGAAATCGGTGAGGAGATGCTATAGTGAGATTTCACCATAGGCGTCGGTCTCCTCAGAGGAATGAGAGTAGGGCGGATGACTGCCGAGGCGTGTGCATATATTAAGCAGGAAGGCGTTGTGCGTTGGGGATCTGCTTTTTTTCGAGTCGGCGCTCTGGGAAGAATCCAGAAATCTGCCAACTTTGACAGCGAGCTATGGGGAGCTTTTTCCTCCAACAAGCGAAAGCGCCCTCAATAATTGCGTCGGAAATAAATTCTGATTTAAGCACCATGTATATGCGAGAGGCTTCGAAGTTCGCGGGTACCCCATCAAGCTTCAAGCTTCAAGAGCGAACCTGAGACTATTCTGCTATGTGGTGTGGGCGAGCCTTGCCTTTCCGGTAAGCTGAGAAAGCGCGGTCAATGCGGGCAATGTCTGTTTCATCATTCGCTCGGGCTTCACGGCAGGGTCTGAGAAGCCATTGATCCATGAAACTGCATTGATTGCCTATTCCAACGGCGTCCGTGTTCGAAACAATGGTCATGAGACGACATATTCGTCCAGCTGAGTTTCTGGCAGAAGTCTTGATAGACACGGAGTCCTCTGCTTATTATTCCTATCACAAGGCCTTCTGTCCTACAAGCTTCTGTCAGTGTGGCGCTCGGCATCACCAGTATCCTTTCACCACTGATGTCGCCTACTATCCTTCGCTCGTCGTCTCTACTAACGCTCTCCGTTTCAGGCGCTTCTCTTCTCGCCATCTGGGGGGTTGTGAAATGGATGAAGAGATTACACGGTCTGCCGCCCTACCCTCCAGGCCCACCGATAAAGAACATAATTACCGGAAATCTCGCCGATCTTCCCTCCCAGACCATATGGCTGAAGTGCACTGAATGGAAGGAGACTTATGGCATGTCGTCTTTTTGCGAATATCGATATTGAGGTGGAGAGCTTAATGACTTATAGGCAATCTTGTCCACCTCCGGATATTCGGGCAGCACATAATTGTGGTCAATACCTACGAAGATGCCATAGAACTGTTCGAGAAACGTTCTAACATATACTCGGATCGGCCTCACCTGGAAATGATTTACTTGTGAGTGATTCCGTTCAATTTTACGTCCGGACGAATCTGAACATGAATGTTGCAGAATGGGATGGGACTTCAACTCAGCCCTGAAGCACTACGGGGACGACTGGCGCCAACACCGACGACTCTTCCAACAGCTATTCAAAAGAGAGGTGTCCATTGAGTATCAGCCAATTCAGACCAGGAAGGTCAACGACATGCTTTACGGCCTCCTTACCACCCCCGAAGATTTCATCGCCCATGCTAAAACGTAAGTTCAATAAACGAATTGGATGTTCACCTTGCAAACAATCAAATCATGTTTTGACATAGCGTAACCGCCGCAATCATCGTGTCCACGATGTACGGTCATGACATCACACCCAAGAACGACTATTTCGTCACCTTGGCAGAGACTGCGCTGGCGAAACTCCGCGAAGCCGTCTTTCCTGGAGCGCTCGCAGTGAACGCCTTCCCCATCCTCAAATATTTGCCGACCTGGTTTCCTGGGGCGGGGTTTAAACGATTCGCACTGGGCGTTCAGGACCTCGTCAATCAGATGCTTACAGTCCCAATTGAAGCGCTGGAGAAACGTTTGGTGAGATTCGTATCAGGAGCCCACCTTCCTCGTTTCAAGGCTCACGTAAATAGGCGGACGGGACTGCCCAGCCATGTGTATCTTCCAGTATTCTGGAAGACTGCAAATCTAAGGAGGAATATGAAGTGATCGAAGCAGTGGCTGCAACTGCTTACGCCGGTAGCTACGCCAGGTTTTCTCAAGTCACCGAATGCTAACGGCTTACGGCTTTTGCAAAGGTGGATCGGACACCGTATGTGCACAGTTTCCATCAAGAAAATATACGTGCTACCAACATCTCATTATATTCTTTCAGACTGTCTCGGTCATCGAAACCTTCTTCCTGGCGATGACCATGTTCCCCGAGGCTCAGAAGAAAGCGCAAGATGAAATCGACAAAGTCGTCGGCAACGGTCGCATGCCAACTTATGACGATAGAGAATCTCTGCCACTCATTGAAGCATTCGTCAGGGAGCTCTTACGGTGGCGGCCAGTGACCCCACTCGGTGTTTGGCATGCCTCAACCGAGGAGGACATCTATAACGGGTATTATTTACCAAAAGGGGCGACGTTCTTTCCCAACGTCTGGTGCGTTTGATGATGGGCCGGTATATGCTATTTATATGTGGACTGAGAACAACTTTCAGGGCGATGGCGCATAACCCGCAGAAATACGACCGCCCAGAGGACTTCAATCCTGATCGGTTCTTTGGAAACGACAGCAAATTGAATGATGATGAGGTTCCGTACGCTTTCGGGTTTGGAAGACGGTACGTCCGCAGCTATTCATGCTTGAAGCGGAAAATATCTTGATCACTCTCTTTCAGACTTTGCCCTGGTCGATATATGGCATCTGCCACTGTCCGTCCATTCTTTGTTCCCTTGCGGTAATATTCAAGCCTGACTTTAGCTTCCAAACCAGATATGGCTCTCTGTGGCCACCGTCCTCGCGTTGTTCAACATCCAAAGAACAAAAGATGCAGACGGCAACGAAGTCTGCCCAGAAGGAAAGTACTGCGATGAATTAGCCCTGTAAGTCGGCTCGTGGAAACCCTCCTAGCACGGCGTTCACCTAATTCCCTTGACATTCATTTAGCCACCCACTTCCTTTCGAGTGTTATCACTCCGAGGTCAGAGAATACGAGGCAGATAATTATGGAGGCGCAGGGAAGCGACCCGCAAGGCTAAGTATTGAAGCCAACAGCTATTATTTAACCATCCGCCATGTCGAGTACGCTTTCTGGATGAAATGATCACGGCACTAAGTGAAACGTAGAGAAAGAGATACAATTGCTTGTCGAGAATAAGTTTATAATGACACAGTGTGAGCAGCCGGAGAGATGACACAACTTGCTAGTAAGTATACTGTAGCGTAGAATGCAGATGCACACTTGGAACATTAAGTATAAAGGAGTCAGAAAAATGGAAGGGGAGAAAGGGAAGAAAAGAGACGCCAGAATCTGATGGATGATGGATGAGGAATCGGGACGAATGCAGGTTACAAATGTAAATGAGTAACGAGGTGAGAAATGAAAGGCCTAAGTAACACAGAAAGACATGATGCCAACAACCACTGTCAGAACCAATACTCGATACCAAGGGAAAAGAGAAAAGGAAATGTAAAATGTGATTATTGAAGGGTGATCATGGAGCGATGTATGAAGTCCGTCTATCCACTGCATGCAGGAGGGTAGGCGTGGAGCAGCAAGTGGAGTTGGGGTGGGGCAGATGTAGGAGGTTGGTTGAGGAAGATAAGGAAAAGGACGGCAAGCTTCACTCCATTGCGACGGACAGCCTGGAAAACAAAGGGAAAGGGTGCAAAGAAAAGAGGGGGTCAACGAAAAAGAAAGAAGACAGAAAGGAAGGGAGGTGGTGTGCGTCGATCCAGGCTGCGACGCCATAGTATGCCTTTCATATCACGTATCGCCTATCAGGGTCATTGTTCGTCCCGGTGCTTAAAAAAGACCCGGGTTAAACGCTGAACCCATGCTGAGCTATCGTTCATAACGCGGGAGTGGACGTCGTAGACGCAGCAGCACTCTCGCGCGACCAGAGCCTGAAATACGCTCCAGCGTTCGACATCATGTCGACAGCCTTGCCCACGATCGTCGACGGCGTGCTCGGCGTATTCGCGCCAGCGGAGATGGACTCGATGCTCGGCGACGGACTGTGGCCATGGCCCCTCGAATTCGTACTGGTCAGACCTGAGCTCCCAGGCGTCCGTGGGGAAGAGACGGCAGTGAAGGACGTGCTGGGCTTTGCAGGCAACGGCGGGGTGGGTATTAGGGGCGGCGGGCGGAGCTTGGAGGGGAAGATGGGGCTAGCTGCAAAATTGGGGGTAGGCGGCGCTGGTGCTGGTGCTGGTGCTGGTGCTGGCGATGGGGCAAGCGAGGATCCAGAGGAGGACAAGGTCGAAGATGTGGGGTTCGGCTGCGAGGCGCTGATCCCACCAGCAACCGGAGTTGGGCTGAGTACCGGGTTCGACGCGTTGGAAGCGACACTGTCAACGCCCTTGACACCAGACAACTCTGAAGGCGGTGGCGGCGAGGTCGTGCCCGTAGCTGTGCTACCCGTTGGCGTCGTCGTCCCAGTGCTCGTATTCGCGCTGTTGCTGGGGCTCGTACTGTTCCCCGACCCACCATTCCCGTTCTCATGCACAAATACCGCCGCGACCATCCTCATCTCCAGCACAGGCGAATTCGAGGGCGTCGGGATCGTCCTGATCCTGTTCAGCTCCTCCTCTGCCATGCGCATGTATCGCAATTCGGCACTCTCCTCCGCGTCTTGGGCTTCAGCTGCACTTTGGGCTTGGTCATCGAGCGCCAAACCGACAGGGTACTCCTCCTCGTCCTGCAAGGAGGGCACGACCGTCGGCGGGCCCATGATCGTGCTGTTGCTCGTGCTGGAGCAGGTCGAGGTCGTCGACGAGAAGCTGGCATCCATCGCGATAGGGCCTATGGGGCTGGTGTTGCTCACAGGAGCAGGGTCTGCTGGAGCTACTACAGCGCCAGCAGCACCGTTCCTTCGCCCCAAACTCCCAGAAGATTCGCCCAAGAGGGCCGCCTCGCTCGCGCTAAGCACCTTCCCACTCGTCCTCTCTCTGCCCCTCCTCTCCCGCCCTCTTTCCCTATCACTTCCCCTGCTATCTCGCTCCCTGTCCCGATCTCCCCTTTCCACCCGTCCACTACCAGCCAACACAGCACCAATACCTGCGCTGATCCCACTGGTCGCTCCCAGAGACGCAGGGCCGCCTGTCGCAGCGCGGGGCACGCCGTCGGGGCTCAAGCTCCCCATGGGACTGTTGCCTACATTCGCACCTCTTTCTCGTTCCCACGAGGAGGACGAGGAAGAGGGCGTCCGCGTACTTGACCGTCCGCGTTGCTGCGGTTGAGGGCGAGCGCCGTTGGAAGAAGACGGCTCGCGCCCACGTGAAGGCGGCGCGAGCAGGTCAGACGAGGAACCTTGCCGCGAGGACGGGTTCGAGGCCAAGGCTGAAGATCCGGACCCCGTGCACCGGCTGCTCGAGGCGAGGCTGCTGCTGCTCCCTCCACCGCCTATACTAGGATTGGCGTTGGCGTTCGTGTTGGGATTGCTGCTGGCGCTTGCAGGAGCAGTAGCGCCTCCTTCGACAATGGGCGACGAGACGAAGGCAGGCGACGGCGTGCGGCTGTGGCTTCGACTCCGACTCCGCGACTGGCGCTCCTCGCCGTTGCCCACCTCCCACCTCTCCCTTTCTCGGTCGCGCTGCCTTGCCGATGCCCTGACGTCCCGATCCGCGCGATCCCGGTCAGAGGTCTTCGTCGTCGAGCTAGACGTGGACCCAGCACCCGAACTCCTCTCGTACGCACTGTACCCTCGCCCACCGCGCCGCGCATAGTAATCCTCTCCAAAGTCCGGCCCGCGAAAGAAGTCGTAAGGGTCTTCCTCCTCCTCTATATCCTGCGGTTGGCGCCTCCTACTGCTGCTGACATTGCTCGAAGAGGTGTTGATGACGACGGAAGGCACGTTCTTCCCGCCTATCGTTATTGGCTGCGAGAACGAAGGTTCAGGAACGAAGCCAATGCCATCGACGCCGGCCGTATGGTGGTGGTGATACACCGCATCACCCAGCTCTTCCTCGATGTCTTCCTCTTCCGCATCGTCGTCGACGTAGCCCGGATACCCGCGGGGGCCTGTACCAGGTCCGTCCAAGGGTTCGTCGTATTCGCCCAGGCCAAGCGAGTAGTTGCTCCCAAACGGCGGGACATACACCAGCTCGACGGGCGTGCCTTCCGATATCTGGCCATCGTCGACGTCGTCGAACCTCGACCCTCCTCCTTTGCCAGTTCCCGTACCGAAGGCGCCGGGCTTATACCCGCCAGAACCTCCGCCGCCGCTTCCATACCCGCTTCCATTGGCATTTCCACCTCTTTTCCGATCCTTCTTGTCCTTCTCGCTTCCGCCAATGACACCACTGGCACCACCAATGCCCCACCCCCACCCCGCGAACCCGTCATCGCTCGCCCCGCCCTCGTCGCCAAAGCCCTCGGCCCACGCCCCGGTCGTCTTGAGGATCGTAGGTGCGATCGGCGCGATCGTGACATGAACAGGCTGGTCAGATGGTGTGCGTATGAGGGGCGGTCGGCGGTAGGCCGACGGCCGATACGTGCTGTTTGTATTACTATTTCCCGTCCGCCATGCGCGTGCAGCGTAAGGATCGATGGGGGCCTGAGTGCCAGAAGGCGAGGTGGAGGTAGACGAGACGTAAGGGACGGCCGTCCCGCTGGACGAGACGGAGGACTTGCGGTTGAGGTGCGAGGAGGACGAGGAAGTGCGCCGTGAGGGTGAGAGCGAGCCCGAGGGTGAGGAAGTGGTGTTGGACGTGCTATGTGAGCTTGCGCTGCTCGAGCTCGTGGCGGTCGAGGTAGATGAGGACGATGACGTGGTCGACACCTTGCTTTGCGAGCGATGAGATGGTTTTTTCTTTGGCGTGTGGCTTGATGGCCGGTAGCTTGTTGATGAACGCATCTCAATGACTCCGTCTTCTTCGTCCTCGTCCTCATCCTCGTCCTCTTCTTCTGAATCGCTACGAATCCCAAGAGCTCCTCCTCCCTCCTCCTCTCCATGACTGCTTCGATGCCACTCCACGCCTTGTGCTGCAGCCGCTGCAGCCGCCGCCTCCTCTTCTGAATCTTCTTGGTCTTCTTCGTAGCTAGAATCAACGATGAATTGAGAAACTTTTACAGACCTAAAAATAAGCGAAACGGAGACGTACCCATCGTCATCTACAAGACCATGGCGACTGCCCATCCAAGCCCCTTCGTCGACTGCACCAAAGAACCCAGAGGCGTTCTTCTTCGGTTTCTCGATGGCGATGCACTGCTCGACGAAGGTGTTGAAGCTGATGTGTTTCTTCTTTTGGCCGTGGTGGGAATGTGAGCCGCGCTCGCTGCTGACGCCGCCGCTGCCGCTGGAGTTTCAGTTGG